>OX453244.1:23922201-24412201 GCA_949709985.1 Luffia ferchaultella | reverse complement strand
TGCTAGTAAGAATAACTCACACCTCGATACCACAGGGCAGTATGGCCATATTATAGAGGCAGAACGCAAAAATCTTCTACGAGTTTGTTTTATTGACCACAAACCATAAAGGACGCATAGATCTAGATATAAAACAGACCCTAATTACCAGCTTTGATTATACCGGGTGTTCGCCTGAAAAGTCCTAAGTAGTCCAAAAACTTATAGAGCAAGTAGAGCTCAACGAACTAAAAAAAGTTTCAAGTGAGCAGAAGACGCAAACTAAAGGTTACCGAGAAAAACAAATTTAAGTATCATTTTTTAAATTGTTTGTTTAGTTCGGTAAGCTCTACGGGCTCTATAAGTTTGGACTGCGTATAGAGCTTACCAACAAAAAGGCAGGCCAACCTTTATATAGTTGCGTGTGTAACTCAACAGACTATATACTCTCGCTATGCTATAGTAACCATGTATATGTGTATACACCGTCTCTATTTGCGTGTATAACTGTTAGGTGATATTTTTATTTATGTTTTTTGACGCCGGCTCTTTATTCAGACAATATATTATCAAAGATTACTAGCTACATACTTTACAAATTTGCCTAAGTGTATTTATTACTGTATATATTCAAGCGACACGAAATATTGTGTACCAGTGGTACATAACTTATAAAATTTATAGCAAATAAAATTTATTGACGATTTATTTATTTATTTAACTAAAATCCAGTTTATTTTTTGTATTTTCCTATTGTTTATGTTTTTAGTTTTTATTTGATGTTTTATACGATATCATTAGAAAAGATAATTTTATTTTAGAAGTCGTCGACTGCCTTAAATCAAAATTAAATCTTCTACACTACATAAATTTCCATGCGCTACTTGAAATAGTTCCGGTATTTTATCGAGGTGATATCGACTTGTCTCGTTTAATCATTTTTGTTACAAAATGTTCCTTCGCATATGACATAAGAAACGCCAAGAAACAGGTGTTAATCATTACACGAGTATCACAAAAAGAAATCCGGAAAGGTAAGTCATAGTTCTTCGCGTATGACTCACTCGGGTGACCACACGCTGTTTAGCGGTGATAAATACTATAAATAAGCTGCTCGTACTGGTAACGAACATAAATAATAAAAGAGCTTTTTCTCGCAGTAGGCTTCCATTGTCTGACTGACTGTCCAATATGTATGAACATAAAGTGCCGTGATTCGTTGACAATACAGGAATTTTCCATTAAAAAATCGGTCGAGTGCGTACTGGATCACGTTTAGTAGGGTTCCGTTGATACACAAACAACAATTATCACATAAGCACAGATATAAGTACCAAACTTATTTGCTGAGAGTTGTACTATACATTAAGTTGGTCGACTATAATTCGTAAACTAGTTGAGCTATCCATCGGACCCTATTCGAGGGGATAAATAAATATTTTTTTCACATTTTTTTATAATTTATAGTTATGTTTAATGAATAACAAAGAAATTTCTTAGTACATATTTTTTTTAAATTCTAATCTATTAACGATTACTACTATTCAAATGCCAAATTCCGGCTTTATAGTACTTATAGTTTACGAGCAAAATGTTTGTGACATACGGGCAGACAGACGGACGAACATGGAAAAACAATAAGGGTTACTATGGAATCCTAAAAAAGTTTTACAGTTCGGGAAAGTATGTGTCGGTTATAAATTATGCTTTTTACAATTTCAAAACTTCTAGGAATCTTTCGCTATATTTGTAAACTTTTGAGAGTAAATTACTCTTAAAGATATTTAGGAATGATTATGGTACGTATGTCATATAAATGCTTAAAATTATGTAATACAAATACTTGAGCACTATAGTATTACGGGCCTTAAACAACTGATATACATACTTGAACCATTTTTTATAATATATACATATATAGATATTTTACACCTAGACACACAAATCAGTCTCGGGCAGGAATCAAACCCGCGACGTTTGGTTCTGCTGTTCGGGTGTCTAACCACTCGGGTCAATCGCTGAGTCAAATACACAACAAATACACGTAAAATAAATAATAATGAATATACCTACGACTGCTATTTAATAAAATAAAAGTGTTAAAATTAGATTTGTACGGATCTTGTAGTGCACGATTTTGATTCGTACCTACTTTACCTTTTTACCTTAGAGTAAAATATTTTAAAGATTGGTGCGCGGGGATTTCGAGGGGGTAAAGACCAGCGCGCTGGGACCTCGCGCACTGAAACTCGGACTGAAATTCGCCATCTTACACGAGCTAGCTAGAATATGAGGTGGTTAAACGGTAAACACAGAAGAGGGCTTCTAGTCAATTCGTACTTTTATGATTTTTACCATTGTAAAAAAACTATTCATCTTCACATCACCCAAAGGACAAAGTTCAGTATTGACTTCGCTATTGATTATTTGTTTAAAAATAAAAATACTTTTCCACAAGAAAATCAATATCAAAAATAAAAGTACAAGAAAATACCTTTAATTTCGTTTTTTTTTTATTTTCTACTTAATGGGTGTGATAAACACGAAAAAAAGAAGTGAAATTTGGAATAGAGGAATTTTCAAAAAACGCGATTTTCAGTGAAATCGAAATAATAACTTAAGTTAATTGTATAGGACGCATTGGACCTCGCCTTTTCACAAAATCGTATTTAATATCAAACCCTTTAAAAACACGTTTATGCTTATTAAACATAGATTTATCATAATCCGTACTCGTGTCATTTGGTTTCCTTTTCATATTCGGAAATCCAAAATCTTTGATTTGTGCTCACATACGTCAGCCCCGACGTAACGATGTCGCAATATCCGTTGATGGAATCGTTTGTCGTAATCTCTACGGCGATGGAAGTAAAAATAAAACGCGATGGTCTCAGGTTGTAGGCACACCCTGTCCCACATTCTAGCCACGAATAGATCTGCCGATCGTGGACGAGTTGGCTGGAAATACACGCCGAAAGAGGTCACAGCCGCTTGGACTAACAATGCAAGAAATTACACTTTTTCTGTGTGTATACCCGTTCTTATGCGAGCGGATCTAAAAAGAAACGTACAGTAAAATATTGTGTTCTAAACCCATTAACTGATGAATTGAAGACCTGCGTGCCATCAACCATTCATAATTATGGCTGACTGATCGTTTGTCCGAGTGGTTAGACACCAGAGCTGTAAAACCAAAGGTCGCGGGTTCGATTGTAAAATATTTACATAATTATGTATATATTAAGAGAATATGTAAGTATGTACATCAGTTGTCTAGCACATAGAATACAAGCAAAATACTTGCTTACTTTGGGGCTAAATGGTGTTGTGTGGGACGTCCCAAGTATTATTATTATATATATCTTGCCTTAGAAGTTCGAAGATGAAAGTGGCATGATTTATTATTGTACTTTTTTAAGTAGTCATCGACTTTAAGTAGCCTTCTTACAACTCGCAGTACAACTCGTGAATTTTAATTTTTGTGTTAGTCTTTTCACCTACTAAAAATTATAATTAAGAAACGGAATTTTATTTTACGCTTCGTGCTTTTCTCTTTTCATTGTTTTGAAATTACTTGGTAATAATTTCCAATCAGTTTTTCATTCCCTAGTGGTCGTGCAATGTTAGCAGGACAACTCCTGAAATATGACCGATGACTAAAAGAGCGGCCGCATCTAACGACAAGTGGGTATGTATGTATAAGTTTGTCAATAACTTAAAATCGGAACAGACAGATCTTATCAAAACCTCCATCATGTACTAACTGAGGACGCAGCACTAACAACTCTGGTTGACTCTGGCAAGCGAACCCATGTCTTCCGCATACGAGAATCTCCCTACACCATCCCTACACCAATGATCTAATTGATTTTGCATCGAAAACAAGACCGATACCGGGAACATTTTTTTTTAATAAAATTTTAATGCGAGGTTAGTTCTGTACGAAGCCAACGGATGGCGCTTGTTATATCTTTATATATTACTTCTTATAGTGGTGTTTTTCTTTTAACGTTTTGAAGATTACCTTAATCGCTAATGATAAAAAACAAACAGGACAGAAATAAAACGTTTGCACGGATCGTAACTATATTTGAGCTGAATAATATAATATAAGGCTGTATGTATGACTTAAACGTCTTGCATTCAGTTCACATACATCCAATATATTTAAAAAAAAAAACAGTATTTGCATAGATTAAAATAATACAACAGCAATTGCGATTTCAATACACAACACTAAAGCGCATTATCCCAGACTTAGCTCATAGCGATAGCATTGTCTAGGATGGACGTAAAGTGTCTCCCGCCGTGACGCATAGACGGACGAGTCGCGTTTGTCTTTGTATTTGAATATAAATAAGCTGGTGCATGCGTGCGTCTTTTCCTGGTTATAATTCCGTTTTACCGGCTGTACAAAAACAATGTTTTCAGATGTGATTATTCTTAAATATGAGACACGTGAATTAGCTAATTATAAATTTCACGTTTTTCCAAATACGTTATATAAGTCGTACGTTTTATACTACTTGGACGATAGAAGGCGTTCCTACTGTGCGCGTGAACAGACTGACGTCTTTTCTAACCACTAGGATTGACTTCTCGGTTTCATCGCTTTTTAATATTTTAGTTCATATAGGATAAAAATGTTGTAATATTATTGTACTTACAAACAATAAACTCAGGAAAGAAAATTATGAAAATATCTGTTCAAACGTGTTGCTCTAACTGCTTTCCTTTATTCTCATTATCTATTATTGAACATCTTCAATGCGCCAAAATTGTAATATACTAAACTATTTTTATGATTGACCGATTGGTCGAGTAGTTAGAAACCCTAACTTCAGAAACAAAAGTCGTGAGTTCGATTCCTGCTCGTGACAAATATTTGTGTATTATAGAATTATAAACATGAACTTGTTTACTTGTTGCATAACTGGCTGTAAATTTCTATACATGTGTGTATTACAAAAAAAACTTTGTATATCAATTGTATAGTACCCATAATACAGGTTCAGTCTTATTTGGGACTAGATGGCCGTAGGTGCGATGTTCCAGGCATTATTATTATTTTCAATTAAATGCATTATTCAAGTTCAAAGTAGTGTTCAAATATTTTATTCGTTGATCAAAATCCATAACAACATTTGGCACTATCATAAGCGAAATCACCGTAAAGTTTACTATAACTGTCATTCGTGTTTTATCAGCCCATGCATACGTCCTGGACTATGTGAGTTACTAGAGCCATATATGTCTTATCCATACAAGGATTTCGTATCCGCTAACGGAGTTTGGAAAAAATAGCTGAGATTACAGTATTCTCCATTATATGAAATGAATATTCTTATTTAGTGAAATCTGTAAAAAGGAACAAATGTTATTAACTGGTGGCTACGTAAAACTAAAAGTTAAGATTTATAAATAGTAATTTGATAGAAAATTCTTTCAATTTGGTATAAGTGTCGTTAATTACCAAAGAAAAAAAAACAAGAATGCGAGGGATTTTCTTTCGATATTTTTCTTATGCTGTGTCAAAATATTTAAAAAATTAAAAATTTATAAACCTAGTTCTTACTGATCTGAATACCATATAATTTTATTGTACCAATCGGTTAAGGTTTACTCGGATACAACCGTTAACGCCGTTTGTATGGAAATTTGCTAATACACACTCCTCTTAACTCAGAAAAGTTTTAGTTATTACTAGTTATTCTTTCTCAATTTTTTAGAATTACAAACTTTCCCTTTTGCACAATTTTTTTCAAAACTGTTTTTCAATATTAATAAGTCGAAGCGAGCACATCACGATTTGAGGAAATTTCCAAATTCACCCAAATAGATTTTTGTAGATACTCATTTCCTCTAATTTCTCTCAATCATAGAATATACATTTTGTTTTGTAAAAAACATAAATTTTTGAACAACTTTGAAAAACTTACTTGAAAAGCGTATTGGAAATGTATATTAAGTTAATTAACAAACATCAGCACACCCCGTTCACCGTTTACTATCTTGAAGTAAAAACTACCATTTCGTCGAAATAACGTAGCCACATAACTGGTACGCTCGCCGCTCCGCTTTTTGCGTCTCCGCTAGTCGCTCCTCTAATTGTGACATGACCATTGCTGGATCACCGTTACGGTAACCAGTCAATGACGTTCTTAAGAACTCGTCTAGAACTACTGACATCGTTGTACTTGCCCTTCATCTTGCCGATAGTTTATTGATAGAAACGGAGGTTACCACTTGTAATAATAATATCTGGGATAGCCCACACAGCACCGTCTAGTCCCAAAGTAAGCAAGTATTATGCTTGTATTAAGGGGTACTAGACATACATATACTTAAATATTTTTATAATATATACATATATAGATCCTTTGACACCCACGGGACAAATAGACATGTTCATGCACACAAATATTTGTCCAAGGCGGGAATCGAACCCGCGTCCATTGTCCACGTGAAGCAAAAAATAAACTGGTTTTCAGCCAGGACCGTAGATGATTACCGCAAGCGGTCGTCTCACAACGTAAATCGCACTTCTCCATGTGTAACTCGGATTTTTGGTCAACTCAAAGTATTCGAGATACTCCATCCTAAGAAGTTTATTCTAACTTAAATTTTTAGAGGCTGTATGCATCTAGATTTATGCGATATTCGTTAGAGGTAAAAAAATCTGTTTGTAATTTATTCTATGAAATAGATTCAGCTATGTTCCCTGAACAAAAGGTTTTACTAAAAATCTTTTGTATGTCGTATATTTACTTAACACATTGTAATAAATAGAAATATTCAAACGAGCAACTTATAATTAAATTTATTAGTATCAGGGAGGTGAATAATATACAGGGTCACTTTTTAGTCAGTACGGATATTCTACATATAGATGGGTCACTGAAATTAAAAGTACATACGTATTCTTTGTTTTACTCTTTTTGGAACAAAAAAAATATGTACGATTCCCTTCTTTTTTCCAAAAGTGTTTTTTACTTCCAATTATTCCATTCCACACGAAAAATCCCACGCATTTATAAATTTTACGTCGAGTTTCCAAAGTAACCTTATTTGAGTGACACAGAATTTGTCTGCACTTGTTACAAACTGACAGACGAAACCGTCACGTCCATCTATGGTGAACAATCTCATCTCCATTCCTTGCCACACGTTCTTTAAATGTAAGCATTCAAAAAAAAAATTAACGCGGACTTTATGTAAGTAGGTACATACCGTTTTAATAAGAACTCTCAAAAAGCTTAAGGACAATGAATCATGTTAAAATTGAATACTTTTAATAATACATGAGAAGTTGATTTTAAGGGTTGCGTACCCAAAGAGTACCAGTGGAAACCCTATTACTAAAGCTCCGCTGTCCGTCCGTCCGTCTGTCACAGGGTTTTAACGTGTGAACTGTAATAAGTAGACACTTTAAACAATTTTCAGATTGTGTATCACTAAGGCCGCAATAACCATAAATGACAAAAACAAAATAAAGTCAAAAATTAAAAGGGGTATCCATAGAAGAAACGTGTTTTTTTTTTTATATTGTATGGTGGTACAGAACCCTTCGTGTGCGAGTCCGACTCGCATTTCGCCTATTTTTTTATTCTTATATACTATAACTTATTTACTTATAACTTATTCTTATAACTAGTATTCTACTAAAAAAATTAGGATCACAAACCCTTTGGGCGTTATAGGCGTAGCAAAATACGGACGTCCATATACTGGTGGAATGTTAGACCGTAAAACCAGATTTAAAAACTGGTAAAGTGCGAGTTGGAATCGCAAACGAAAGTCTCCGTACCACCGTACAATATAAAAAACACGTTCTTTTTACCGCCCCCTTTACCACCGTCTTTTTACCCTCTTTATTTTTTAACTTTATTTTATTATTTGTTGTTATATCAGCTAAAGTACCACACACTATGTGAAAATTTCAAGTGTCTACCTATTACGTTACAACACACGTTACCAGCCTTGTTGTTGTCAAACAACAGGCGGATGGACGGACAGCAAAGCCTTAGTAATAGGGTTTCCGTTAGTATTAGTAGTAGTAAAAACTACAATGATTTGCATAAAAAAAACACTGGCCAAAAAGGCGGTTGGTCCTTCTGACCATATCCCTGGATCCTCGTGAGCCTTCATCTTTGATGCATTGCTTGAAGATCCTGTATATTTATACGCAAATCTGAATAGAATAATTAATTAATTTTAAAATTGTCGAACAAAGTAAGGTAAATTACGGAACCACTAGAAAGTCTATGCCAGAAAACCGACTAGACTTTGTAAAATTTTGGAAAGTCTGGAAAATAAAGAAAATCTTTTCGAATTTCTTAACTGGACAGACGATAATATTTAGTATGTTTTTATAGGGTATTTTTCAAAGAATAAAAATAAACAAAAGGGAAAAATTAAAAATAATGTAATAAGATTAACATAAACAAAGAGAGAGCGTATCACTTTATTATTCGCCGCCATTCGTAGTGCCATCTATAGACCGCGCGGACCATTGAACGGCGGTTTCAACGACAAATTGTCGGTTGCTATGGCGACGAGGCCTTATAGAGATGCACACAGAATAAATAACCTGCGTTCATTGTTGAATGACCACAGAGGTAAGAGGAGAGAGAAGAGAGATCACCCGGTGAGATTAACTTTCTACCGACTAAAGGCACCTTCAGCTTTAAGTCTTAGTAGATAAAAACAGTAGATTTGAAGATTGCTAACAACACGCTACCGTTAAGGTGTAAGCAGTGAACAAAGTTATGGATAGGATACGCGGAAGAAAAACAGTCTATGAAAAATGTTTAATTTACTTGATAATTATTCGCTGAAACATCAATTGAGGATTCCAAACTTTAATGTAATCTAAAAATATACGAAATCAATTCATCTCTAGTGACATAACATAAAGTGTTTGTTTGTTGACTGTGTGTGACCAACAAGACCATGTTTTACGGAGGTCTAGGACCTTCTGTGGACGTCCGGTGGCGGCGCCTAAAATGGGAAGACCGTTTCCTTTCCTGCAAATGTACCACTTCTTCACCGTACGAGTTCTGTTTCCACTATTATTATGTCTCATTTACATTGCTCGACTTTTATTTCGAATTTAGATAAGTTCGTGTTTCATGGCATGGGAACCTTCGATCACGATAAATAGTACTAATAATACTCTACGTCCCTTCGACCATCTCGATGCAAAAAATCAAGCCGTTTCGTCGCTCCGTCACGACGTGAAGAAAGGACAAACAGACAAAGACACTCTCACATTTATATCTAATATTAGATAATTAGACGCTAACAGAGCCCAAATTATTATTTTTTCTAATAAAAACTCATACTAGCAAGCTTTATGCGAATTTATAGTTCTGATATTAAAACTAATAACTATTTTCTTACGATATATTATGCTGCATAAATGTTATTAGATCCACACATTACAATCGCTATTGTACATACATCTCGGAACATTACTCATTGCACAATAGACGATTTGTTATAGGCCGTCGATGTATCGATTCATCGATAGTTCGAGCTCGAGGCGAGGAAATGAAGTTATTTAACCATTTATCAATAAAAAAAGATTGAAAACAATTAATAACTATAATCAATGGCCTAAGGGCTGTGATGGCCGAGTGGAAGTACTTTCGCACAAAATATTGTGGACTCGATTCTCACTGTCCCGACATACTTAGTCACTTCTGTGACAGTGGGTACAGTTCTCCAAACCGCATCAGCCCAACGCAACGCAACGCCGCCGTGGGCTTGTATTATCATACTATTATACTCTTAACTTTTTACTAGACTATAGAGGGTATATAATCATAGTTATTTTTTTAACACGCCCTGTTGCCTAAACGGCTTGATGGATTTAAACATAATATGAAATTCCGTTAGATTCGCCTTAATGGGCTATTTGACTATTTATTTTTAATAATCTTACATATAAAAAATTAATGAAGCTTTTTAAATGTCTCGCTAAAACTCAAAAAAGGCTGGACCGGTTTGGCAAATTTCGGTATTGAAATATTTTTGGAAGTCCCAGGAAGGTTTAAAAGGTGTGAAAATGTGAATAAATTGCAAGGAAAACACTACAGTACGATAAAAACAACAACTTCTTTTTCCCATACAAACTGTTTGTACCTGTCAAACAGGGTGCAGCCAAAAATCAATTTCTTTACTCTTTTATAAGCTATCTCGGAAACTATTTCAATGATTTATATAAAATTTTGTATTTTGATAGATAACATTAAAAACAGGTTTCTAAATAGGTTTTATGGTTATTAAGTACCAGGAGACGCTGCAGTAAATGTGTATCTTCAAAACGACTGCACTGATTTAAATTCGGTTTTTTGCATTACATGAGTATCACGTCCGAATAGATAATTAAATAAGTTGTGCAGTTATGGGCCACAAGGGGGCGCTGCAATAGATATGTTTCTTTAAAACAGTTGGGAGGATCTTGACGTGGGTTTTTGTGTTACACAGATATTACTTAAGAGTAGGTTCTTAGATAAGGATTGTGGTTATGAGCTACCAGGGGCGCTATAATAAATATGTTTCTCCTAAACGGTTGGACCTGTAAGCGGTTGTTGCGTAATATAGATATCATCTCAGAGCGTGTTCTTCGATAAGGTTTGCGGTCATGGGCCACCAGGAGGCACTGTATATGTTTCTCTAAAACGGTTGGGAGGATTTTGACGTTTTTACTTTATAAATTTTTATAAATTTTAATTTTAAATTTATAAATGTCACCGCATAAAGTTTATTTTTATATTTTCTTAATAAAAATAATATATTTAATATTGGTTAAATGAAATACCCTGTTAGTGCTGGTTTCAACACCTGATTTTGATGATCATCATTGACTATTATTATTTATATATTGTTGTGTGAGCATTTAGATGTCGATTAACGACACATCTCACACACGGCCATCCAGTCCCAAACTTAGGTAGAACCTATGTTATTGGTACTAGACAACTGATACTTTTTTAGGGTCTCACCACTCCAAATAAGGGACGAGTAATTTTTTATTGGATATTTATGAAAAGCGCGGGAACGTCTGAACCTTTGAATATATAAGATGGCATGCTTGCTAAAATGTCAGATTTTTGTAAGTGATTAGGAAGAACTATATAAAGTTTCAAGTGTAGAAAAGAAATAAACTATTATACAGTTGGAAATTAAAACAAACGAAGAGCACCTATTTGCTGTGTTTTACTTAACATCACACATAATCGGGGTTAACAAAAGATATTTTTTTAAAGCAAGGCAATGGCCCTGACGTTTGATGACGAAGAATGACTAATAGAATGAACGAAAGATGTAAACGAAATGTGAACGAAAGATAAAGTATGTGAAAATATGGTAAAAAAAAATACTCTAAGGCAAAAGCACAGTAGATAATGTCTGATGGCTGTCTTTCTCTTCATTTATGTCCAACAAAATCAATAAATTAAAATCAATTTTACAGCAATTAGCACAGGACGCGATAAGATGTCGGCTCGTTTGATCTGTCCATCTCTTTACGGAACGCCGCAAGATAATAGATAGCGAGAGTTTTGTAATTGAATTCGCAGTTGACATGGAAACTGGGATAAAGTTGGCCATCTGGCCAACTAGTTTAATTGTAGATTGTTTAATTGATTGTTTTAGATGTGAAACAATTTACAGAGAAACAATCCCAAAGAAGAAAATTCCTTGAAAAAACATGAATATCGTTGCACTTCATCTACTTGGAAATTAGTACTATTGGTCTGCAGAGTGGGATCAAAATACGGTTTTGCTCCCTAAGGAGAGTTAATGATTTAAATTTAAAATCTGAATACATTTATGAAACATTGATATTAAAATACCATATCAGCCCATCCACAGCGAATATTTCAAAACATCAACTGGTGTATATTTGATATACCTACGGCGTATATTTTTGTGATCCAATTTATGTTGTCACAACGCTATACATATATCTACGTAAATGCGTGGGTTTTAAATGTGTCATTTTTTATTGAAATGGGAACGTGTAGATATTAAAGACAATATCAGCTATCCATATCAGCCCATTATGCGCCACTCTAGGGCTTAGGCCTCCTATAGGGATACGGTGGATAGAGCTTAATCCACCACACCGTTCCAGTACGGGTTGGTGGATTTTAGCGTTATGCTACCCAATAAACACGTGTTATAGCTTTGTAATTTAAACAAGAGTTATTCCAAATATATTTAAATATTTAAGGAAAAATTTCATATTTAACGAATATAAATTTATATGAATAGCCACTTATCATACATATTATATATTACAAAACACAGCGCCTCTCTGTCTGTCCGTTTGTGAACTCTAGAACCACTGGACCGATTTACATGATTCATTTTTAGTATAAAAAGTCGATTGACCGATTAGCCGAGTGGTTATAGACCCCTACTATGGAGCCAAGGGTAGTGGGTTGGATTCTTGCCCGAGACAAATATTTGTGACCATGAACACGTCTATTTGTTCCGTGTCTGGGTATAAAACGTATCTATATATGTTATATTATAAAAAGAATATCTAAGTATTTATATCATTTGACTAGTACCCATAATATAAGCTTTGCTTAGTTTGGCATTAGATGACGCTGTGTGGGATGTCCCAGGTATTATTGTTTAAAAAAAGTTAAAAATTTATATTAACTGCTACAAAAGTGTGGTAAATATTTACAATATTTTCTGATAGAGAGGGGCAATTACAGAGTAGGTATAGTATTTTTTTCCATTTTATTGTAATGGGACCGCTCGTGCGTATCGGGTCACGTATAGTAAGGTAGGATTTTGTAGCCATGCAAAAAAAAACACTATCATAAACCAAAATCATGGGTTCGTTCGGAGTTGAACGACACATCAGCATGATCGGCTATAACTGGTGAACTGGTTGACTTTAAACAGATTAATTTTCGTAGTAAATTTATACTGAAAACCGTGAAAAAATCTTATCTGATTTTAAAATATCTATTCAACGAAAGCTCAGTGGAGGGGGCATGAAATATTTTTTTCACTCCTTTTACAACGGTATAACCATGACAAAAGGCTTTGGAGCACGAATAGTTTGAGAGTTAAATTATTGCAGCATACAGACGGACAAATAGGTACACAGATATTTTAAGAAACAATAAGGGTTCCGGGTTTAAAAAAATAATAATAATAATAATGACGTAGACATAATAACAACATCTAGGCCCCAAACTAAGCATTAGCCTGTGTTTTGGGTACCAAGCGAAGATACCACATACATATAACAACCAAGACCCTTGAACCAAGAACCAAGAATCAAAACCCAAGACGCTGAATTTATAAAAATATGTTTTTTCACACAGGAAATCGGTGATAATTTTCGATTTAGTTAAGTACGTGCGAACGAGTTTTTTCGAAACCAGAATTAAAACTGGTGTTAAACTTATGGTGGTGTTTGGTGTTAGAAAGAAGATATTTTATAGAAAAGACAGACAGATACGCAACTTATTAAGACCGTAAAATAAAAACAACAACGTGTAGTTTTTTACTATTTAAATAGTCACAGTTTGTTTGCAAAATAATTAAAGGGCTTCGAATTAAACGTAGCAGAAATGGTAGGTAAGTATGGAAGTTGACAATCCAAGTGTTAACATACTGGTCAAATAAATTTTGTATGAAAATCGATGGTTACGTTTAAACTTTTAATTAGAACTTTTTTTTTTTAAGAATTATAAATAAAATAATGAAATTAATTAACGTGTACCGAAAAAAACGTGTTCGTCAATCTTATATAATTTAAAAAAAGATTAATATCCTAAGATTAATTTCCTAATAAATGGAGCGGGCAAGTTAATAGGTTTTTTGTCTCGTCAAAACCTTCTATAGCCGTGCGTGTCGAATCACTGAAATTGCATCTTAAGTATCTTATGACTAATAAGTTAAGTGATAAAAAAACCGGTCAAGTGCGACTCGGACTCGCACACGAAAGGTTCTGTGCAACTATACAAAATAAAAAACAAGGTTCTTGTATGGGACTGCCTTTTATTTTTAACTTTATTTTCTTTTTATTACTTGTTGTTATACCGCCTATGATAATGCACCCTTTATGAAAATTTCAAGTGCAAGCAATGATCTCACAATCGCCAATCACCGAAGACACTAAAAAAAAAACAAGTTTATTATATGGGTGTCCCCTTCAATTTTTAACTTTATTAAGTTTTATTATTTGTTGTTATAATGGCTATAATAAAGCTATAATAATGTACACACTGTGAAAATTTCATGTGTCTATTTATTATGGTTCAGACAATACAGCCTTGTATTAGATGGATTGACGGACGGACAACGGAGCCTTAGTAATAAGGTTTTCGTTGATACATTCTGGGTACGGAACACTGAAAACGATAAAGTTCTTTATTTTGACTACCTACTCTATCCAAAACAGATTTTACTCATTATACGTTTAAGAAGTTGTACATTTGTTTTCAAATCTTATATGAGCCAAGTATAAGTCTCTTTTTTTCGCAGCTACCTGGATACAAGTACGTTGTCATTAATTGTTTTAACGTTAAAATAATTCTTATAAGGTGATAAAAAGAAGACGAGTTTCTTATAATTTGCCATAATAACGTGATCGCCGTAAAAGGTAGAGAAACTCCGAAATTTTAAACTGTACGAAACGATGATGTGAAAAAGTGAAGTATTCCGCATGACAAATCGCATGCAATTTGTCGCACTGGGTGTTCCATACGTAACCCGACGTTTCGTTTATGGTTTACTGGAACGTTAACTTTATTTTTCTTTTCGTAACTTATAAATATCGAAAACTACTGGCTGTACATTAAATTTAAACTTAAAAAATTATCGCATATTTATCGTTATGCTATTTTATTAAGGTGTATACATAGATAACATAATAATCAGGTTGGGCCGTCCCTACTTCGAAACACTAAAAAATCTGAGCAAAATTTCAGACTCACTGATTAGATAGACCATATGTTACCATTGTTATAAAAAAACATTTAGGTACATTGCAAATAAAATGTAATTTCAGAATCTTTATTTTCTTTCCCATTACGAATTTCACATTTGGGTTACACAAAATTCGACTTCACAAGGAATATTTCAAAACATCGACTCGTGTATATTTAATCTGTCTGTATCTCGGAGTGTGTAATTTTTTTTTTTGCATTGTTTTGCTGTTACAACGCGATAACTCTGTGAACATCCATGGATGTGCAACAGTTAACAAAAATGTAGAAGTGATAAATAAGTTGTATATAGAAATTTTCATTCATTCGGATTCATTTAAACTCATAATCCCAAATGTACAATTACAAACACAAAAACGAAACATATTATATACAAAGATTGGATTAGGTAAAACAATAAAAACAATATAAAATTTAAAATAGTAAATGACAACTATAATTTTGACATATCGCCATCCGTACATTAGAAAATATAATTCATTTAAATCATTCACTTCCAATCTTCATGTATTTAAAAATATTGAAGATTATAATTATTTTGCGTGGCAAATAATTTCGATCACGACGACTATACAGTAGATTAATGTATTTAACATACAATACAATAGCAGTGCTATCCCGGCATTCCGGGATATCAGGACATCAATCACCCCGAGATATCTAATCCCGTATATGGAACGCGTGTGCTGTAGGATTTCTTGCGATTATTGCTAACGGACTTTGTTACAGCCATTTTGATATATTATTAAAGCTGTTTTTTTTATATATATATATAAATATCAAATCAGGATACATATACGTTCTTTGTATATACTAAGTAAATATATAAAAGCAGATTGTACCAAGTGGGCAAAATAGTATATTTCTGACGAGGATGAAATATTGAACTGAGCGTAGGGAGACAATAGTCGCTATAAGCTTATATTTTCTTAGAAGTAATTTTTTTTTTCGTATTAGCAACTGTCAAAAAGTTTTTACCGGCCAGTGATATAATTATGTGTATATTGAGCTACCTCTTTTAAAAAAATGTATTTCTATAATAAGATATTATACTATTTATTATTACATTAATTCCTTTGAATCAAAACTTTGTGGTTTCTGGTTTTATTAATGATATGAATATTAAGTTCATAGGGTTTGATATCCCTTATACATTGTAATCACAGTTTATTTTATTTTATATCTATGTGGATTTAATTAGTTTTCGAGTTATAAGGTGAACCTGATTTTATATTTATAAAATGTATGAAATTCGTTTTCGAGTTATAAGGTGAACCTGTGTTTTGAAGTACTATTATTGCAGCCATTTCAAATGTTGCATTTATAAAAAATACATTGTAAACTATTATTATTCCTTATAAAGTTGTCCGACTGAACGGAATGATTATTTTAAAACTATTAAAAACAAAACAATCGAAACGACAGATAGCAAAACCGACGCCGTATCCAATATGGCGTGGCGCAATTAGCAATCAATAAAGTTTCTTTCGAAAAAAAAAAAAAACAAAAATCAATATGGCGGCCGAGCACACGTGAGTTTCCGAGCTACTTAGGATTCCGAACACACCGTTGTTCTGTTCTTAGCAGGCGCAAATGGAACAAAATGCCTAAACAAATTGCGGCACGGAGCCTGGGAGCGACCGCTTTTTGTACTAATTCGGCATTCCGAAATAAAAATTCCGACTCCTTCCTTTCGTGGTAGCTGGTAAAAAAGTTAAAAGTTCCGAGCCTCCAGAACAGTTTCTGTTGCAATACGAAAAAAAGTCTAAATGCAATTTATGCGTGCGCTGGCCGTATTGGCGAAGAAATTATATTTAGCATTCATTGATATATCAATAACAATTAACATTATTACACTTTAATTGTGTTTTGCACTTTGTTGAAAATAATATAAGTAGGGAGCTGTTAAATTAATTTAATTTTGAAACAATCTGTAAATCGTAATAGTACAAGATCCCTACCTATCTTCTGAACCCCTCATTCTTGGGTGAAATATTGTTCACATACAACAAAATATATTAAAAAAGATTACCAAGACGGGTTGGCAGTTTTGGCACCCTAAATTCGGTTTAGGCTATTTTTAATTCAAATTGTTAAATTATTTATTTTAATTAGAACAACTTTTTTTCTCCATATACATTTTTGTACCGAAAGTTATTGCATGCTCCAAAACGTGTAACTTCCAAGATATATTCCGACAGCAACAAAAGTATTAATTATTATTATTATTGTAATGCGAACCAAAGAACTTTCCATTTTTTTTTAAATAAAATTTTTCAATCCGATTATTTGTTATATTACTCTAATATAATCACTTTTAATTTTATAATACGTTAAAATTAATTTGATAATTTTAATTAAACATAGCTCAATAATATTGTTTGTGATTACAATTTTTTTTTCGACAACTTTATATTTTGTAATTAAAAAGATATACTTAACCATGGACTTCATTTGGTCTGATTTTGCTCTATGCGCTGCAATGCTCTATGCTTTGCTCTATGTCTGATTTGACTCCTTGAATGTTCCTCAAGCTTGTATGAGACCTTCCTAGGGGTCAAACTTTAAAATTCTAGGTTTTGATGATCATTTAGTATCAAATTCTCATTGACAGGTCATATTTGATATTAATTTTAACTTTAAAGTCTCAATCCGTTCGTAATAAGTCTTGACGGACAGACAGATAGACAACAAAGTGGTTTCCAAGAGACCGTTTTTTTTATTATTATGGATTCGGAATCCTTATGATGCCCTTTCTACTCCTAGATTCCTGTCACAAAGGCATTCATGATCTCTCTGTTAGATGGCAAAATCGTATACGTAGAGAATATGGGTTATTATTTCGTGACTACTTTTTTCTTAGTAATTTCTAGTTTAAATTTTTTCTCATTAATATAAGAAGTTGAAATAGGAAATTGCCTTTTAATTTATTAAAAGGCCATTTCCTATTTATGTATATATCCCAATATCTATGTACATATAAATAAACATTGACATCAGCAGCTTTCAAGCCATCAGTAAAATGAACCATACGATACCTATGTATATAGTTAACTGAGTAAACATCCATCATGACCAAGGTACACAAGGCTGGGTAACCTGGTGACCTGAAATCAGTTCCAACCCATCTTCGCGTATTAACCTAAAAACCTGACCTAAAACGAACGCCGACCGACCGCCGGAAATGTCAACTGAGGGGTGCAAATGACTTCAACACAAAAGCTCTTCTATCTAGCCTGGCATTATAATTTACTATTCGCAATAGTCTAAAATGTATATAACTATTATGATCTATACAATGTGCTATGAGATACACATTCAGTGTCGAAAGGGGATGGGGGACTTTGAAGACGCCAAATGAAGCGAAGCTGTCAGAAATTAGACATTGGTGATTTGAATTTCTTTTAAGCTCATTCTAAAATTTGAGGAAGATAAAGTTTTTCCGACTGATTTATGTAATGGTTTTTTAAACAGTTACAAATATTTTGTCGAAAAACCTTATTTTCCCTAAATGTTAGGTTTTTGTACAAACGCTTCGAAAATGTTGAAACAATTAATAGTGTCAGTTAAAATCGTTAAAGAGAAATATTTTTTAAAGTCGCATGTTATGTTTTATCAACTGAAATGTAGAAATGTGATCATAAATTTTTTTTGGACGATGGCTTCATCTATTTTTAAATAGCCGTACTAACACGCAGCGTCCCACCTTCAGCATAATTTTCTTCGCACGATTTGATATTACTTTCAACTTGATACCTGTACTCATTCCGGAAACAAAAGGTTTTCGACGGACAGACGAAAATAAAATTGATCTTATAGGAGTTCTTTTTTTACCTTTTGAGGTATGGGAATCTAAAAATATTAAACAAACGATTTTGAATTCTTGACACTAAATACGTAGTAATCATTCCTAACTGCATTAATTTGAAAGCAACTTATTACGTACATGAATCGTTTTAGCTACTTCATAACATTGAGACGATAATCGCCAAACCTCTGGACCGATTTTGATTCAATATTTGCTGACGTATTTCTTGATGCATTACGATTTTCATAAACTATATGTTATAACGATACTTGCATCAAACGAAAGTCGAACATTGAGTGCCGTGTAAGGGTGTACCGTGAAATTTCAATTTATCGTCGTGACCGTGACAGATACAAAAACGCAGGGGCTGTGGAAACGTTAAAAAGGGGAGAGTAGGAAAACAGGAAAAAATGATCGAGATAAAAACATTTAAAATTTAAATATAACTAACACTAAAAGCCATTAAGTAATATAAAAACTATTAAAAAGGTAGTATTTTAAAAAGATTGCATTTTACCTTATAACCGACTTAAAATAAAATTTGAAATGTTAATTAACTGTCGTTCGTGGCCGGTTTTTTCATAGTTAGCGCAGTTTCAATGGATTTTTAAATTATGATTGTGACAAAACTCAATATATTTGAATCAAAATGCAAACACGTAAAAGTTTGATTCCTGTTCATGAAAGTATATTAGAAATAACTTGATTTTCAACACCTACGTTTGGTAAAATCTTTACTTCCTGGCATGCTTTTTAGGAATTTTGTGTTTTGAGAATTATTAAATTTAATTTTTACTTATGAAAAATATGTAGTAATGTTAAATAAAAAATACTGTCAATACGAATATAAACTGTTCTTATGAGTGTATCAGTCAGATTATACAATGTTCATACAAAATGAGAGAGAAAAAAATGGTAAAAAATTGCAAATCTGCCGAAATCAGAGCATCAAAATATATTTTATTTCTGTTATTTTAGACGGAATATCATCAAGCTCAACTATCAGTAAAAAAGTTCAGTAGTTACTTACTCCAATTTTAAAAAATCTGATTTTAATTGCTTAAACATTTTGTGAAATATATTTTTGTAAATAACCTATAAATGATGCGACGAAATCCCCCTGTTGTGGACTTAGTGCGATTTTGTAATACAACTCATAGTATAATTAATAAAATAAAATAATGTACGATGTGTGTGATGCCGGGACATGACTGGCCTTGCCACGCTAGAGCTTTCTATCCTCCTCGTGCTTTGCAATACACCTGTGTTCGATTTCACTCGAATATTATTATACCTTACAAGGTAGCTACTCGGTGAGTCATAATCGACGCATTATATAACAATTTACTATAAAAACAGGTGCGCTGCGACATATATAAAGAATCACAATGAAGATCCCAGAAAGATAGAGTAACAACTACGGTATAAAAGGGACCCCTTATATAATCATTACGACCAATAAACGAACGGGGTGGCTTCATTGTTTCAGGCTGAAGGCGTTATACGACTTTATTGCAGGCGAGGCCGGAAGGGAGCGGCAAGACGTCGTCGGTGTAGGTCACTAGTACACAATATTAGGACAGTACAATTTTATAACTAAACTAATCGTGCGCCCAAGTTAACTTCGAACTTTGCTTAGTTTTTATTTTATCGGTTTTACTAATTAAAATAGACTTGAAATGTCATCGAGACACATTTGTATGAAAACGAATGTTGCCGCTCCTGCCTTTTGCCTTTTGCACCTGTATCCACTTACACTCCTCTTTACAGTTTTGGCTCTGCTTTCCTATTTATGTTCCTATGCATAATAATAATAATAATATCTAGGGCATTCCAGACAGCGCATCTAGTAGGTACTACAGTAAACAAATATTATGCTTGTATTATAGGTACTAGACAACTAATATACTTACTTAAATATTCTTTATGATATATACTACATATTTACCAGCAATTAAAAATAGGAGTAGAAAGTGTACAAACTGAAAGATAACCGATATTAAATAGCTGGAAAAACACCATAAAATATCCATTTCACTATTTTTTTAAGCCTTACGCTTCTATTTAGTTAGGTAACTCACCACGATGGGTCCATCGACGCCAGTGCTTGTGAGAGTGGCGCCGAACCATTGGTTGGATTTTTGGTCGATCTGACGCTGTTGCTTGTCCTTCATGTTTCCTGCGCCAAAAAGACAAAAGAATATCAAATCGGGAATCAATACTATATGAAAACCGTAATGAGGTGGTGTCTATTCTTTTTATCAGGCTTTCACAGCTGGAGTACAGGTCTTCTTCAACATTCGAGCATAAGCTCACCACGCTGGACCAATGCAGTTAAGGGTTTCTTACCTTCATCGTTACACATGATCATACATGGAAGATATAAATGTGTTTTTAGTAATCCCTAAATCTATATTACACATTTTTCATGCTTTTGTATCTTCCTTTGTTCGGAGGCTTATTTCTAAAAAAACCACAAAACAATTTTTTTAATGAAATTTCAACTTTGAATTAACATAAACACACATCAACATACTATACATTATAAATATATAGTATGTTGATGCTATATTATTATAAACAAAACAAAAAAATAGACTTAGGCGGTAGAGTTCACAGGTAAAAGCTACAACATCATTGGAATAAAAAATATATGAAAATTATGAAATGAACAAAAAGTTAAGAAAAATTCTTTAAAAGAGCTTAGATATTTTCCTATTTACTTTAAACATTTAACCATTTGACTTGTCATCGATCATTTTCAATCAATTGTCTCTATCAATTAAATGACTCGTGACTTTCAATCTGACCAAATTTGGTTAATGAGTAGCGAATGGGTTAATAACGTCTTTGGCTTTTAGGTCATATCATTTAACAGTTGTTACGTAATTGTATTTAACAAAAATAGATCGTACACAAAAACATATTTTGGCTTCATATTGTAAAAACACGAGAAAATATGCACAAAACTTTAAAGGTCAGTATATCTTTAAAATTTATGACAAGCCCAAAGCTAAAATTACGATGACGCATGCGCAAACAGACCTCAAATAATTTGTAACATTTTCAAGCCGGTAAAATTTATAGCAAGCAGAGCCATCGATCGATGCGTTATTACTACCAAAAAAAAGATGGTAAATGACAGACGGAAAATCAATAATGGATTGCTAAGAAATTCATAATAATAACTTAATATTCCAGGTGAAGTGGACGTAATTTATCTTGTCGCGGAAAAGGAAAGCTGTATACAATTTTAAAAGGCCAAAAATTGATCACGACACATGATGGATGCGCAAGAGTCGTTTTACGTCAACTTTGACTGTTGCCGTTGCCACAGTACCTACGTTATTGCATGCTAAAGTAATTCGCATTGGTTTTTACGTCATATGGCGACATACGCTGGCTTCTTAATTTTTTTTTTAATAAATATATATATGATATAAGCAACCTATGAATTTGTTGTTGTTAAGGAAATAATATTATTTTTAACATTATCGTCATGAATTCTGATTCCCCGTGAAATACACAACAAGTTCTTTCCATTTATTTATTTATATTAAGGAGAATCAACATTTAGACAGTTAGACAGACCAACAGCTTATTTCGATTTCTAACACGTTTGAGCCAAATAAACCGTCTGTAATGATACTTTGTTTAATTATTGTTTTATACATTCAATGGTTCAAATGTTAATCTCTTTTCAGAAACCTCCGCTCTTTAGTTATTCCTCACCTTAATGATGAAACTATAGAGTTCGAGGAAGTGCACTTAATATTATTACATCTGCTCTATATCTGTCCTACTTGCGCACGTTATGATTGCATAGGTTAGAGGTTGTCAAAATGACATTTGTGACGTCACAAGTGTCACTAACTGTGTGGTGTAGAACACAACTTATTTATTTATTTATAAAGTAGATTACACTTCTATGATCTACAACGAAACTTATAGAACAAAATTTGTGCAGTTTAGGCAGAAAAGATTATGTCCTTGAAAAATTTGGGTTTGTATAGACACGCAACATTTAGCAATATAATAATATTATTTTGTGTACGATCTATTTTTGTTTAGCATACCTATGGCCCGAGACATTACCAACAGCACTCTAAACATATTTTTCCGCCACACCATCTCTAAAATATTTTTTTTTATATGTTCATATATATGGAATAACTTTATAAATCCCGTATGATAATGGAAACGAATTATGGGCGTGGTACGCTACCTTTTTCCAAGATATCCCTTAACGTCTTGTCACGCCCATAGCGCTTAAACTGGAGTGTCAATTAACAATTTCCGAACTCGATAATTAAATTTCTTATTTTAAAAAAGCGAATCGGAATCTTAATATATCCAGAAGCGTCTCGTAAATCCAAAAAAACCGGTCAAGTGCGAGTCGGTCTCACACGCCAAGGATAAATTCTATCCCTACTCATCGCTAAATGACACGACCATTGATTATATAATGTATAGATAAAGAGTCGAAATGTCGTGATAGCTGAGTGGTAGCGGATCCGCTACTTGTTTAGAAGGCCATGGTTCGAATCCCAGGGTATTTACCAATGAGTTTTTCTAACTAATGTACATAACTATCACTGACTCTGTGCCTCGAAGAGCACGTTAAGCCGTCGGTTCCGGCTGTCATCAATAGATAGCAGTCGTAAAATCCACCAACGTGGTGGATAAGCTCCAAGTCTCTGCATCCCAAGGGGAGGCCTAAGTCTCTGCAGTAGGGCATTAAAAAACTGATGTATGGTATGAAATAGATAGAGAGTCGGCGTCAAAAAACGTAGACAAATTATCACCTAACTGTTCGGTTATAATTTACATACACACAGACGGTTTGTACATGGTTAGCATGGCATAGCGAGAGTATGTGGTCTGTTTAGTCACACACACAAGTACGTAAAAGTTGGCCGAACATTTTTGTTAGCAATGTATTACGAGGCTCCATTCCGATAATATATTATAATCAAAGGATACGATCAAACGTACTTATATACGAGTACATTACAACTGCAGAAGTACTAACCCGCGTCAAATGCAATTAATAGGTGTATCTGTGTAACATCTTACAGGATGCTTGGAAGTTAACAGCTGAATAGTTTTTAAAGGTTAATAAAACCTTTCTCTGAAATAGTTTGGACATTTTTGTGAATGTGTCTTCACGTAACATTTGCAATTCTGTCCACCACCTATAGGTGCTTCTGCTTGGTTATACTAATCTATGAGTTGTCGCCCTGTTCCAAAAGTTAATATTTTAGTGATGTGAACGTAATAACGTATTTTTTTTTATAGTGGCTCCATCTAAAATGCGTACCAAAAAACGTAAAGGACAGGTCGCGTTTACCTTAAAAATAGAAATTTTCAATTTTGTCTTTTTGCTTGTATCTTCTTTTACACCACATGAAAAATTTATTGTTAAACGGGAAGTCGGTAACTGGCTTATGGAGGTTTTGATGACGCGCCATTTATAGTATGAAATATTGTTTTCTACTTTCTACTTCATACGGAGGTATACAGAGGTAATTTAACCCTTTTATAGGAACGGGTAGAGACCCGTTCCTGTAAAAGGGTTCTTTTATACACAGACGGACAGACAAACAGACAACTGATTTTATAAGGGTTCTGTTTTACATTTTGGATTACGGGGTCCTAAAAAGAATCTCGTGATGAAGATATAAATTTTAAAATCTTCAAAATTAATATTCTTATCTGTAATCAAAATCAAACATGAAGTATGGACATATAAAAAAATCACCTGTATATCCATATACAGCGTGTTTGTTTTAACCACTTAAAATGTTCCCAAAAATGTTTATCAGATTTGCTTATCGGCGATACCTTAATGGAAGACCTTGTATGGTTTGATGATACTAAATTATAGGGTCACAGCTCACTGGCTATGAAGACATCATGTTTTGACAAGCACATCTTATATAATGTCTTAATACCGATACAACCAATAAGATGGCGTATGATTAATTATTCGGTTAAATTTCAATATTTAAGTTATCGTATCCTATTTATAGATTATTTTGTATTCTTCACGAATCAGTGTTTATTAATTACCCATTCATCCACCGACCCGCACTGAAGCAGCAAGCATCACCCTCATCCCGAAGGGAGGCCTAAGACCCTACAGTAGGACGTAATGAGCTGGTATGGTATGGTGGTATGGTAATTACCCGTGATCAGTAGCGTGCGCTAAGTCCAATTCTTGGTAAAGTCGAAAAGTTTCAAATCCAGTGAGAAGACGAGACAGAAATGGCGCGGAAATTCAAATATACGAGCCCGCGGGAAATTAATATTTAACCCATTGACTATAGTAAACTAATATCTGTCCATACAAAAGCAGTGCATGCACTGATTTGCCGTGCAAGTTATCTATATTTATAAGTATAGAAAATGCATTGGGAGAATTCCAACAGGATTTTCAATGAGATTGGCAGGGGGTTTCTAATTTGGTCATTTACTAAATGCCTATGCATTTTTCTATAAACTTTATATAATATAATATTTATATGTCGTTTTCGATAATTTTTGATCAGTCCTAGTATAAGTTTAATAAATTCTTCTACAAGGTAGTTTCAATATGCTAGTGTGATTCCGAATAATATTCAAAAAAATCAAAAGGGGATTCTACTATGTCATAGATTAAAGTTCACATTTATTTTTCAACCGTAATTGCCCCTCTTACAAAAATACTGTTGGTTTCCTTAAGAAAATAGCTAGGTACGGTTCCCGCTCTTGAATCGGAATTACCACGCGAAAAAAAAAATTATTCTTAACATTTTATTAAAACGGTGATACTGTATGCGTCTGCTCACTGATATCAGCTGCGCCGGCTGGCGGCGGGGGCTCATGATTAATGTAGATAAATGTAGCCAGTGTAAAAATCTTGCCGTGTTTATAAGGAATCTTAAATATTCGGAATATCCCTTAATTCAGAATTACCCTAAAGCACTCTACGTTTTTAATTGCAAGCAGTAAAACAAACGGATAGGAAAATCGACAATATCTATTTAAAATTGATCGGTTTCCAACACCTAAAGTATTATCTACATTAGAATCATTACACGGTAGGAAACAATATTTCACGCGTCTATGAACGCATTAAAGTTTTGTAAGTTTTTTTTTAACCTTCCGGACTCCGGAGTTATTCGTGTCATTATGTTACGGTAGAGCGCGCGCGTGTCGTCGCAATACACCATAAAAATAACAAGGGGGATGCCATCGTAGGATGTTATGAAGTTAAAAAATTATGAAAAGGTATAACTTGTTTATATAAATTTCCCGTTTAATTTCTTGTATATTTACGACTGAATGTCGTAGTAGATAAAGGTGGCGATGTAAAATTTTTATGTTTAATAATTTAATATATTTGTTATATTTTTTAAATAATGTTTATTTTCTACCAGACTATACACATACTTATATACTTTAAATTATATTTGCGAGCACTACTCCTATTTTTGATTCGATTTAATCGGTTTTTTATCTGATTGTATTTATGTGAAAACGAATAAATCGAATGCATTGCCATACCATTCGATTGTAACATTTATTTTCGATAGCACGTAATTTCTGCATAGTGATAATAATTTTAGAAATGTTTTTTGACAATTTAATATTTTTCGGTCATAAACACACATTTAGGCAGGATTATTATTTTATCGTATTAGACAGCGTGATATAAATGATGGTTTTGTGTTATATAACTATGTATATCGAAGAGCAATCGAAAAGACTACATGTAAAACTAGATAACCCTTATGGCGAGGCTTACCGGTCATCAACCTCGATCGAACCGCACAAGAAATCCTAAACGAACTTCGCTATCGGCAGTAGGTACCGGCGTTTGAAGACATTCCTGGACGAGCTGTCGCGAATTGATCGCAGCTCCTTGCATTCTGTCCATATTTGCTAATGTGGTTTAAGCTACATTTTAATTGTATTTATTGTAATAATTTGTATGTGAATATTAGTTTTTACTAAATTACTGGGCCGCAAACAATCGACCCGAAATGAATGCCGAATCGAAGTTACCATTCTTCTCCTACACATAGGTATACAAATATATCTACTGAAATCAGGTCCGCACAATCTGCTCAAGGAAATATTAACATATTAATATAACGATAGTACGTGTACCCAACACATTTGTGTGTTATCACTGTGTTATTGACGTAAATCAGTGCATCACGTGACAGTGTGTTATTCCATTACTGTCATAATGGCAGCCATCGCGGGCGCCTCCCCGCGGCAATTAGTTGCACTAGCGGGCGCGCTTCGCTTCATTTGAAACAAGGGTCACGTAGATTGATGTTAGGGGTATTAACATATTTAGTAATTACAGCCATGGTTTAATCATGATTAATATCAAGAACAATATTGTTTTGTTTTAAAAATAATTTTGATTTAGTAATAGTTATTTCGTGTTTGTAAGTTTTAACAAACTGGTTTAAGATTTATAAATCATGTGTTATTTTCTTATTACCGTCTCATTTCAAAAGAAACGGGCTGAGTATCGGCCATGCATAGTGAAGGGTTTCGGAATCGTGATGACCATTTTTGGTTAAAATCCTATCTATATGCATATAAACAGGAAAAGACAAAACAGTTCACTACCTTTTTCTTCTCTGTCAATCGCTTTTCGTGGAAAATTCCTTGAAATTTTTCACGCGTATATAAGCTTCATTTTCTTGTTGACTTGTAAAATTTAAACCGAAATATATATTTTATTAATTTCCATAAACGCCAATACGATTCCAAGTGGCCATTATTCACGTAACAAAAAATATTTCGTTCTAACTTAGTATACTTACTCGATTCCCCACCATTTCGGTATGGCTTAAGTAGAAAAATTATGCTCCTTAATTTTTTTAAATTTTAGGATATCTTAACAGCTATTAACTCAAATAAACAAGTAATTTCGAAACCTGTTATATTATATATCATTTTTAAATCCCTATAGATCTATAGATACCCGCACGTCAATATGCGCTGGTTTTTTTATCTATTCTCTATGCTAGGATAATAAAGAAGAAAGATTTGATTTTTCGTTTGTTAGGGATAAACTCAAAAACAACTTAACTGATTTTAAAAAAATCGCCTATAAATAGTTACATTATCAACGAGCATCATGGGCTATATTTTATTTCTAAACTAACTTTCCGTTCGCGGCTCCGCTCGCTTATACTACGCAGTCGTATTGGAACCGCTAGAAGTTTTTGTATAGATATAGTATACAAGCTGAAGAGTGACATAGGCTACTTTTTATCCCGGAAAAAGGGGTCGCGGTACAACTGCAGTGTGGCGCACGCAAGCAGAGCCGCGGGCAGAAAGCTAGTATCCCATAATATATGTACGTACTCGTACTACAGCACCTTCGCATTTATCTACGAAAATCTACTCAATTTAACTAATATTTGCTTATCTATTAAATAATAGCCAAGTGCACACTTTTAGAGCGGACATTGGCTCCGAGCTGTCAGCTCACAACTCATAAGTGCGTATTTATGCGCACGCACGGCCAGATAAGGAGCATTTGTATTGTAGCCATTACGTGCTTACATACCTGTTAATTAATTTCAACTATTATGAGAGACCACATACTAAGTTCTCCAAAGAAGGTTTTGTTCATGTAATCTATAAATTCTGCTTTTAAACCAGAAATATATATATTACATGAGCGGCCAAAGGTCGTAACTCACAAAATAGACATTCTGAGAAAAGTTTCTCTTAACATGAACCTTGTTGTGCATTTCCTACTTGTTCTTTACAATTAATTATAAATTATAAAAGAAACCTCTCTCATAGCATTGGGAATAGATTAAGCGCATCATAAAACCTTTGTTACACCGAAAAAACAGGTTTTTTTTATTTTTTGCAGTTATGACCTTTGGCCATTCATGTCTTCATATATAAATACTGCTCGGTTCTCACAAAAATGCGAGCGAAAAACCAGCCACTGACCAAAAATTCGCCGCTTGATGTTTTAACATAGCACTGTGAAGTCGAATTTAGAGAAAATTCTACTGGAACGACAAACAAAAAATTTGAAATTACATTCCGTGTGTATAATGTAACAAACTGTTTAAAAAATAGTAATGGCGTATGGTCATACTCTAAAAGAATGCCATTTTTTAGATCTTTTCAAAGTATGAGACAAGACAATTCTGGTATCTAGTTTTAAAGTTAGTGTCTCTAATTTTAGGTAGGTACTTTTGTAGCATAGGTAGAAAATAATCAGCAGCATAGGTAGAAAATAATTTATCAGCAGAAATATTCCGAAATGAAACATGCAGTAAATAATATATTCATAAATTTAAAAAAATTGTAAAAATTAAACATAAATAATTTTTTTCTTTTTAAATACAAATAAATTCAATACAATGTCAAAAATTATTTTAAATTTATTTCTACAGAGCAGTAACTATAAATACGACAATCTATGTATTAATAAAATATATTACCCTCGTCATCGTTTACAGATATCGCTATTTTTGTTTTATAAAGTTAAAGTTAAAACAATTGAATCCGGAAATTCTGAAAAGCGACAGAAAATATGAACTTCCAAATATATATATATATATATATAAGGTGACATGACAATAAGAAAAGAGAGATTACATTTGTGGCAGTCGCGTGATAACAACGATTTGAACGTCAAGTTAAGCAAAAATCTACAGATTTCACACTACGCGTAACTATCTATCGGCATTGGAAAATGAATTTAGAAATACTAAAACTTGGGAAGAAGGAAATAAACATGTAAACCAAAAAAAAATGTATTTCTTGTCACAAATACAATTCAGCAATAGGTTGTTAATCTTATTTATTTTAGCTTAAAGTTATACAATACAAATTTTGTATGGTAATATTGTTTTAAACAGTAGTTTAAACTCTAAACACCTGTTTATTTATCGGTAAACACGGCTCTTAGTATAGTAGAGGTAGAGTAGGCGAGGTAAATGACTCGTTGAAGAGCACGACTAATAGACGCCGCGCGCGAAAAAAAGTTACATTTTTTCAAGTTGACCTCTCTACAGCCTCAACCACTCGACCGATTTCTAAAATTTTGGACTTATTCGACAGCCAACTAAAATCGCCCGACCGGTATTTTTTCATTTTGTCACTATCGCTTTTCGTTTTCGAGATAATCGTCTCCGAAGTTTGAAATTTGAGCAAATGCTCGACAATTTTTTCTTTTTTCGAAAAAATTTCGATAACTACCCAACCGATTTTCAAAATTTCGATGTCATTCGATAGATTTTGTAATTCCGCGTCATTTGAGTTCTCTTCAAACCTCCTATCCCCAAAATTGGCACCATAAGCACGATGTTGCACTATCCCGTAAAACCGGGCCTTAGCCCAGAACGATTAGAAAAGCATTTTCCAATGCTAAAAAATGAATGTGTTGTCACTCTAAGAGTTCTGTGAACATTTTAAAAAATAGACATCGAGATATGTGGATTTATTTCGCTGTGAATCATTGGCAAGTGAAATAGACTTAATACGAAGTTGCCGTGCGTTTTACGGACACACATAACCCGAGAGCGTGACAATATATTTTAACAATGATTGATTGTTTTCAACGAACGTGTAACGTGCATATGACGCGCCGTTTTATTTGTGTTAATTAATTCCGAGGACGCCACTACAGTACTAAAACAGAAAACGTCACAGAATATATTCAAATATGATGAAATTGTTTTATCATCTCTATATAAAGAACATGTTTCATATTCTCAAGCATTCAATATCCATTCTTCAGAATTGATGATATTTCATATCTAGGACCTATTTTAGATTTAACAAATACTTTTCTAATGTCAATTGCTGGTATATTAACCAACCACCACTACCATCAATCCATTAATGCCCCACTACAGGGGCCCTCCGGGATGTGGCAGGCTTGGAGCTTACTCCACCACGCTGCTCCAATGCGTATTGTAACGACTGTCACCTACTGACGGCAACCGGCAACCTCCGAGGCACAGAGTCAGTGATAGTTATGTACATATGTTAAAAAAAACTCATGGGTACATGCTATGGGGGTTTGAACCATACGGCCTTTTAAACAAGAAGCGGGCTCGCCACCACTCGGCTATCATGATATCAGCTGGCTATCACGAAACTAAAATTATAGAGACAAGCATATTAATTTATTTAAACTTATTTTACTTACTTCGCCAACTAAGTACAAAAAATACAAAGATGAAGTATATTTATCTCAAAAAATAATACTAAATACATAAATGTATTATGTTCTTAACTATGAGTCAAAAATTAATGGGTCATTCCTCAATCAGACTGAGCCCCATCAATCAGTACTGTCGGACCGATTTGAGAGAATTGAGGCTGTTACCGGTCTACCACTTGTTGCTAATTGGACCTAAATTGACCTCTCCGTGCTCATTGTACAAGTTTGCTCGACTGGCATAGACATAATTAGAGGTCAACGATCCGATTTGGCGCATCGGATATAATATGCATTTACTAATTACTGTCCAGTTTTGGCTAAAGCTTTTAATTAAAGAGGTCATTAATAAAAAAATCTGCCACGTGCAATCAGAGCTAATTTTTATGGAGTCAAGCTTGGACATTCAAGTTTTGTATTTATCATATCATAATTATAACATTAGATAATCATGTGTGAGATACACATGATTATCTAATCCCAAAATAAACAGAGCTTGTACTAGATACCGGAGGAGAATACAACTATCAGATGAATGGGCTTAACTTTAAAATTTTTTTTTTACAATATTTGACCAATCTCTATCTTGTCAAAATAAAGAAAAATTACCTCCGTAATTTTTAGTAGTATGTTTTCTAAAATATGTCTATTAAAGTATCCCCGAGACATCGTCTGGACAGATATTTGTTATTTGTTTTATCTAAGACTAAATACCAATTTATTGACGACCGCTTGGCTTAGTCGGTAGCGACACTGCCTATGCAGCTGAGGGTCACGAGTTCGAATCCCAGGTCGGGTCAGTATTTATATGATGAATATTGATACTGGTACGGGGTCTTGGTGGTTATATGTAGGTATGTGGGGTCTTCACTTGGTACTCAAAACACAAGCTAATGCTTAATTTGGCAGCCTAGACGTTGTTGTGATGTATACGTTATAATAATTATTATTATTATTCACGAGGATTACAATTTAATTTGATGTAGTGATCAACCTAAATATTTATTATTTACTTTTTGTTTTTTACTGTGAAAGCAGCGAAATAAGCTCAACTGTCCAGATGACGTCACAGGGACAATTTTAACGTCACATGAATTTTCATAAATACCTGGCGAATTCATAAAAAGAAAATATAAGTAATTTTAAGAGGTTGATCAAGAAACTTATTTTCATTTCTCATACTCGGAAAGTAGTGTTGTTTTGATCTGATTATTGGGTAGAAAATGCTGCTTCCTCAGAATACAGAACAAACCAGAAACCGCCTGTGAGCATGAAACTGAAGAAACAAAAACCACTCTTAAATAGAGTGGTTTCACTTTATTTCGATTAGTCACTCCGTTGCACTTACCGCGTTATAATGTACAGCACAAGTGTCAATTTTAATTTTAAAATGTTGTCTTGTGTCGTTCCTACATGCAAAAATGCTGCTGGGCTTACGAAGAAATCGGATGGGATCACATTTCACCTGTAAGTAACGTATTCAAAAGTGGATTTATTTAATTATTGAATTTGTTTTACATATAGTGATTGACTTAAAAAATGGCGCGTTCATTTTGTGAGTGTTGCCAGTTCCATCGAAAATTTTATCTACTTTTTATTTAATACCTGTTTAGAATACTCTATTGTTTGAGTAATAAAGCATCTGTATGAACAACAAAGAACAAAGAAAATTGAATTGGATGAAAGTCATACAAAGAACACGGCTAGATAAGTTTTTGAGACCATCAGAGCGGAAAGTAATTTGTTCAATTCACTTTGACGAGCAATATTTTTGTGACAAAAAATGTGGTTTAAAAAAACTAAAGAAATCAGCTATTCCGATTAAGGTAGAATTAGTCAAGATATATTAGTTAAATATTATTCATATTGCACCTTTCCTGTTCATTATGTAGGTCGTAATTATATTATGAAATAATCCAATTTTATTCCATTCCATCATCCCATTAATACCCCACTACAGGGGCTTAGGCCTCCCCTCGGGATGAGGCGGCTTGGAGCTTAATCCACCACGCTGCTCCAATGCGGGTTGATGGCGGGTAATCCAATACCTTACTGATAAATGCGGAATTCATACACAACTAGTGACTGGAAATTCGGTGGCTATTATACCAAAAATTTCATTTTTTCCTAGAAGGTACAATGGATATATCTTAATGAATACTTTGTATACGTGTTAATGAATCTTCTATGCATTCCGATTACAATGAAATTTTGGTGAATGAAATAATATATGAGTTATCTAATAATGGCATGCTATTTCGGTATTTGGTCTTGACATCACAATTGTCTGAGTCACATATAGAAACATCTGGACCTTCGACTTCGGAAAAAGTGCGTACATACCTACCTATAATTTTTATGTTTAATTGATTACATTTGATTTTCAGTTTTTGATTAAGCAATTTGCTTTTTCATTTTATGATAGACTTAAAGTTTTTTATTTCAGGATACACAGCCACAATCGCCTACACGATCAAACTCAGAAATTAGTGATGTCTATATTTCTGATTTGGATTTTCTATGTGATACAACGAGAAAGCTACTCAATAACGATCTATAATAGTGAAAATGGTGGTAGCATTGCAAAATTATTGTCTTAAAATCGCCTCAGCTTCATGATTTGTCAAAATATATCGTAGGTTATTATCGGGAACTGTTGCTTATTACTTGTCGAAATCAATAAAATGTTCGTTTTGTGTAGAAGCAATTGGCCTCAGGTGTGGTATGGATTGTGATATGGATTGGAAAATAAAGGCAGACTTTATTTCTCTTCCCAAAATCTTAATTACATGAATGTCGTATTTGAGAAGCACATGCCCGAAAAATTTCAAATGAAGATTTTGTTATAAGTTCAAATATCAAACGATTAGCAATCGTTCTTTCAATTTTCAAGAAATTAATTGAAAAAAATAATATATTCCTTGTAAATGATGACCACATAAAAGGTGAAAGTCATAAAAACGGCGGTTATTGAAAAAGATTTAGATATAAGATTAGGTACCTACATTATTTATCTAAACGTAAAATTCTGCGAATCAGTTCAAATTCTAAACGAAAATATTATAAAAAGCTTACTCAACAAAAGATTACCTAATAAAAATTTTACTTGCCTTACCTTACCTTTAAAAAGGTACTTTATTGAAGCCGGGTTTTATTTATTGTAATAGGTATAAAAAAGAAATGTTTATTTCCTTTAGGTATTTAACTAAAATGGTATGTATGCATTTCAAGTTGTAGTGAGTAACTTTCTATTAAATGAAGAACACTTATGTCAGAAGGTCATGCTACTTCCTTTCTATAATTATACTCGTAGTGTACCAAAAAACTCATTGAACTCAAGTAAACACCTGGCGCCTGAAGGAAATTTGAATGTTGTGAGTTTTGACCTAGTACCTGGTATAGTTGAAACTTACTATGAATGAATAAGTACGCAGCGACCGTGCGGCTGCCCCGCAAGAAATAATTTGTGTTATATAAACGCGGCCTAAATATACCTATCTGTTAATATTTTTATTAAACACCTTTTTTCTGATTTTATATGATTATCCCAAAAACAGTAGGAAACCTCTCCCGATCTAGCAACATTACGCGGGCGGGAAGTGAGGCAGGCGCGGGACGTACGTAATGTTTTTGGACACAGTGCGGTATGTGTAATCATAATTGAGCGCGCCACCTGTGGCTGCTTCCTTCCCTAGAGTGGGAAGAACTCATATAAATTACTTTCCACCTAAGGGCCGGAATGAACTTTAAAAATAGAACTGCTGTCAGCTGTGAAGAGTTTTATGTAAAAGAAAACTAATTAAAAAAAATGCTGCGGCCATCTGAGTTTCTAAACAGCCAGTGTGAACTTAGCGCAAACTTCTTTGAGCGGAATAAGCTGCAACAATTTACGCGATGCGTTCCATATTTAAAATTTAAAAAGTCGACATAAATTGGCGGGATATTAATCTGTTGTGTATCTGTGACGGATTTCAAAAAAATAGGTAATAATCTTTTAACTAAATTTACATTTAATTTATATAGATTTGACGTAAATATTTACCATCATCAATGATAAAAAATACTGGCTGTGTAGAATGCCACAAAAAAAAACATAGATATTTCTATAAAATGAGTTCATCAGATTCATATATGGATTTAACGCTTTTTTTACTTTCCTCATATTCGTAATGAAAAGCAGAGTGCTTACCTCGGGTGAAAGACTTATTTAGGCACTCGAACTATTAGCGCCCTCGCTACGCTTGTGCGTCAAACCATCTCGTGAATAAATAGATCACTTTCACCCCTTGTGTAACAATCTACTATTCTTTCAATTTAAGAAACATCAGCGCAGCTATAAAAAATTGGTTCAAGCCCTTTGGTTTAATTTTTAAGTGAAAAACTTAGATTTGGAAACATTTGTAAATTTCCATTTGGTTTTGTAGGTAACTTTTGCTCATTAAGGTATTGTTTCGCTGTGAAATAAAATGTTGCAGAGATAGGTACTTGCAACTGTGAATCTAATCGGGATAGTATAATGACAAATGGCAATCGTATTCAGATCCTAGCACTGGATCAATCACTTATTCACTAATACACTAGTTTTCGGGCCTATAGTTTGCCGGGATGTAGGCGAAACAGCTGACGACTCAAGACAAGAACCGTCTCGTGGATCCCGCGCACCTCTTTCACACCCTCTATTTTGGTTTAAGTTTGTTCCATAATTCAAACTGACATTACACACAGTATTATACGCTACTGGCAATTTTATCACTCTAGAAATATGAGGCACTATGCAATAAGCACATTTGATCGCATTTGAAAACATAGGTACTTGCCACGCATGCACACTTCTAACTCGTTCTGTTTACTCGTGGTAAAAATGTATGAAGCCAAAAGGGTAATCTAACTTGTATAGCAAACACTTATTATTGGACGTACTGCTAAACGGCCATATTTCATTATATTCAAGAATTCTCATCACCACAGCCATATCCGAGGGCAATGACTCCGCGTTGCATCGAGACTATTGAAACAAATATTGCTGCTGAAGAGAACATCAAAGTTGGCCTCGAAATATGCGCGTACGGTTGTGCGTGTACTATGACAATGCTTTTGTCGATTTTAGTTTAATGTTCTTTAATTTGTTAATATTATTTTATTGTTATTTTATAAGCTTAAAAGTTTGTTTCTGTGATTTACGTTCAATAAAATGATAATGTACAATGTTACGTCACCGTTTTGATGGCATACATTACAGGGTCTAAAATGAAATGCAAATAAGTTCACTTTACTGAATTCCTACAAACGATTTGCAACATTCTCTCGTTTTTTTAATGTTTGGTTTTAATCGATGACGTTTCTAATTTTTTCATGTTCGTCAATCAATACCTATAGCTCCAATAACTCAATAAGTTAATATTATATTTTATTTTAATGGTTGGACCTCTATATCCATACTTAACAATATACAGCTGAAGAATTTGTAGGTTAAACGCGCTAATCTCAGGAACTGCCAATCTATTGCAAAAACTTCTTCCTCGCCATAGAAGGCCGTTTATTGAAGATGATTATAGAATTCCTATAATATCTATACCACACTATGACCCTAGAGTAGCGGGGCAATAACCATAAATATCGCGAGAACGATAACAGGCGAAACGCGTGCGGCGGCGCGATGGTTATACGAAAGAGGCATGTATAATCTAAAAACGCAGGCGAAACCGCGAGGCACAGCTAAGAGATCTAAAAAAATAAGATAAATCGGTTCAGATGAGATGCTATAATTTAGTATGTTACGTCCATATGTTATGACACGATCACAGCTATCCGCCGACAAAAATATTTTACAAGGTGTTCCTTTCTTTGAATTTATCCTTTAGTTTGAAATACCATAAAAATATAAGAAATTGCTTTAAAATAAATAAACTAATTTAGCCGAAAAGTAACAAGGTCGATAATCAACGATTCAACTCAACGTTATGTTTGATGTTCTTTTATAATATTTGTTCTTTAAATTGGAAAGAATCTAACGATATCGAATGGAATGTTTGGTCATCCTACTGCTTTGCTCCGCGGCGGCGCTCCATTGATTTACGATATCAATCCATAGGCGATGATGTTGTGCGATGCTTTTAACTTACCCATAATAGCATGCCGACTGCACAACGAGAAGCGTAATATTAATGCATTAGGGTTCCGTAACTTAACAGGAAAATAGAACCCTAAATGGATAGAAGATCATTCTTGTGTCTGTCGCACTTTTGACAAAATGCATATCTCGTATTTCGACCATCAAAGATTATAACACAGCTTTCGCTCGCGTGGACATAATAATAATAATATGTGGCACATCACATACAGCGCCACCTAGTCCCAATGCTGAGCTTTTATTATAGGTACTAGGTAACTGATATACGTTTTTTATACATAAATAGATATTTTACACTCAGACACAGAGCAAATAGACATGTTCATGGATACAAATATTTGTCTCTGGCGGGTATCAAACCAGCAACCTTTGGTTCTGCAGTTAGGGTCTCTAACCAGTCGGCCAAACGGTCAGACACGCTTATTATGTTTCCTCGTTATCAAACTCGCATACGACTAGAGTTTTCATCTGCATTCATTTAGAATCTTTAGTTCGACTAGGACTGACTAGGATGAACAGCCTATGTTCATTGATATTTTATTACATAGATGAAGAATCACCATAGTTGCATGTACATGGTCCGCAAATTTTTGGAGTTATGTGACGAATCATCACGTAACTTCATAGTCCTGGCAGTGTTTTGCATAGCCTTTCTTTGTTAGGGTTTTCTACCCAAGAGGTACCAGCGGGTATCCTATCACTAAGACTCCTGTGTCTGCTACTGTGGAGTAGAATTTAGTACGACGCACGTGAAAAAATCATATTGGAATGGAATAGGAAGTATCAAAAATTATATTTCATTAGTAACTTAACAAAATGTTTGTTTAAGACCTTTATTTATACATAGGATAGAGAGGCGGCGTCAATAAACTAATATGAAAATATCACCTAACTGTTCGGTTATGATTCACGCACGCAAAGACGTTTCGTACGTATATAGTATGGCCACGTATGATGTAGCTAGAGTATATACTCTGTTTGTGTGTATGTAAAAGTTGGCCCGTCACTCTTGTTGACATCGTTTTGCGAGGGTTCATCCAGACAGGCCTAATTTCTGAGTCGGTTTCGAAGAGTCGATGAACGCTTCTTATTAAGTTATTTCAGTAACCATGTGTATCGTTAATACTGCCTTGTAGTGACCGTTGAAAACCTATTATTAAGCCGTGGTACAGATACGGTAATTGTACGTACAATTAGGAGTAATAATGCCATTTACCCCGCTAAACGGTTTCAGACTGGAAATCAGTCAAAATGGCAAACCAATATTTAAATTAATTATTCTCGTACTTTTTTTTACAATATAATTTCACTTACAATGAAAATTCAAGTATTAATCATGTTATTGGATCTAATTGTTAAATGTCAAGATAATAAAATGAGTTACGAATACTCATTTTCAGATCTCGCATAGCAAAGACTACGAAACGAATATAGGTATAACCACAGAAATCTACACACTACTAGAAATACCAAAGTTCTTTGTTGAAATCGATTTATTTATTCGAGAAATACGAAGTCGCAGACAAATACACAGACAGATAGACAGACAATAAAGTAGCTTCAAATATTTGCTTACCCTGCGTATTATTTTATTTTAAACCAAAAACGCTCAATATTGTCTCACTGGAAAATATATCACGATGTCGCTATTGTATTTTATTGTAATATTATATAATAATTATTACCTATTTCTTATTCAAACATTAATAATTAAATTCATTTGTAATTAAACATACTTAAGATGATAATATATCTATAATAATAATAATTATTATTATTATTATAATATATCTCAGAATTTTTTTTGTTTTTAATGTAGCTACTAATGTAATTAAAACGTTATGTTTTTAAAAAAATAGTTTTCCTTGAAAAAAAGGTACTTCATTGATTACAACAATAAGAATTCACTTTCATTTCGAAGATATTTCAATTTTTTTATATTGTATCGATAGTCTAGGCTAGGTCTTTTACTTTTCAATATATTTTTTTAATATGTCTGTAGTTTATACAAAACAATCAAAACTTCAAGTTCTTTCGATTTCTGGCAGCCTTCGAATTATATTCGATTATATAAGTACCTATTCAAACGAGAGTAAGTAGAGACCATATCTCGAGTCATACTTCTGCGAACAGATGCACTGTAACAAACATTGTGTAGGTGTGCTTTTAATTCGTTGCTTCTCAGAAACTGTATAAGAATTAATTTTTTGCTTTGAACGAAATCTTAATTTTATGCATACGAGTATGTCGACAAATTGACGATTTATGAAATGATGTCACCATCGAGAAATGTATCTAAGGTTAAACAATACCTACCGCTCACTCCGATACGAAATTTACTTGACCGGAAGTAAGAAACTACACACTGACATTTATATTTAACCATTTTCCTAAGCCAAGCGCGTCATAAAATTATCGTCAAATTTAGAAAAAAAATTTTTTAACACGAAACAATTTTAATTTTCATATAAACTCGCTCACACATTCATAACTTAATCAAAAATTATTAACTTTAAAAACCAAAATTATAACCGTTTCGTGTTAGAAAGAATATAACATCTACTTGCACTAAAATATAAATGTGCGAGGAAAACAGTGTACCCCAAAACCAAAATACATATATGTATTTGGTTATTTAAACTTTTAATAGTTAAAGAACCACTAAACCAGTTTAGGTGAAACTGAACATTTATATGGATTAAATTATGATAAGATAAGATCTTCGTATAAACGTTTTCTACACAGTAGAAAGATATTATGATCATATAGATCAGTAGAATATTGTAATCATATAATCAGTAGAAGTATATTATAATCATAGCGTACTACTTTGTAGGAAACGGTTTATTTCAATAGGTACGATATGTATTTTAAAAATAAATGATGCGACTCAACTGTGAAATCTATGGGGGCGAGCACTAAGCACAAATCAGTATAAGCACTATTAGAGCTTAATTCATAAAAATTAAAAAATCTGGGACATGTCACGTATATAGTCCCAAACTAGGAAGAATCAATTGGTCAAGTGGTAGCCAGCCAATATAATAATGATACCTGGATATCCCACACAGCGCCATCTAGTTCCAAAGTAAGCAAATATTATGCTTGTATTATGAGTTGCTATATAAGTGATATAAATACTTAAATATCTTATAATACTTACATATATATTTTACACACAGATACGTAAGAAATAGAGATGTTCATCAAAACAAATTTGTCGCGAACGGAGATCAAACCTTTGTATTTGTCGTCAAAGTCACTAATGTATTTGACCCATACATAATGATTCTGACCGATTAACAATCATTAATTATAAGTCATTAATGTATTGTTTTTTTTTTTTGCTGTCTTCTATGGGTCTGTTTGCTGTAATCTCTTCAAACAGCCACATATACTCGTAAATTTAAAAAAATTTACACATCTCCGTAGCGATTTGTTAATTTATGTTATTAATTTATAATGCGGTTTGAAATCTGATACGCGACATGCTCTCTACACGCATACTTTCAAAACCGCAAGTTCTAAATCGGGTCAACGCTGGAACTATGACAATAGTGTTTTGACGTAGATACGTACAAGATCTTTAATATATTAATTGATATATAATATAAAATATTATAATACATCACGTAAAATGATTCTTTAAATTTTACTTATTTATTAGTTTCCTACTAAAAAATAAGCTTTTATTTAATGATTAAAAATTAGAAAATATTTCCGCAATCACTTACATATATGTTACTATAAATAAAAGCTTCATGTGCTAAGGTTTTAATGTAAAATAAATTATTAGTTCAGCGCACTAAATTTTTCTTAAAGTAACATTACGAGTACCATAGAGGAGAAAATATTTTCTATTTTTTAATCTGGAATGACTTACGTAGCTTGTAGTATTCTACTTGTCAAAAACGTTTAAAAACGTTTAACTGATATCCAATTCACGAGGGTTGTCAATAAAAAGTAATCCGCCATCATAGGGCGTCCGCCATATTGGATTTACCAAAATATTGCACATACTATATTATATTGTCATCAGAAGCAAATCCGCGTATGAAATTTCGGATTGTACATTCGGAAGTGTTTGAAAAATCTAATGTCTAATCGATGAGGGTGGGGTGATGGTATTGGAGAGGGTGTGATGAGGGAGGGAGAATTTATGAAGGAATCCAAATAAACTAAATAAAAAAAAAATGTTGTGAAGTGACAGCTTATAAGTTATAAAAACTATAGTCCAGTCAGGTTTCGCGCGTTGTTCCGTAAATACAAAATCTTGCTCTTCAAATTTTGCACGAATTATCTTTTTTTTATGTATTCTATTTTAATCATACGGTAATTTCTATAACAATTAGTCACTTTTTTCTAATGTAGATGTCATTCAACAGAACTATTTGACATTTTATTCATAATTTGCATTCATTTGACAAACTATAGGAAAAGCTTGGGATTAAAAAAAAGCTTGTGCATTCTTCCAATAATCAAGTCTGATATCTAGAATTTCCTTTTACTATTTAAAACTGTATTTTGTTCATTAATATCTAGATAGACAGACAGACATCAAAATGATATTATAAGTATTACATAAAATAAATAAACTGCTAAATATTAAAAATAAAAATAAAAACTCCGTATTTAATTGAGATAATAAAGGACATTTTGTTTGTGAATACATGTAAACTAAAAACAAGTCTAACGAGCTCTAAACAATTTTACAATTCTTGAAATATAAAGCGAACGACCTCGTAACGACAAAGCTAACAAACAAAATGTACGACATAACTGGTATTTGCCTAAATAGCGAACTCGTTTTAAAACATAATTTTTATCCGATAACGATTCCAAGGATTTTAATATATAAATACCTATTTAATTTAAAAAAAAATATAAAGTATATTTTCCCATAAGTTCACAATATCGATTTTCTTCTAAACCTATAAAACTGAAACTTAAAATAGGTGTAATCTCTTCAGAAGTTAATTTGTAAGGTGAGTCTTAGAGGACTGAAATGTTTAAAAGAATATCCAAAACAAAAAATATAACCTAACTTAAAATAATTAATTGTATGTATGTATGTAATAAAAATAAAATAATCTCTGTAATGCATATTTTATATTAAATTGTAAATTTTTTCTTCAAATATTCTTTAATCAGTAATCATAACATGTACTGTAATTGACCATTCCCAAATTTTTGAACTACAATTCATTATTTATTTTTTGAAACAACAAACAATTTTAAGGAACTAATTTGATTTTTTTGGTTTTAGATCGGTATTTACGTAGTTATATCATTTTGAAAATTCTTAAAGCGTGACGTCACAGAGTGGAATTATAAGATTAGCCATTGTCGTTGCATATTTATAAAAATAATGCCACTCTCAGAGTGTTGGCTGTCATGTCATCATGGCATGTCAAAAAATAAAATAACGGACTTTTGTTTAAAAATTTGGGAATGGTCAATTGAGGAGAGTCTGTTCAAGGAAAGGACTTAAAAGGAGTAATTACACTTTTGATCATTTGAGTGTTTTGTTTTCTTTTTTTCACGTTTTCAAATGAACTTAATTTTTATTCTTCAAAAGTTTTTAAAATATTTTTTAAATAATTTATTTAACAAATTGCTAACAGTAAAAATAATTTAATAATATGCTTTTTCGTAAATTCGTACTTAAGTATATATAGTGTCCATGCCTAGTATCTATATAATAGGGACATTTTCTATACCGTCTATAATCAAATAGAGATGTAAGTTAGGTCATCCAGAACAAGAGGGGATGAAATTTGAAGTTCTGACCAAAAAGGATTATTTACAAAGTAATTTAAACAATAAATAAAACAAAATAAACAAGTAAAAAACACCAAAAAACTTCAAAACATATTTTTATATAAATATCTACCTATTAAATTAAAAAAGAAAAACTAGGTGCTATGTTTACAAAAAATCAGTTTGTTTGATTTGATCTTGAAAATTTTATTATGGTGCAATTATCTCCTCCTGAATTCCGACACTCCTTAATTGAATACCTATTATAAAACTTTCAGCAATTTTGAAAATATTTACAAGAGAAAACTTATTGTTAAAATCTAAAGCACGTTAGGTTTTATTTTTACATTATTTAACAGCCATACCTAAACCCAGACTTATAATACAATACATCAGTCTGTAGCGCTTTGTAACATGATATATCCGTTGCACAACGAAAATATGAGACTGACTGCTCTTATTGTATTCGTTTAAATACTTACTGTACTTGTGCTAAAACAGTGTTTGGTTACTTGTTAAATTATAAACAACCTTGGCGCTTTAGTATTAAATTTAGTTTAGTCATTTAATATACTAAGCTCTAAAAACTCTAAGTAATTGGGCATACTGTTTCTTAATAAATTGAACACATTCATTTATTTTTATTTTTATGTTAATTGAACTATCAGTGACTCCGCGGAGAGCACGTTAAGCCGTCGCTTTCGGTTGTCAGCATCAGGTGGCAATCGTTAAAACCCACCAACCCGTACTGGAGCAGCATAGCGAATTAAGCTTCAAACACCCTTATTCCGAGTGCAGGCCTAAGCTTCTGCAATCTATACTAATATTATAAAGCTGAAGAGTTTGTTTGTTTGTTTGTTTGTTTGTTTGTTTGAACGCGCAAATCTCAGGAACTACTGGTTCGAATTGAATAATTCTTTTTGTGTTGGATAGTCTATTTATTGAGGAAGGCTATAGGCTATACGTATAAAATAATACTATCTGTCTGTCTGTCCATTTGAGCAAATCTCCAAAACGGCTGAAGTGATTTTGATGAAACTTCACAGATATAAAAATAAAGTGGTGAAAAGTGACATACACTACTTTTTGTATGTCTGTATGTACGTCCATCTGTTTATTCGAGCTAATCTCCAAAACGGTTAAACCGACTTTAATGAAATTTCACGGGTATGAAAAGGAGGTGGTCAAAAGTGGCACACGCTACTTTTTGTCCGTCTGTTTGTCTGTACGTCTATGTGTCTATTCAAGCTAATCTTCAAAACGGCTCAACAGATTTCAATGAAACTTTGCAGACGTGAAAGAAGGTTGTCAAGAGTGACATCAGCTACTTTTTGTGCCTGTCTGTCGTTTGTCTTCACTGATCTATCAACGTAGATAAAACCGAAACTACTAATAGTCTAGGAAGCCGAAATTTGGAACAGTGGTTTATTTTATAACGTATCAATTTTTTATGAAAGGAATATTTGGAAATTTCATATTTAAGGAGGGAGGGACGGAAGGGCTTTGTATGAGTCTTTGTTCTTTAAAGTTAGAAACATAAAAATTTTGACATAAATAAATAATGATGTCTTTCAGGGTTTTTGGATTTCCACATTTTAAGGGTGGGAAACGGGAGGTGAAAAGTATGGGAGTATCGGTTTTCCTAAAGGAGTGGAGAGAATAAAGATTGAAAGTTTGAATGGGTGTACCCAATATTAGTTTCAGCAAAAAGTATGTAATAAACCATTTCGAATGTTAATACTACCTAAAACAGGAATGTGTAGTCTACGCAAGCGAAGCTGCGGGCGGTCGCTAGTGGGGTATAAATGGGTGATATGGTATGGAATATATTAGGGTTGCGATAAACTTATCAGTATAACGCATCGTAACTGTAGAAATATATACAGTATAACTAAATAATATCTAAATTATGATACAGAACCGAATTGACAAAGCAATTCAATGCCTTCTGTCAACATAACTCAAAATTATTATTTCCTTGCATTTGATGTCGACAGCTCAACTTGAAACTATGGCCATAAATCTTGCCAACCATAAATCTAGACGAAACAACGCATGCGCGCATAAACGATTGTCGCTATACAAGCCAATCGTCGTAATAGTTGAGGACACAGACTTCCGTTCAATAAGCCAATTTAAAAAACTGCGTCTAGTTAAACCGAATAAGAGGACTGGCATCACACACTGACCTTATAAAATTACAATATAAAGTAATAGAGGTCGCATTCCAAAACAAACGTAACCGGAGTTCTTACTTTTGAGTTGTCGGGAATGGGCTGAACAATTGACGTTTCCCATTTCACGTGATGCTGAAATATTATATATCAAAAGTGATTCATTTCAGCAAAATTAAAAAGCATCATCTATTTGTACAAAATTTCGTGTTTTATTCTACGTTACATATGTTAATAGCGGACGTTAATAGTAAACAACCAAGAGGAAATAAAATATTTCCCATAAAATCACAAACAAAATCATTACGAGTCTCTAATATTGTCATTCCTCCACATTCTGCTTGAAAGAATAATAGACAAATATATTTGATTGTTTTTAATAGGTTCATTGACCCTACACAAAGTCCTTTATATAAATTCTAATCCATGGTTCTAATAAACTATAAAATCATTGCATGGCTTTACTATATCTTTATGTTCAAATGACAATGTCCATTGCGCCATATACAATTGACCCAAGTTGTTATTACGTGACTATAAGTTGCCACAAATAAAATAGACATATGTCATTGTTAATATCGTCTTTTTAAAAATTGTAAGTAGAATATGATGTCGTTAAGAAAGCGGTGCTTTTGAGATATATTAAAACTTATACAGGTGGCGATACCTATCTTTATATGACACACAGTTGCATTCAAATGTCTTCATTTCAAGCAATAAGTAAGTATTTATCCAAAATAATACATGTTGCGTGTTTGAAAGCTTATAATTTTTTGTTAAATATATCATTATTGGTTTATTCAAGGCAGCTCTAGTCATTCGTTGTAAAAGATAATAACTAGTTAGATAGCACCATCTATCGTAAAGTATAGCAACTAATTCGATTTCAGTTTATTTCGCTGCGTAGGTATATTGTAAGGTTGATTCTGTCCATCGCAATTCGTAATTATAGATTTTCGCGTAACTTTATTTTGACATTGATTTTCTTAAGGAGTAGTTTTATTTATTATTAAACAAATAATTTGTTTATTTTGATCATATACATTAACGCTATAGAAATGGTACAAAATTTCGTCTATGAATTATATACAAATAGTTCAGCAATCCAATGATTCATATATGATCCATTGGATGGCCTAACTGTTTTTGTAAATTGTTTATGAATTAAAGAATTCGAAACATACAACAGATTTGCCACATTAAATGTCTTACAATCGCTTCTTTAGAGTAACGCGAGTCCATTGATAGCAGTGGTCCCTTTATTCAAATCAATACCAATTACATCCCACAGTATTAGCGAGGATTTGTGTTTGTAATCGCTTTGGTGTGGACACAGCCTTAATATTCTGTCACCTACACGTGACCGTGGTCGCCCACGGGGCAACATTCGCCTCACCCAAATATCAAGCCAACAAACCTACGTATTAAATTTAATATACGTCAAGAATTTAGTAGCAAATGTGGCAGGAATCCGTTACGAATGGAATACATTGTGTTATCATAATGAAATAAATAATTTTCCCTATTCATACGCTTCAGTACCTGTAGGTACCTAACTAATACTTACCTACTAGTCGATAACACTTGTCACTTAGTATTTAATGTCTAATACGAAATCATACGAACCGTTGTTGTGGCCACGTTTGCCTCGTATATAAATACAAAAATTAAAAAAAAACTGATTTTGGTTTATTTAAATGTCTTTAATTCCATAATTTTATATTATTTATAAAATGTATCCTAGTTTATGGCTTAGTTCTCACTAAAATTAGACAGAGAGACATTACGCGGCGGTATTCAAAAAAAAACCAGAAAAACTGAGAAATATTTGTCATTGGCTCTTATAGATTTAAAATAGGGTTGTTTTTATGATAAAAGTTGTTTAATTTGGAATTCGTGAAGTTCGAATCACAGAAAGCGGCATACACCAATGAGTTTATTTGACTTAAGTACATATTTTATCGCTGTACTCTGTGCCTCGGAGAGCACGTTAATACGTCGGTCTCGATTGCCATCATCAGAAGGCAGTCATTAAAATTCACCAATTCACACTGGAGCAGCGTGGTGGATTAAGCTCCAAGCACCTTCGTCCTGAGAGCAGGCCTAAACCCTTGCAGTGGTGCATGATATGTAGTTGACATGGAATTTGGAGTTAAAATCATACATAAAACTATTGGTTGTTTAATTATTTTGTTACGCATCTTATAGCGTAATTTATTTTTGCGCCAAATAATACTGTATAGAAATATTATACAGTTTAAATAACATTAAATAACGTTTTAGTTTATAATTTTAATCGATATTTAAATTAATTTTCTTACTTTAACGTTTATTCATCGCTTTTCCAACGATTTATAGTGAACACATGTTTCTTATATAAAAGTGTAATAATTCGAGGTTTAAACTGAGTCATAAATTGAGAACTAAGTCTCATACTTGCAGATGGTTTTTGTTAAATTAGCCGCTGCATTTTTAAATCTGCACCCGCCTGCATATCATAATACAAGAATGCAAAAAAAAATTGTCACAACGATTCTGATTCGTAGATCACAAATAAGACAGCCGATTCGTCCAGGTTAGACATGGTCTATATAATATTAATTTTTAAATGTTTAATTTTTTTACAAAGGCTATTTATTATACAATTGAATTTTAAAACTATTCATTTTTCAGAATTTAACGGTTAGCTTAAATTAATACCTTAAAGTTAACTTAACAGCCTGCTAACTCACTGCTAAGCATACGGGTACGACATGTGTTGTAACTAATCATAGAGTTAATGAATAATTAGATAAGAAATTTGGCAATAAATACTTTGTGGTTATATTAAGTAATAACTGTATATAAAAAATTCGCCACTGGTAAAATTCGAATTGTTCCCCAAACTGTTTAAATTTATCTTGAGATTATTCGAATGGCATGAACAATCTAGCTAAATAACTAAAAGCAAATTAATATTTAGTTTTAAAAATTTAAATTACCTAAAATTTTTACATCTTATTATGTAAACATTAAGTTTTTTTTAATCTTATTTTGAAGAGAGTTCTATCCCTAGTGGGACATGTCAGCCTCGTTGCTAATTATTCTAGTATGTATATGTCTTATATAAAGTCCGTGGACCAATATAAAATATTAGTTATATACTTTCAACTTTTATCCAAATACGCAATACGCGTCGGTAGTTTATATGGAACGAAAGAGACAAACCATATACGAATAAAACAGTCACATGATTTCTTCGCAACTTTTGTAGCCAGTTGTAAGATTTTCCAAACTCTATAAGGCACTCTACTCACGTCGTCGCGGTCCTGTTTTGGCGACATTCAAGCAGATGGTGCGAGATAACGCACGAATTTGTTCATTCGCTTGTGAATGCCTTACAAGGCACACGATAAACTTGAACGATACTGCAAAATATGTTTACGAAATGTTTTTTTTAGCCTAAATTAATAAATAATGGAGAAAATCATTGTTTGTCATATCCTTAGCTATAGCAATGCCTTTCGTATTTCAGACAGTATAAAACACGAACAAAATAATAGATTCATAGATTGTACATACAGACAACCAGAAGATTTATTTGTTTTTGCTGTACGATTTCTACGTGTCCGTTGCACATAAGTCTACTTGACAGTGTTATGTAAGTTTTGGTCTACGGCGTATTTTTTTTTTGCTCACTTTGTTGGTCACGTCACGGTATCTGGATGTGTTTACAATGAGATATTGTCTTCATCTATGGTCCTATCGTAAGAACTCTGATTATAATGTACTAACCCTTAATATTTTCGTGATATTTTCCAACTGATACAATATTATTTCAATGGTAACGGTTTCCGAAGTTTTCGTAAATTTATATATAATAAATTTGTATGAAATTAAAAGCATAAATATACTACATCACGACCGACGTATAGATAGCTTTACACCCTATCTAGATATGGGCCAAATTTCTTATAAACAAAAAGAAAGTAATGCTCAGACTGTTAAGATTACTAAGTTATTTGACGATTGGTCACAAACATTTGTGTACCATATACAACAGCTATGATGTGATGCCGCATCCATGTAACAATATGTTAACGTTTAAAAGTTGTCAGATTTTAAATAAATTTCTATTATAGCTATTACATCGTTCAGAAAGCTCTTTCATATTTTTATCCAACTTTATGATAAATTTTATTCAGCGGCTTTTTATATAATGAAATTATTAATTATAATACTCTTTTCGTTTCTTTCAGTTAATTTTACAAATTTCAAAACAGTGTAAAAATTTAAAAAAAGAAGTTTCTTAGTCAGTTAGTAACGTAGTCTTTTTGTCTCAAAAATGTAAATTTTTAATGATATTATGATAAAAACAGCCAGGTACAAAAAGTAGGACCATGGAAATTTGATTACAAGTTCAAACATACAAGATACGAAAAAACTTTCTCCTTGACCTTTATACTGATATATTTTTACACATGGTAGAAGTTTTTATGGTAGAGTATATTACAAAACAAACTAAACGGAATGACGGAAATGACGGAAAACCAAGTAGGTATATGGCCTCTCTATAGAGAGGGGATCCTATATCTATATCCATCTATACATCTACATCTTATCCGCCAACCCGCACTAAACCAGCGTGGTGGATTAAGCTCCAAGCACCCTCATGCCTAGGGAAGGCCTAAGCCCCTGCAGTGGGTCATAATGGGCTGATATGGTATTATTATATTATCTATTGTTGCTCTATAAACAAGGATTTTCCAGATGAGCTTCAAAATAATTAAGAATTTTTTCTACGTGGAACAGTTAAGAAGATTATAACAGATGCATACGAACAGATTGTAAAAGATGTTCCGTTTCACAAAAATCGAACTGAATACTAGGTACATAAAATGTTTTAGTTAAGAATGGAATCCCAAAGAAAATACAATATAGGTATGTATTGAATTCTTATGTAGAAATTAACCTCAGATAAAAGGTTCAACGAAGCGATAAAGGAAGGAAGAGATCGCGTGCGCATGCAAATAAGGACGCTCCTTAATGACTCAGTGTTATATATCGATAAAACTAATTTTACACAGTTACCATATTTTTCACTCGTTTGTATTTCCTATTTAAAATTAAAGAAGAAAACAAAACTATTCAAATGAGAAGAATTTCGTATAAAATATTAAGAACAAAATTTTCTGTAAAATTTAACTCGTATGGTTTTACTATTTATTAAATAAACAGCTACTTTTTTGTAAATGTACATTAGTTTTTTCCTAACTGTTCTACTTCTAAAAAGAGCAACATAATGATATATACTTAATCTAAACGTTGAATCTTTAATTTATAAATTAAAACGTAAAATTTCGTCAAAACTGGTCTAGTGGTTTTTGAGTTATAAACATTCAATTAACAATACAAATAGAAAATAAAAAATTCGTATGTTTTTGCATTGAACTAACTCCTGCAGTGGGGCATTAATGGTTTGGTATGTTTTAGGTGAGGAATAATTAGTCAAAACCAATAAATATACCAATGACATGTATCAACAACATTTAATAATAGTATAGACACATATTATCATACATAAATTACAACAAAATTCGAGAAAGAAGGGTCAAATAAAAGAATCATACCTGTATTCAGCCATCATGACACTCATGACCAATCTATTGTATTGTGTGAGAAACATGCACACATCCGTCTCAGTCATCAGTCCGTCTCTTCTAATTCGTATACTTATTTAGTAATATATAATTAGCAATTACGGAATTCTAAAATTTCATTTTATCGACCTATCAAATAATGGTACATCCCTAAACGATAGCTTATCACTTACAGTAAGGTATTTCCCAAGCTCCATTGTTTGGTAGAACAAGTCGGCTTGCTTTCATCACCGAATATATTAACCCGACACTTACACTTAAGTATATGTACAGTTCGCTTTTCCATACCATATCACTCACTCGTTCGATTGAAACTACACTTAATTTACACTAGGTGTCGTAAGTTGCATCCATCGATACCCGTGCATCGACTTTTAACCGACCGCTTGATTTATTATTTCCGACAACCAATAAAATTTTACATATCACGATATTAAGGTTAAAAAAAACAAGCGGAACTAAATAAAAGTCCGAAGGGAGTGAATTATTCATGAACGATGTTTAAATTATTTCTCGGTTACTAACGAACTGTACACAATTTTAATCGACAAAATTAATAAGTGGTGAAATTATTAAAACTAGTGGGCGACCACTAGTTTTAATAATTTCACCACTTATTAATTTTGTCGATTGTTCGACCGTACTCACTTTTTTGAAACAACCAATAACAAATAGGCGAATAAGCCAAATCACAGTGCATCAAAAGACAGACTATAAACTCGAATGGTTGACAGTATTTTTTAATGTGTAACACATACTAGATGTCTACCTACAGATTATAGCTTTTGGCACTCCTTTTCCGTATAAACTTTACCTACGCCAAATCTCACACTCCTCCGTGTGCGTAGTATTCTTAAAAAGGGATTGAAAGCTTTTCTTTCACGTATTTATTTATAGATTATCAAATCAATTCATTTGATTCCCTGTTAAAATGACAGATTTTTCAAAAATGTGAATATACAATTTTGTTTGGGTTGGGTTTTTTTACAGCTCCAAGAAACCGTAGATGCACGTATTTGATAATAATTACAACTTGATACCTCCATGTTTTCCTAGGAACAAGGGTCCCAACGAAGTGATTCTATTTTTTTTTTTTAAGTTTTTAATCAATATAATATGTTTACACACACTTATTGTACGTCAAAATGAATTGGTGATTAGGTACCGGTTCCAAAACTAGAAGGAGAAGAACCGGCAAGAAACTCCTCCCTGTTTATTTTAGTTTAATATATGTTTTTCTTAGTTTAATTTTTTTTTTAATATGCAACTATTACAATGATGTCCATGCGTACTTATCATTTAAATACTCGCTAATACAATAGTAAGCTTTTTTCACGAGTTGGACTTTAACTTGCTTTGTAAATTGATTTGAATTTATGTTCAACATTACTTTAGGAATTTTATTATAAAAACGAATACAATTTCCCATGAAAGAATTATTAACCTTTGAGAATCTGAACCTGGGAATCGATAACATATGCTTATGTCTTGTATTTAAGTTGTGGGTATCACCCACCCTAGAGAAAGCATTTAAGTTTTTATGTACATAAATCATATTTTCATAAATGTACTGACAAGGGACTGTCAAAATGTTACTTTCTCTAAAGTGAGCCTTCACACTATCTCTGGATTTTAATTTATATATAGCTATAAGAGGTACTGTTATCCTTTTGCGGTACGGAACCCTAGAAACCGCATCAAAATCGGTCTAACTGTTCTGGTTCTAGAGAAAATGGTTACAAACATACACACAAATAGTGAGATAAGTATTATGAATGCGAACGGGTATGAAGATGATTACTCTGTGTATTCGAGTATTGATTGTCAATATGTAAGCCATTATAGAACGATGGAAAATCATCAATCATATGAAAATTCCTAATTTTTCCAGTGACGCGAGTCTCAGACTTAAAATATTTGCCTTCACAGAAAAAAGCAACATAAATAGTTTTAACTATACAATTTCTAGAATTCCCTTTTCAATAGAACTACGCTACAGTTAGTCAGAACTTAATTCTAAAACTAATTCCTTGAACAAAGTTCGATTTCAAATATACCGTAAAAATGTCATCGATCCGATCTTCGATAACATACCTACTGGATACCTCAAGAGATGGCCACGAGAGAATTTGCTGCACATTAAAGCCTCTTAAAAACGGACTTAAGTCAGGCTGTTTCAAATATTATTAAGTAAATCGAAAAATTTTGAGTAAACTTGAAATATTTCTTGAAGAGAAAGTTCCATACATTTGTATGGAAAAGAAGATCACTTGTTCCCTTTTTATAAGGAAGGAAGATAGAAATCGATAACTGTCAAACTTACGAGTGTAATCAGGCACTAAACCCTATGCCATATATATAATAACAATATTTGAAGGCTTGCTCGCCTCGACAACAATCCATCCATAATAACCCATTATTCCCTAAGGCAAGGGCTTAGGCCTCCTCTCGGGATGAGGGTGCTTGGAGCCTAATTCACTACGCTGCTCCGGTGTGGGTTGGTAGATTTTAACGACTGCCATCTGATAATGACAACCAGGACCGACAGCTTGGCGTGTTCTCCGACGTACGGAGTCAGTAATAGTAATGTACTTAACTCAGAAATTTTTTTTGGGCCTGCCGGTTTCTACGATTCGAACCAAGAGCTTCTAAACAAAAAGCGGGCTCGGCTATCGGCAACAATATCAGTGTACAAATTATCAGGCGGCCTGAATTTTGGCCAAAATTCTTCATTATTTAGAACTACGGACACCTATGTCACAGTCCCTATGTCCAGCAGAGTACGTCAGATGGTTCAGACGAACAATTTATTATCGGTGTCCTCAGTAGCTTTATCGTTGTGCATCCAGGTGAGATTCCATCGAAGAATCCGATCAAGAAATCCGTTCACAGAACTACTGGCACACTACTAGTACGTGCACGGTAACACAATTTGTGACTGTTAAATCGGTTAATCAGCCAAGCAATTATGACATCGCGTAGGCGACAAGCGTGGGCGGGCTAGCTCCATTCACAAATATCCACTACGCACCGTGTGAGACATTCACCGAAATATACGATGAGTTTTAAATTACTCATATATTTTTAAATATAAATGGCAACGTCTGTTTGTATAATCTTTCTGTCATCTCGAAAATCATGGCATTCGTTTTTTGAGAAACTAGTTGACCAGGCTTTAGTTATGTTTTCAAAACATATGTTTAACTGGTTTCGAAATCAACGAGAATTGTGTCTGCGGATGATAAAGAATTAAGGATGTACTTAAATTATTAGAAATATGTCTTTATAACTTGATTATTTGTTTTTCAAATCAATAACAAATAATTTTCATCATCTAAAGCCCCTTACACCGTGTTACTTGGTGGTACAATTTTAAGAAAACAATCGGTCGGATGAGTTAATGTACCGTGCTACCCTAATATTGTCTTCGAGCACTAATATTCAGTATTTAAATAATGCCGGCACGGCGCTGCCAAAAGTGGTGTTGTAATCGAATTCGTATTTAACACTTGATCTAGAAAGTAATTTCAACCAGCTGTCTTACAAGTGTACAATAAATAAATATTAAAAATATATGTAGATTAATAATAAATAAATATTCTTTCTAAAAACATTAAAGTTGTGACTACAAATTGCGTGTGGCTACAGAGCGCGTGGCGTCACACATAAATTAAGTTTCCGTAACTATATCTGACTGACTATGACTGACCAGGGTTAGTCGAGTGGTTAGAGACCCTATCTTCGGAGCTAAGGGTCGGGGGTTGGATTCCCGCCCGGGACAAATATTTGTGTGCATGAACATGTTTATTTATTCCGTGTCTGAGTGTAAAAGTATCTACATATGTAAATATTATAAAAAAAAAGAATATTTATGTATATCAGTTGTCTAGTTCCCCATAATACAAGCATAATACTTGCTTACTTTGGGACTAGACGGCGCTATGTGGGATGTCCCAAATATTATTATTATACCTTTGACCATACCAACAACAAAAACCGGCCAAGTGCGAATCGGACTCGCACACGAAGGGTTCCGTACCACCATACAATATAAAAAAAAAAAGAAGCGCGGCGTTAATCGAACTTAACCATTAATCGTTATTATTATGTAATTTAAGAATTATTGTATAAATGTAATTGTATTGTATTGTATATATTTCGTTTTTATTTCGTTAGTCATTGAGAAGGCGCTCGATCCTCTCTGACTAATCCGAAAAGTAATAACATGAGTGCACTGATAGCTATAGACAATTTTTATTACTTATTTTATTACAGTGAACTTTTGACTTTTAGTATCGATTGTGAAAAGAATAAGCTCTGCAAAGGAAAGCGTAAATTTATAGTACCTAGTAATACAACGTAGTTTGCATCATAAAATGTTTTTTTTAAATTATCTTTTACAATAACGCCACAAAGATAAAATGCATCTCAGTTTTCATTTCAAATCATCAGTTTTCGCTTATTGACTAAACGGTGTTTGTCATTTTCTATGGAATTTTTACAAAATTTTTACTTATAAAAGTACATTTTATAAGTAATATAAATCTATTACTCGTTAAATAATACAGTCTAGTTAGCTGTGATAGTATTCCTTTTAACTACGTTATATATACTCCTGTCATAAATTTTTCCACACATCCAAAAACAACGGTTTAGCTGGTAGAGGGGAGTACACATGACTCTAACAAAAATTAGGACTTTAGGATCATAAATTACACCTACCTTCCAAATTTCATCTATATATTGCCAATAGTTTCCGAGAAAACTACAGACAGACAGACAGACGGACAGACGGACGGACGGACAGGTGGACATGGCGAAACTATAAGGGTTCCTTTTTTGTCATTTGGCTACGGAACCCTAAAAACTGATCATAAAACAATCAGTTCGTTCTGGATTGAACTACGCATTATGTTAATCGACTGTGATTTGTGATCTCTTTGAACCAATCGTGATAAGTTTGTATTATAACTATCATTATGGATTATTTCAGATTTTTCGAATCAGTTGTTCAAGAGTTAAAGTCCCTGCAGGCAACTCACGGAAAAACACAATTTTTGGGCCGAATATTTCGCAAAACGAGATCTAATTTTTAAAGTAACAACAAGGAAACTTATATTAATTTTAAAAACGTTATTCAACGATAGCTCACTGAGTAACTAAAAAAAATGTTTACCTTTGGTACATGTTTAGAAGCACCTGGAAAAGAATGTTTTAAAGCGGTTACATACTCGTAGGCGCATGTAACCATGCCAAGTTCTAGCTTTAGAAGGCTTATAGTCTAAGAGTAACATGGCTGTGATATACCGACAGACAGACAGACAGACAGACAAGACGGACGAAAGGGATGGACAAATCATAAGGCTTCCTTATCGGGTTGGGGAACCCTAAAAATTTGTGACCCGCAATTTACCACTGATTCTCCCTTCATATAAGGTCAGATTCAGTGTACGTAGCCGTCATCAAGTAGGTAGTTAAATAAAATTATTTTTACAGTTTCATTGATTTTCTTTTTCTATTTTTCCGGTATCGGGACCCCTTTTTCCCGATAAAAAGTAGTAAATTACAAGCAGAAGACTGTATGTCACTCTTCCGCTATAACTATATCTACACAAATAATTATAACGGTCCCAGTAAAACTAAAAGCGGAGCCGAATGCGGCAAACTAGTTTGAAAATAAAATATAGCCCATGTTACTCGCTAATAATGTGGTTTTCTATAGGTGAAAAAAATTAAAATCAGTTAAATAGTTTTTGAGTTTATCCGTAAGAAACAAAAAATCAAATCTTTCCTCTTTATAATTTTAGTATAGATAAAAAACATTTCATCGTCTATAGAAACAAACTTGTGCATTTCCGGCTTTCTTCTATTAATCATTAACTATTGTGTAATAATCTTTAACTATGCATCGTAATCAATTACGAGTTTCTTAGCGATAACATTACACCCACGTATTTACATAACGGTTTCTTAAACAAACATACTTGGTTAAAGTATTCGGTAGTCGCTATTAACTCTTAAAAGGGATCTTATCAAGAGCTTCTCACGCCGAATTTCTTTTCAGGTTAAACTCGAGTCGAGCTTTCGATGTATCCCGTGAGTTATGAACTGAGAAAGATAACGGTGCGTTGTTCAAAACAAAAAAAAAACTTGAAATTATTCAGTATAGATCTTTAAATATTAGTAATAAATTATTTTTAAAAAATTAAACATTACTTTGTATTTGTAATTAAAATATTATTTCTACCATCATATATTCGTAGTTATTAAAAAATTTGTTGTTTTAAATAAAACTCAACATTGATAGAAATACATATATAAATAAATAATAAATGACGTTATGCATTTCCGTTCCTTGGAGAATTTTCTCATAATGACAAGAAGTTACCAATAACAATAATAGATCGAACTAATGAACGAATCGAATGAGTCAGATGACACATCTTTTGTAGTCTACACATTTGTAGTAAAATCGCAATAAATTCATACATTTGTTTTCACTAGACCGAGTGTCACCGGGCAGTAGTTAGTGATGCGGGCAATGAGCAACGAACAGAGAGCGACCATCGTGTCCCTCTTTTTTCACCCAGCTGGCACGCGGATGCCAAAATGCATTGCCACCATGAGTACTGCGCCTGCGCCGCGCTGCGATTTTCCTTCCAACATGATGCACTAAAATTCTTAGCACCCTATGTTGCCTGTCGTAACCAAATATATACTAAAATTTGGCCAGATAGCTGTCTATACTGCTGACCTGACTGACTGAACTGACCGATGAGCGAGTGGTTAAAGATTCCAACTGCAAACGCAAAGGTCGCGGGTTCGATTCCCGCCCGGGACACATTTGTGTGTATGGACATGTCTATTTGTTCCGTGTATGGGTGTAAAATATCTATATATGTATATTATTATATTTATATATGTATATGTGTATATCAGTTTTAACGAAAAATATATCAATTTAAATATTTAAAATTATTTTATTGTTTAAACTTAGGTCAAAAATAATAATAATAAAACATAAAATTAATCCAATAATCCACCCCTCGTCGCCCCCGACGCAAATGTGCCCATGACGCTCATCGCATTGCCGCGCTGAATTGCAATGGCAATTCTTTGCACCAGGAATTGTATATCAGTTGTCTAAAACTCATAATACAAGCATAATATTTGCTTACTTTAAGACTAGATGGCGCTATGGGAAATGTCCCATGTGTTATGATTATCATATTACTACAACGTGTTTCCATACTGAAAAAGGAATCATGTAAATCGGTCCAGTGGTTCTGGAGTTATAAGCACACAAACCGAAAGACAGGGAGCTGTTGTATTTTACAATAAATATGTATGAGGTGATTAAAGTTGGAGCATCCTATTCTGCTTGGTCAGTTTTCATACTTTATACACACAGAGTATTAAGTCGAAGCATCGTCGCCGCAAAGAAGAGTAAGTAAAACATGGACGAAATATTGAAAATAATGTATTAAACTCTTCGTATATTATATTGGATTTATCTTTATTTAATTTCTGTTTTCTCATTGAGTTATATTGTAATGTAATTCACGTCACGGATAGTACTTGTAACAGCTAAACCCTTTTAAGGTGGATTGTTGACTTGCAAATACGATGCGGACCAAGTTAAGAGACAGTGTTGCAACATCCATACTTAAACGTGTGGATCGAGGAATTTGTAAAACAAAAGTTGAACGTTTTCGTGAAGACCTATACGAAATTCTTAGACAAAAAATAAACAAGATAGCGTGTCATATGAATCAGGGAATCACAAACGCAAGTCACTTTCTGAGACTAAGAAAATCATATATGAACTTTTGACCTGAAAAGCAAATTTATCACTGGAAGCCCTATCTGGTACACTTTTTAAAGTTCCGTAGTTCGACAAAGAACCTACATATTTTCATGTCTATCCGTTCGTCTGCCTATCCGTATGTCACAACCATTTTGTTCAGACAATATTAAGGTTATGGCTGAAATTTAACACATATATTTTGTTTTGTACACAGTTTTGTATTGAAATCTTTAAGAACAACTTTCTTACATGCAAAGTGAGTGCAAAAAAAATAATTCACCGCCATGTATTTGCTACAGGACCTGGATACGCCAAGAATGTTACTTTCAAAGCAGACTTGAAAAATGCTTTTAAATCCCTCGAAAGGGACCATCACAATCAACCTTCTGGCATAAAATCAGTGATGGGGAAGTGTTGAAATTTCCATATAAACGTACAAATAATATAATGATAATTTACCTTTGTCATCGAATACGATCTCTCGACAGGCGCCCGGGCGAGTTGGATCGCACCGGTAAACGCTGCCCGGCCGAACTACGTCGCCGCGACGTCTTGTGTCATCTTCTGGAGCTCCTACCAACAACCTGCGAACAAAAATTAACATGAAAATAACGGACCGTTGGTTCCACTGCTTGATTCCACAAGTGAACCCAGAATCGTTCATTAGACTGCTTCTACGCTACGATGCGCAAGCGGTGCGCATCTCTGGTGCGCCAGGTGCGAGGCAGTCCCAACACTATCCTGGCGATGATAGCAAAAAGGTATGATTGTCCTTATCGGTCGCTGTTGCCGCCTCCATATAGTGTGAATTGGTCGTTTGGGAGAGGACATGGGTCCATGAAGAGAATAGCATAACTTACTAAATTTCGTCAAAAATGTGACTTGTGTTCTTTCTTCGATAGCCACTTCATATTGGGTTGGAGTATTCATTTGTTGTGTATGACTGTTAATTTTTACAATTTAATGTTCTTTTGTGCTTTGTATTGTTTTAATTTTGACTTTAACTTATATCATGTTACTAACATTTAGATTGATCATTAGTGTCCTTCATTTGATGCAAGACTTTCTGTGTCCGTTATCAATACTAAATTATAATAAAAAAAACAACCTATTAGGTTTGAACAACGTAGAATTCACCGTGCAATGTTTTTTTCCGATACGTACTTAAGCAGATACTTGAATGGAATGTTGTTGCAGGAGGGGACAAACAAACCAATAATCAAGATATGTTTGGTGGTGGTCTTTATGTGAAAATAAAGATTTTTATGACAAATATGTTCTGTAGTTTTTGTTTACTACAAAAGAATAGTAAATGTAGAACGAAAATTCACAAAATTGTTAGTTTCGAAGATGTGTAAGGGAAAAAAAACTGTTTAATAATGTGAATCCTGAAAGGCTTTGTAATTATATGGTGGTTCATATAAACATCTTCCTGTGATATTTAATTAGAATCAATGGAAAGTAAATATATAAACAAAAATTCCATATATTTTCAAGAAGAATTCTGCTAACACTTTTGAATGGTGTAGACATGAGCCTGTGCTGTGTTATATTGGATACACGGTCGGTTAGACGGACACGAAGAAGTCATCATTTATTTAATTATTGTTACAAAATACACATACAGATAAATAGTTTAATAAACTAAAAATCTAAGAAAATTACATTCTGCAAAACCAATAACAAGTTTACCTAAATTACATTTTCTATAACATATGATTAATAAAAACTATAATAAACTATTTATGTTTGTTATAGTTTTTATTAATCATATCATGTCATATTAATAATATTAATAAACGTGTGAGAAAGTGTATGTGTGTGTTGAGTATGTGTCTTAAATTATTCTATTATTATTTACTTTCTATATATTAAGGGTAACGGTTTTTTGCCAGTTGACTATTTGAAACCTAAGAAACAGGCGAATTTAACATAATAAACATGAAATACCTGTTTAATAATCATCGTGTAAACAATGATGATGTAGTGAGCGACAATTCGGCTTGAAATGCTCTAGAGTACATATGTTACGCAAAGCAGGTGTTGTGTGTTGCGACATTTGGCCGCAAGCCCACTTACACCTGTGCGTAAAGAAAATATGGGGCCCGTGTTAAATTTTCGCGCTTGTCGCTGCGGAGTTTACAAATGACAGAGGGTTACTGTATTATCGTCACCTAGTATGAATTATTCCGTATAAGAAAAATATATTTCAAAAAAATAATTTTAATTTCTTAATAAATATGTAAATAAAATTGTAATGTCACAGTCGATGCGATTTCTTATTAATGAATTATATCGAAACTTCCAGACCATTATTTTGAATTCCCTAAATGTTAATTTCGCAAAATGGTGTGTTTTGTAATCATCACAATCAGTTGAAAGATGGAAATTGCTGAACATATGCCTTCTTCCTAGGTTGCCACAATGAACGATTTTTGGCCGCTCGTAGCCAACGGCTCTCGGTGACCTTTTATCAGGTCGTCGGTTCACCTGGTGGAGGACTGGCCTACAGTGCGTCTTTCGGTATGCTTGTTCTGTTGCAACATGAAATAAGGACATCCTGGTGATAGGTTACCAGCCGATATTGGGCGATAATAGGGTATAAATTAAGAAATTTTAAGAATCCAACATATATCATTTCAAAATTGTTTAAGGCTTGTTTCTATAATATCATAAAATGTATAAATAATGTAATATCAGGTTCAGCTCAGAACTGACTCATAGCTCTGGTTTTTAAAGTTCCGTTCCATTTTCACAGTGTGTATTACTATGGCCGCTACAACAAGTAATATTAAAAACAATATAAAATTAAAGGGGCCCCCATATAAGGAACGTGTTTTTTTCAACGTTTTTGATGATTGATGATTGTGAGATCATTGCTTGCACTTGAAATTTTCATGGCGTGTATACTACTATGGCTTATGGTTGTTATTATAACAAATAATTAAAATAAAATAAGAAATTAAAGGGGTCGCCCATACAAGAAATGTGTTTTTATATTGTACGGTGGTACGGAACGTTTTGTGTGCGAGTCTGACTCGCACTTGTTTAAAGTGTTTTAACATCCCCTTTGCATTGGACAAAAACAATACTCAATATTTACATGAAATAAAAATTTGAGAAACAGTTAATTCAGTATTTAAAAGAAAAGAAAGATATTCCTTTGAGAAATATTACCTAGGATTTTTTTTAACTTTTAGTAATTTTTTATAGCAGAGTTGGATTTTTCAATTTTTTTTCATTGTTACTTAACAACATTCAATTATAAAATTAAATAGTACACGCGAAGGTGGCCCCGTCGCGTCGTCGCGTCGTGTCTTATAGTAGGGAAGTCGCGATATTTCTGTCGCGCCGGAAACACTACGCTATTTTCGCTCTATCGGAGGGCGCACGCGCTGCGGGGCCGCCGATACTCGTCACGCGACAATTCACTTCTCTATAACTCTACTATTAATGCAGTAATGTACTAATCCATGGACAGGCAAATTACATACCCTTGCCACAAAATACATACTATCCAATTGTCACAATCATGTCTCTAATAATTGCGGTAGTAGAATCGAAGGACAGAGTTTGTCAAAATTTTTCAATACAAGTACCTATCTCCCATTTTGTATTAAATTTTTCAGGTAAGTTCTTCTATTCAGAAAAAAACCAATTTTACTATATAAATTACAATGACAATTAAATCTACTAAATTCTGGCGTATTCAAGACAAGAACACACATGCAAAACAGTTATGTAAAAAAAGGGTAATAATAATGATAATACCTGGGACATCGCACCACGCCCAACCACGACCAACGCCATCTAGTCCCAAAGTAAGCAAGTATTATGCTTGTATTATGGAGTACTAGACAACTGGGTTACATATTTAAATATTCTTTTTTTTTAATATATACATAAATTGTTTTTATACCCAGGCACGAAACAAATATATAGACATGTTCATGCACACAAATATTTGTCCCGAGCGGAAATATAACCTGCGATCCTCGGCTCCGCAGTTAGGGTCTGTAACTACACGGCCAATCGCTTAGTCGAGAGTATATCGCTATAAACTCATTAGCGACGTTTTCGGGTCCGCAAAATGTGAAAATGTATTCATAGACGACCAGCAAACTCATCAGTGCTAAAGGAAAGGTGATTCAGTGATATCAAATAGGTTTCGCGACACGCACGGTGTTTGAACTCAGTTATTTCGGTCACTGGCGATCCGCCAAAAGACATTCGTCCGTCCGTCTGCGGTTCTTCACTTAAATCGGTTTGAACTAGGTCCGACACCTTTGTTTTAAGTGATCTATACTTTTTGGTGGATTAGCGAAACAACACTAATTTAATTTCAATAATAGGGCAAATTACTTTTCCTTTGAGCAGTAAATCAACTCAGAAATTATAATTTTTATCTATATTTCCATCGCTAATTTTATGTATGTCACGACTATAGAAATCTAAACTTATTAGGAACACCACGCCCACCTTAACTTTTCGTAAGATAGTTAACCCATAAGTCACCACCACATGAAGACTACGTCTTACTTAATGTCACAGTTTAAAAAACATGTATTTTAAATGACCATAGCTTTGAAATTGCGGATAAATATATTGTTGAAGGTTAATATTTTGTAATAGCGCTTTCAACGTACTCGGGTTATTGTCGGTAGGCAAAGACAAGGTATTTTTTATCAAAATTGATTTAATTAAAAAATATCAGGTTTTACTTTCTTTGGGCATTGGAAAAAAAAAGTAAATGAACAAATAAAAATCCTAACCAAAAAACTGACTAGACTAATTTTTCGAATTCCACGGCGGTGTTCTCATTCAACTAGCGTGTTAGATCGTGGATCTACAAATAAACACAAAAAAATACTTGTATTGAACATCTGACGGAACCCTTTGTATCGAAAACTGCATCTCATGGTGCGTCATCGTCGTGTAACAAAATACATTTTTACGAGGGCCGTTTTCAAAATCGTAATAACTATTGTGACTACATAAAAACATCTGTTTTTTTTTTTAAGGTTCATTACCTTCAACCTTTACCTAATGCAAATGTTTTCTCTAACTGTGACCGTGTTACCTTTTGTGGTATTTGTTGCAAAATATTGTCAAAATATGCCGCCCCTCGAGCTCAAGCGTACTTGGAGATTAATCTACCACGCTGCTCCAGCGCGGGTTGGTGAATTTTGACGACTGCCATCTGGTGAGGGCAACCGAGACCGACGGCTTAATGTGCTCCGAGAAATGGAGTCAGTCATAATTATGTACTTAAGTCAGGGAAAACTCATTGGTACACATGTCCTGGGATTAGAACCGCGACCTTCTAAACAAAAAGCGGGCTCGTCACCCTATGGCTATCACGACACAACAACCATATTTATTCACATATATTATATTTGTTTTATTGTAAAAGTTTCGTTAAAATCGTTTTGGTAGTTTTTGTATTTTCAGGGTATACAAATGAACAAATAAACAGACGTGATAGTTACATATTGAGGCTCAGACCCAGGAGTTTCAGTCCTAAGAAAACAAAATTTGAAAAACCAATCACTTTTAAAAATTTCAAATTTTAAAGGCGATTACAATTCAAAATCAAAGGATTTACTTATATTTTTTATTTAAAATGTTAAAATTACAATCAGACCACATGTTTACTTAAGGTAATAATAGCGGTGTGACCATAGGTGTGAGAAAGAACCTACATTACGACTAATATTATTTTTGATAGTACAAATTGTAATCAATTTACCGGCAAAAATATCGACCATAAGCAAAGTAGCCATGATGCAATTTAACATATATTCTTATTATTTAAAAATAATTGTAAAGTTTAAACATGTTTTCTCTTGAAAGTTTTTGTTTAGTTCAGTAAGCTCTACAGGCTATATGTTTGGACTACTTTTAGCCAAACACGCGGTATATTATATACGGCCTGTTTGGCAGAAAGTAATTCAATATTATATATATTTTTCTCGGTAACCGTTAGTTTGCGCCTTCTGCTCACTTCAAACTTTTTGATTAGTTCAGTAAACTCTACATACTTTATAAGTCAAAATCAAAATAAAAAAATGTATTCTATGTAATATGTTTGCACACACTTATTGAAAGTCAAGATGAATTGATTAGGTACCGGTTTGGAAAACTAGAAGGAAGGAAGGAGAAGAACCGGCAAGAAACTCCTACCTGTTTAATATTATTTATTTATAATATTATTTAAATATATATGTTTATCTAAATTCTTATTTTTTTTTTAATTATAATTCCTACAACTAATACAATGATGTCCATGCGTACTTATCTTTTAAATATTCGTTAAATCGTTACTACAATAGTAAGCTTTCTACACGAGTTGGTCTTTAACTCGCTTTAAAAATTGATTAGAATTTAAGTCTATAACTTTGCTTTTGGAATATTATTATAAAAATGGATACAATTTTTCATGAAATAATTATTAACTCTTAATTATTTAATTAAATCTATAAAACAGATCTGGTCTGTGATATATAATACAGAATTGGTCCGGTGTCACAATGCACAGGGCCAATCCGGACCAAACTTACTTGACATCTTATGCTAAAATGTTAACGACCGACACTACCGTTAATAAATATATTATTCAGAGCCACGTCCCCGTTTTCACAGTGAATTGTTCAGTAATGTGAAACTGTGTAAAATCGTGTAGAGGCATTCCCTTTGTAGCCGTAAATGGAGAGGGCGTGCCGTGACCAAACGTCGCCATACTACGAAATAAACGGATTTATCTAGAGGAACAACATACGTGCTCCAAACTGACGTTCGTTGACTTATTATTCTTACAACCTTCACATAAAACTAAAACATGACTTACACTACTTTGCCGTAGATCTATTTGCCTGTCACAGGGTAATATAATTATATACATCTTAATGATTTTACTACACAAATAAATGAAATTAATGTTTGTGATTTCGCAATAAATACTTTTTCTTGTGCTTGTATGTTATTTGCATTAATCAAAACACATTTTAAATTTTTCTCCGTCTGTTTTTTTCGGGCTAAAGAGGACTTTCGAGAATAATATAGGCTACTTTTTATAACATGGAAAATTGTAGAAATTAAAAAACCATGCGAACGAAGATAATAAAAAATCAGTACAAAAATTAAGTAATAGTGTTATGATGCAAGTACGGTAAGCTGTATATTATAGTCGAGGTGTTCATAGGCACGAGGCGAAGCCGATTGCTTATAATAAACCGAAGACTATATAATAGCCAGCTTACTGAGTACGAGCATCATGCGATGTTTCTCAATACATTTGCGATTAAAATTCATTCTTCAAATATAATAATGGAGGGAACTGAGGGCGCGAGCGCAGCGGGTTGCTCTTCGCGATTTACCCATGCGCTACAAACAAAATACTCGTTTGTGATTGGTGTGAATTAAAAAGGCCTAGTACTGTATGTAACGTTGTGATATATACGTTATTATTATTATTTTATTATTACTGTAAAATACAACATTACGGTACAAGTTTCGATGTAAATGTATTGAAAATTAATATAACAGTTTATGTAATGTAAGCTAAACATGGGATTTTATTCTTCAAGCAGCAGGCCTTCTGACAAATGATTTTATTTTCAGATATGTAGGTGACAGCGGATCCTCAAATGCATTTTATTTTACTCTGTTTTTCAATAGCAATAATGGGCCCGGACAACATTTTCTAAGGCGTAGTATTTATTTTCGAAAACAACGACTAATTCCTATCTTCCCTCAAATTAAAAAAATATTAAGTCTTTAATTTTCTTAGTTACTTTTCCCAAGGTTGATTAATTGAATATGCCTGTCACGTCATCTGGACAGGTGTTTACCATTTACCACCTTAGACTAAATAAAGTCATAATATTTTTATTGATTCACGAACATTACAATGTTATTTGACATAGTGACCGTACCTCAATATTTTTTACTAGCGACCGCCCGCAGCTTCGCTTGCGTAGACTACACATTCCTGTTTTAGGTAGTAGGTATTAACATTCGAAATGGTTTATACATACTTTTTGCTGAAACTAATATTGGGTATACCCATTCAAACTTTCAATCTTCATTCTCCCCACTCCTTTAAGGAAACCGATACTCCCATACTTTTCACCTCCCGTTTCCCACCCTTAAAATGTGGAAATCCAAAAACCCCGAAACACGTCATTATTTATTTAAAGAACAAAGACTCTCATACAAAGCCCCTCCATCTCTCCCTCCTTAAATTTGAAATTTCCTTATATTCCTTTCTTAAAAAATTAATACTCACGTTATAAAATAAACCACTGTTCTAAATTTCGACTTCCTAGACTTAGTAGTTTCGGCTTTATCTACGCTGATAGATCAGTGAGGACAAACGACAGACAGCCACAAAAAGTAGCTGATTTCACTCTTGACAACTTTCTTTCACGTCTGCAAAGTTTCATTAAAATCTGTTCAGCCGTTTTGGAGATTAGCTCAAATAGACACATAGACTTACAGACAGACAGACATACAAAAAGTAGTGTATGTCACTTTTGACCACTTCCTTTCCACATCTGTGAGGTTTCATCAAAATCGGTTTAGCCGTTTCGGAGATTTGTTCAAATAGACAGACAGACAGATAGTATTATTTTATACATATAGCCTATAGCCTTCCTCAATAAATAGACTATCCAACACAAAAAGAATTTTTCAATTCGAACCAGTAGTTCCTGAGATTTGCGCGTTCAAACAAACAAACAAACTCTTCAGCTTTATAATATTAGTATAGATTTACTTTTGCTTTGGTTTTGGTTTTTTACTGTGGAAAGCAGCACAATAATCTCAACCGCACAGATGACGTCATAGGAACAATTTCAACGTCAGATGAATTTTCATAAATATCTGCGAAATTCTTTAATAGGAAAATTTCGCGTTCGTGTTGTGTTTGTGAAAAATCAGCGCAAATTTAAAATTTTGGAACACTTATAATGATATAAAATATTCAAACTAATGAAGATCTCTGACCCCTACAATAACTCAATGGCCACAGAACGTATAATAGAAATGCGCGCGCGCCTTTGCCATCGCTCAAATCAATACTCATCAGTATTATTCGGTTCGTATTGTGCGAGACAATGGCGCGTAGAGGAAGTCATAGTAATTATGTAGTTACATTAATTATAACGAATGCATTGCTTCATGGCATAATATCAGAATAATACGGTCGTAATTACACAATTTTAAGGGTGATTACACACCGAATTGTGTTACACACGTCTAAAAACATTCTCTTTGATGGAATATTGCGCAAACGGACAAATCTGTTTTACATGAAGCAATTGGTACTAGCATTTTTATAAAAATTTATGCTTTTAATTAATTTTATCAATTTTTAAGACTTAATAGCTTAATTCTGTAATTGTACCTTTGGGAAACCACTCGCGGGTTTTTTTTCGATTTTTCTTTATTTTTCACATGTGAAACCACTTCAACTTTCATGTTGAACATGTCGTGAAAACAAAACTTTTGTGAGAAAAAACCGCACATTTAAGTTAATTTTTTCAATATATCAAGATAAATTAAAAAAATAAAAACTGTGGAACCTAGTTTTTGGTGATCTGAATACCATATAGTGTTTTAGCGGAAATTGGTCAAGGCTTAATGGGGTACAACCGTTGTCGCCGTTTGTATGGAACTTTGCAAATACTAAATCCTCCTAATTGAAATTGATTGTTCATAAAGTGACTGTATCCAAAAGTTACCTACATATTTTGCTACGCGATGACCATCATAGAACATTGCTTATATCTAATTAAAACTGAATAAACTGCATTATTGTTTACTAACCCTTGTACCCTTAGAACAGGCCGTAATTTTTTATCTACTAGCGACCGCCCGCAGCTTCGCTTGCGTAGACTACAAATTCCTGTTATAGGTACTATCAACGTTCGAGATGGTTTATACGTACTTTTTGCTGGAACCAATTTTGGTCACACCCATTCAAACTTTCAATCTTCATTCCCTTTCCACCCTTTAAAAAACCGATACAATTTTTCATCTCCCGTTTCCCACTCTTAAAACGTGAAAATCTAAAAACCCTTAAACACGTCATTATTTAAGTCCCTCCATTCCCATCCTTAAGTTTGAAATTTCTAAAAAAGCCTTTCTTAACTTTATAATGCTCACGTTATAAAATAAACTTATGTTCCAAATTTAAGCTTCCTAGACTTAGTACTTTCGGCTGTACGTTGCTAGATCAGTGAGGACAAACGACAGACAGATAGACAGACAGACAAACACAAAAAGTAGCTTATGACACTCTTGACAACCTTCTTTCACGTCTGCAAAGTTTCATTAAAATCTGTTCAGCCGTATTGGAAATTAGCTCGAACAGATAAAATTGAATTGAATAGACACATAGACGTAAAGACAAACAGACGGACAAAAAATAGCTAATGTCAAATATCTTGACAACCTTCTTTCCCGTCTGCAAATTTTCCTTAAAATCTGTTTAGCCGTTTTGGAGATTAGCTCAATTAGACAGATACACGTACAGACAGACAGACGGACAAAAAGGAACATTTGTTAGTTTTAACGACCTTCTTTTCATATTCATTGATGTTTCATTTAAATAGGTTTAGACATATGGACTTACAGACAGACATACAAAAAGTTCTGTATGTCACATATGGAAAGGGTGTAGTCAAAATATTACATCCTGTTATATGTCTAAAGTTTCATCAAAATCGGTTAAGCCGTTTTGGCCGAAGCCGATTTGCTCGAATAGACCGACAGTTCGTTTTCATGTATATAACTCTCCGCTAGAATCAGGCTATCAAAGGCAAAAAGAATTTTTCAAATCCGACTGATAGTTTCAGAGATTAACATATTCAAACAAACAATCAAACGAACAAACCAACCAACCAACCAACCAACCAACAAACAAACAAACAAAGAAACAACAATCAATCAATCAATCAATCAATCATTCAATCAATCGATCATCAAATCAACGACGAACGCGCGACGGAAGCTCTCAAAAGGAATAATTTTTCCCGTTTTGCAACATTTTTCATTGATGCTCCACTCCTATTGGTCGTAGCGTGATGTAGTATAACCTATAGCCTTCCTCGATAAATGGACTATCCAACACAAAAATAATTTTTCAGTTTGAACCAGTAGTTCCTGAGATTTGCGCGTTTAAACAAACGAACGAACCAACCAACCAACCAACCAACCAACCAACTAACAAACAAACAAACAAACAAACAAACAAACAAACAAACAAACAAACAAACAAACAAACAAACAAACAATCAATCTATCAAACAAACAAACAAACTCTTTAGCTTTATAATAAGTATTTCTATTATATAGATTAATAGATTATAAGATAAAAAGAAAATAAGATATTACTAAAAACCGTATCAAAGTCTATTGGTTTGGAAGTAAAAAGTTAACGAACAGAGGCAGACAGCGAATTTATTTTCTCCCGCTATAGTTTTTAAATTTCAATAAAAACTGTTAAGATATTAATTTAAATTGTATGATGTAAAGGATAATTATAATATGCATGAAATGCTTGAGAAAACTAACGTATTTAATTTGATAAGGATTAATATCACGTTTAAAAAACATCTTCGCAATTAGTACATTATGTTGAACAAATTTGATTGTCATAAAAAAGGTTATAGTAAGTTAACCTTAAAAGATACACATATGCTGTCGCGGACTTTTGGTTAGAACTTTTAAAGGGGTACAATTCCGTAATACATGATTTTTGCTTAACATCAACTGTTTACGCAGCGCGCGCGACGGAAGCTCTCAAAAGGAATAATTTTTCCCGTTTTTGCAACATTTTTCATTGATGCTCCACTCCTATTGGTCGTAGCGTGATGTAGTATAACCTATAGCCTTCCTCGATAAATGGACTATCAAACAAAAAAATAATTTTTCAATTCGAACCAGTAGTTCCTAAGATTTGCGCGTTCAAACAAACAAACAAACAAACTCTTCAGCTTTATAATATTAGTATAGATAAGTATTTCTATTATATAGATTAATAGATTATAAGATAAAAAGAAAATAAGATATTACTAAAAACCGTATCAAAGTCTATTGGTTTGGAAGTAAAAAGTTAACGAACAGAGGCAGACAGCGAATTTATTTTCTCCCGCTATAGTTTTTAAATTTCAATAAAAACTGTTAAGATATTAATTTAAATTGTATGATGTAAAGGATAATTATAATATGCATGAAATGCTTAAGAAAACTAACGTATTTAATTTGATAAGGATTAATATCACGTTTAAAAAACATCTTCGCAATTAGTACATTATGTTGAACAAATTTGATTGTCATAAAAAAGGTTATAGTAAGTTAACCTTAAAAGATACACATATGCTGTTGCGGACTTTTGGTTAGAACTTTTAAAGGGGTACAATTCCGTAATACATGATTTTTGCTTAACATCAACCGTTTACGCAGAGCGCGCGACGGAAGCTTTCAAAAGGAATAATTTTTCCCGTTTTTGCAACATTTTTCATTGATGCTCCACTCCTATTGGTCGTAGCGTGATGTAGTATAGCCTATAGCCTTCCTCGATAAATGGACTATCCAACAAAAAAATAATTTTTCAATTCGAACCAGTAGTTCCTGAGATTTGCGCGTTCAAACAAACAAACAAACAAACAAACAAACAAACTCTTCAGCTTTATAATATTAGTATAGATTGTATTAAAAGGATTTACCGCAACAAGAGCGAACTCTGTTACAACATTTACGAATCGAAAGAAGTTTTAATCTATATTATGATCTGATTAGATCTGGATAATTACTACAAATCTAAATAGTACCTAACACCTCGGGTTCTATGTGTGCTCAGTAAAACGCACGGCAATTTCTTTAGACTTTTATTTCGCTAAACACAGATAACAGTGAAATAAATTCACTAATATCCACGTAAAACCTACACATCGCTATGGCACTCAAATTATTTATTCTTTCACTTCATTTGACCTTGACATTACTTGTTGTCGGTCCCACTGTATTTGTAATATCTGATCTTATTTTTTTTAAATGTATAAAGAAGTAATGACATATTTTTTTTATCATCTTATTCCATCACGTGGGATACCTACATTAAAAAGCTTTTTTAAAATGAAATAAATTAACTTTTTATTATCATATTCGTTTCCGATATAGTATATAGCTCCAAAGAAAATTTTGTCGTGTATCCCTTTCCTGGTATTTTTAAACGAAAGCATTTATAAATCTGGAAAAAAAAATTTTGGTAGATAATGTAGGATTTTCCATAAACACCTTTCCTTAGGTTAGATTTAATCTAGAAAAAGCCGCTACAACCAAAAAAATTAACTGTATTCTCGACTATATGCATATAGCTGTACTAACTACGGAGCCCTACACTGTGCATGTTCCGACTCCGATTTTCGGTCATTTGGAATCTACGGACGCCATAATTAAGAAGCAGAAGAAGAAGAAGAAGAATCTACAGAATCCTAAAATGAGATAAGCTTTAACCATATTAATTTTTATATTATGTAACAGCGTTGTTGTGTTGAAATCTTATCAGATCGCTTTGTCGCTTATCAGTTGACGTCTGTTATCGAATTATAAACATCTTTTGTATTCTCCTTAGGTTGTACTGCGTGTTAATGAATAATTTTACTTTCACACGATCAATTTTGAATGACTGACTGACGTCCTTGTAATTTAAATCTCAATTTGGACATTACATAGGTAGTAACATAACCGAATATTCTTGAAGATTCCGAATGAATGAAGAATAACATGGAAATAACATATTTTACGACCCGTTAACGTTGAATTTAAAACAAGCAAGGTTGCATTCAAGAACAACTCTTAATTATTGGCGTGAAGGAGCGATTTATTTCGGTAATTCTCGTGTCCGTGAGTCACATGAGGTCCACGGCCGATGACTTCAGCTCGTGTGCGATTATTGCTGTTGATTCATATGTCTTTATTGCTATTCTGCACTAGTTATGAGGCCATTGATGTATAAATTTTGATATTTTAGAAATACTATGCTAAGAGCTAGTAATAAACCTTATGTAACAATAAGTTTAATTCTATTGATATTTTTCACTGTGGCAAAGAAACTTATAAAAAGCATGTATTGAAGGTCTTAAGTGAGTTCAATTAATATTGGTTGCACACACAAACACACACACACACACACAAACAAACACACACTTACACGCACGCACAAACGCATTTTGGTGATATTTTTTATAATTTTTGAATTTCTACTTGCTGATTGGCTGTCTTAAAAATTTTAATTTTCTATAAAATGTAAATCCATTATTGGCCTTAAGTTTCGTATAATAATAATAATTATTATTATGTTAGTTTTAAGGGCTGTGGATTGTGTATTAAATAAATAAATAAATAAATAAATATGACATTTTATTACATGAAAATTTACTATAATTTTATAACATACTAGCTTTTCGCCCGTGGCTCCACTCGCGTAGACTAGATAATTTGTAGTTCCGTTTTTACGGAATAAAAAGCAGCCTATGTAACTGTTCCGGTTATAAACTATATCAATGCAAAAATTATAGCGGTCCCTGGACAACTGTGTAGCCAACGTGAGCCGAGCCGCGGACGGAAAGCTAGTTTGATAATAAAATATAGCCCACCTTACTCTTTGATAATGTAGCTTTCTATACGTGAAAGAATTTATTAAAAACAGTTAAGTAGTTTTTGAATTTATCCAAACAAAAAATCAAACCTTTCATCTTTGCAATATTAGTATAGATTACTTTATTTTGAATGGCATTGTATATTTTTTTTTTCTGAAATTGAACTCAAAACTTAGTGTGACAAAGCAAGCTTTGTCTGCAATTTTACTGTATTTGGGAATAAGAATAGGTCGAGCAAAGCCTGAAGTGTCACGAATAGGAACGAGAACGTAAGCAGAACAAAAGTGTAAAAGGGAATAATAATAACAATACATGGGACATTACTTTGGGACAGCGCCATCTAGTCCCAAAGTAAGCAAATGTTATGCTTGTGACATGGGTTACTAGACAACTGATATACAAACTTAAATATTCTTTTTTTTAATTTTTTAATAATATATACTTTATATCCAGATTATATAAATATATATATCCAGAGTATATAAATATTTTATATCCAGACCCGGAATGAAATAATGTTCATGCACACAAATATTTGTCCCGTGCGGGAATCGAACCCGCGACTCTTGGCTCCGCAGTTAGGGTCTCTACCACTCGGCCAGTTGGTCAGTCAAGGAAAGGGAATAGAAATAAATGGGGTCGCAAGCGGGAAAGTAAAAATTAGAGGTGACCGAAATCCTGTCATATATTTTGTTTAGGTACCACTCTACTTCTTTTATATGGCATTTTTACATATGTAGAGCAATAGATCAAATATAATAAGCGTTATTGATAACGCGGTTTGATGCGTTCACGAATCGGCAAAATTGCTAAACTATTCAAGTTTTTTGTAAATTCTACTGAAGAAACACAACTCATTTTTTTAACCAAAATAGCCTGATTACTTCATTGCACTAATAAATATTTTATGAGATGGCTACACGCTATTTCGATCAACTCATATTTTAGCCAATTTTCCTGTGCTAGATTATAAAAAGACGTTAGTTTTTGTATATTTTATCACAAAAATATAACTAGTTTTTCCGAAATGTATTTCATTTTATCAACTTATGGGACAGTCTTTATTGAATCGCAGTAGATAGTGACATAACTAAGTAATGACTTAATAATTGACTTTGGATGACCAGATAGTCTAATAGCCTTTTGTCTAAACACACATTCATATGAAGGTACACGTTGTGTTTGGGTGTTTATATAAACCTTGGTTTGTCTACATTTTTATTGAGGAAATAAATCTGTCTGCGCCAGATAATAAATTGTAAAGAAAAAAGTTAATCTGGTAGTATAATTTGTAACACGATACATTTAGTCACGAGACAGTTGCCTTTGTACTCGAATCAAGTATTGTGGGGATATGTTCGAGAAGCGAGAGTCTTGTACATTTAGTAGCAGCAAAGTTGACCACAGTGTTTTTATTTACAGTAAATAGTGAAATAGAGTGGTGTTTATAAACTGTGAAACGACGCCGACTTTATGCTGAAGGGGTGGAAGCGGGTGCGCGGGGACGGCGTAACGGTTCCAGCCTCAGAGGCGTCATGACAGCTGTCGTCATTTCCCCCGCGTATTGCAACTTTTACACAAAACATCACAAATCATTGCAAAGTGCTAGCAGAGGTGCTAGCGAGTGAAAGGATGCTTCTGTGAAAGAGCGCGTTGTCCATAAAATTATGAATTTTGTCAACTCTGTACTTTTGTATGACTATGAGTGAGTGGGGTAATTAATCCTTGTAAATAGACTGTTTTGAAGAATGTTCACCGACAAATAACTGTAAATGAAAATTACAAAACTTTTTAGTAATTATCCGTCATCATATGTTTAATAGAAATAATTAAGAATGTATTTCTAATCTATATTTCAGTATAGATATAAAATTTATTTTATTGAAAAGTTAATTTATATTACAATTTACAAATGTAAATAATTGACTAATAAATAACAATTAATATTCGAACAGAATATTTACTCTCTTTGTTATCTAATATTTTACTCATTTTGAAATTTGTGAGAATTTAATTGAAGATTGTGTTGATTTTAGAGTTCCGTAGATACATCCGAGCCGAAACAACGGAAGTCTTATAGGGTGACTCTCGTGTCTGTCTGTCCGCCTGTCACAGTTTATTTTCTCCGAATCTGCAAAACTTACCTAAAGAGTTGAAAGGTTCATATAGAGACAGATTGATGACCCCATTACGAGCGTTTATAGAAATACAAATAAACATTTTTTTTATTTTAAAATGCATAGTTTAAAAGACATTAAAGAAAATATACGAAAACCAAGCATTTTCCCCTTTATCTCTGAAACTATTGAGCGTAAAATTTTGAATAAAATACGAAACAATAATATAGACCATCACTTACAGTTTAAGGAAAAACCTAAACGAAAATCTTAAGTTCTCAAATTTCCGCGGAAAACAGAAAATATTCTGTTGTTTATTTCAACGAACGAGTCGGGTTCAAATTGTAGATCAGATGTTAAAAACGTAGTAGGTAATGGTTTATACCTAGTACGGAACTCTCTCTACGCGATCTCTCCATATCGCACTTTACCGATTTATACGTATATCCATATCAGCTCATAATGCCCCACTGCAGGAGGTTTGGCCTCCCTTCGGGATAAGGGTGCTTGGAGCTTAATCCACCACGCTGCTTCAGAGCGACATATTTACTATTACATATATAATCAACCTAATTTTTTGCGTTTATTTAATAATAACATCGGTTTTGTAATAATACTCAGTAATGTAGCTATAAAGTAAGATGCTTGTTATATTTCAACAATAAAACAACGTCCTATAAAAGAGACAACTCACGATTGCGGATCGTAGAGCTATGCAAATGTACTTTTATAGTCAACCGCCAACAAGTGCATCGTTCACGAGAAAGAATATATTGGATAAGAAATTTATTTTTCTGTATTTTATAAGTATGACAGGATCAGGTGGTTCAAGTCATTGAATTTAGTTCATAATTTTATGTTGACACATTTGTATAGGAATTATGTGTTTTGCCTGTAATTATTTCCCAAAGTAAGCAAGTATTATGCTAGTATTGTGAGTACTAAGCAACTGATATACATAAATAAATATTTTTTACAATATGTACACATATAGATATTTTCACACACCAAAAATTTTTCCAGGTTGGGAACTGAACCCGCTACCTTTGGGTGTGCACTCAGGGTCTCTAACCATTCGGTCAATCGGTCAATCAATTATTGCTAATTAATTATTTCGCTGTGATATAAATTCATTGTAGAGACACAACTGTTGAACCTAAGAATTCAGGTTCGATTAGGCATATGTGATCATATTTGTGGGAATCGTTATTATAGCGCCACTTAGTGTAGCTATCTACTGTTTTAAGTTTTTCATGAAAAATCGAAATAATTATCTTAATTGAATAAACACGATGTCGGATAAATGATTCTCTTTAGTTACATTTATTTATTACATTTTCTCTGGTTGTTATATGTATATAGGGTCTTCGCTTGGTACCCAAAACACAAGCTAATGCTTAGTTTGCGGCCTAGACGTTGTTGTGATGTGTACGTTATTATTATTATTTTCTCTAGCCAAGATTTCACTGTTTTTAACTTTTTAAGCTTTTATAGGTATGTCCACAAGCAAAAAATATATTTAAAGTTTTATCTTCAGCACTCAAAGTCACATTAAGTTAATTATTCTAGTAAAATCTAAAGTAACTATTTCAATTACAAATGTATGGAATAGGTGCCTTTGCAATATCGGTTAATTTCCTGGATTCACTTGTTTTATATGTTATAATTTCTTTAATTATGTTTTGGGTTTCATAAACAAAAGGAAAGTGCAGTGCCGCGGCGTGCGGTGATCTAAACTTCAAACTTCAAAACTTTATTGCATTCATGTCATGGTTACAATATTAAATTTTAATCTACCAAAGATATACAAAGGTAAGAGGCCATGATCATCTAGCTAGGCTATAGACACAAAAACAATTTAAATAGACAATCGCAAAATAAATGACAGTATCTATCTTGAGGTTATCACGGTCGGCTTACCTTTTTATAGATCAATTCACGCTACCAAAGGGTGCCAACTAGACTCTATTACTAAGCTTATGCCGTCTGTCAGTCTTTTCATCTGTCTGTACTAATTTTAAAAGGATGTCTCTTGTGGACCATAATAGGTAGCCGATTGAAATTTTCACAGAACATGGCTTATTATGGCGGATATGCTAACAAATAATAAACGCAAAAAACGAAAGGTAAAAAATTGAGGGGTCTTTATAGTAATAATAACAATATACGGAACATTCCCACACAGCGCCGTCTAGTCCTTAAGTATGTAAGTATTATGCTTGTGTTATGGGTTACTAGACAACTGATATACATATTTAAATATTTTTTATAATACATGCATATATACACATATATTTTACACCCAGAAACTGAACAAATAAACATATTAATGCACACAAATATTGGTCCCCGGCGGGAAACGAACCCGCAACCCTCGGCTCCGCAGTTAGGGTTTCTAACCACTCGGCCAATCGGTCAGACAAAAAACGACGATGATTGACTATAGTTATATTATCTTTTAAAATGCAACGGAAACGATAATCTGCATGATGGTAATTGCATTTGAAACCTTTCACACATACTTTGTATTCGACAAAAGCGGAAACATACAGACAAACAAAGCATCGTTTGTTTTTGTAACACATGTTGTAATTTATGTTTTTGTATATGTTACGGATAATACGTGGTATAGATTAACAAAAATGAACTATTGAAATACACAATTATTTAAAAAAACGGGCCAAGTGCGAGTCGGTTAGGATATAGGCCTCTCCCAAGGCTCACTACCACACACGGTCTTCCGCCTTCCACATCCGATTACCCCCGGTATGGTGCTTTAGGTCATCAGTTTACCTGGTCGGCGGGCATCCAACGCTCCGCTTCCCGGTATGTGGCCTCCACTCAAGAACTCGTCTACCCCATCGGTTGTCGGTTCTACGGCAAATGTGACCAGGCCATTTTGTGGACCAGTCCTGCCATGAGAGTCTATGTTTCGGCACCGTATATCATTGTAGGCAGGATGCATTAGTTGAAGACCTTGGTCTTCAGACATTGTGGTAGTGGCGACGAGAACAGCCGACGCGACGGAGCTTACCGAAAACAGCCCAGTCCAGCTAAATTCTTCGGTCGGCCTCTTTGTTGAAGTTGTGTTTGCCTAACTGGACAGCCTGTTCTAGATAGACATAGTCTTGCACAACTTCAAGAGTCGTACTCTACGGTTATGGGTCTCAGTAGAATATGTTCGTTGAACATGACTTTCGTCTAGTCCAAATTCATCCCGAGTCCCACCCACCGAGAAGCGGCATTGACGCCGTTTACCGTTCTACTGAGCTCTTCCAGCGACACTGCCATGATGACTATGTCGTCAGCAAAACGGAGGGCAGAGATGTATTCGCCGTTGACATTGATGCCACGATATTTCCAGTCCAGCGTCTTGACTACTACTAATATCGATTTTCTACAATTTAATACATTTTCTTTTATTTAATATTAATAGCGTGAAGCAATGACAGTTTCGGCACCGCGCTCTACTGGAGGAAACTTAAAATCAATTTTGTATCGAAACACGACTCCACACTCCACACTCCACGCCCCAGGGGGTGAAGTATATATTCGTTCGGATGCGAACAGAACAAAACACCATCGTGTGACAAAATCAACGTAATGGTGATATTTCAATTTGAAGTTTTTTCAAAATGGCGCACGTGGAACGTCGTAGTTTCTGGCGATATTTTGAAAAAGCTCCATAACAACCGTACTACGCTGCCGCCTATTCTTGTTATTTTTAAGCGACTTCAAAAAAGAAGGAGGTTACTCAATTCGACCGTATATATGTTTTTTTTTTTATGTGTGTTTTTTTTTTTTTTTTTTTTTTTTTTTTTTTTTTTTTTTTTTTATTTTTATTTTAACTTCATCTACCATAGACTCGAAGTCCATGTTCTTATATGAGCTTTTATTACTAAATTTTATGAACAACACATGCACCGCGTTTGCAGTGTTCTCTTGTGTCAGTGAGTTTGCCCTACCTTACCTATATCCTATTCTCTATTTAATCATATATATATACATGCATATTTTTTTTTTGTTTTTTTTTTTTTTTTTTTTTTTTTTTTTTTAAATGTTTACATTTATGACACTTTTATGATTTAAGCACACCCGAGCTGGCCTAATCCCCCCACGCAGCGCCTGTTCACAGACACGGCGAGAAGAAGCAGCCGTCACCCTGCTCAACCATTTTTGAGGGAACAGAATAACCCGCCACTCCTGCCACTGCGCTTCAAGATTTTGAGTGTGCGGCCAACTCCAGTGCTTTACATTTTTGGGAACACTTAAAACTAATTTTGACATTATTGATCTTAATTTAGGGGGAACTTTTAGGGAGCAAATTAGGGGATTTCAATATAGCCATTTGAAACCGAAACTTGCCAGCCGGGGAGTCGTGCCTCATCGCTGTTGTTTCGTCATCGCCTCCACGACCGCTCCGTCCCCGCTCCTAATTGCCATTTTTAGGTTGTACTCTTTTATTTTGCCAGTCGAAGCGTTCACCGCCCTCGCGACGAACCTTCCTATGGCGTCATCGCTTTCGTCAGTGTGGTATGTACAGCAGAGGGTATGCCGAGTTATTGCAACCACAGCGTGTTGGACACTGTTATGCAGCTGCAATCTCTCTGCCGTCCGCACTATAATCACCCGATCGTAGGTCAGACCCTGAGCCTCGTGTATGGTTAAGGTGCGCGAGCCTTCACCTTTCCCAAATCCCTGATTAATCAGGGATTTTTTCTCTGACTGTGTGTGTGTTAAGTACAGAGTGTTGGGGAGGGTTGCCGGTATTCGCACGCCCGAGTACCTCTCGAGACTCAGGGACCGAATCTCTGCCCTAGACGAGTATACACCACTGTATATCTCGTTCAAGGCATATGCCACGTCCATCGGGTTCCTATGAGTGCAGAGTAGCTCCCTGGTTATACACGCCACACTGCCGGGACGGGTATACTCCATCCTAAATAGTCCTTCCCTGTCAATAAACGGGAGTTGGTTCACGTCACCGATAAGCATTAGTTCGGATGCCCCAGACAAACGCGTTGCCATTACTATGGCCCCGAAGTGGTTCATAAGGGCTTCGTCGATAATGAGTCGGCTACACCAACTCCTATCTGACTCCCTTATTCCATTTACGAGTAGCGAGGCCATAGTTCGCACCTTGGATTTGGCGTTTGATCCTATGCGGTTGGCTAGCCTTTGTCTTAGGTCGGCTGCTGCTTCTGTAGTTGTGGTGACGATCACGTCTCTCTCGACATCGAAGTTCCGGACTATCCAGGTCGTTTTCCCACACCCAGGAACCCCGTTAACCCACTCTATCCTAGGCACCGACCAGGCCCTCCAGGCCGCATCAGATTCCGTCGTCCACGAGAAGGCTTTCGCCTTTTCTAGGATTCCATCCTCCAACGCAATCCTCGTACACCGAGCGGTGACCACTACCGGGTCATCGGGGGGGGTTTCATACACTGGTCTGCCCGCACGATCGGACGCTTCCTTGTCAAGTACCACGAAACCACATGTCCAATTGTACGCTACCATATGTCTGCCAGCCGGATTACCCCTTAGGGTTTCCGCCGTGGCATTGTCATATACGGCAGCGTCTGCCTCCTCGAGCCTTACTTTCAGCAAGCCTTCGTTTCCCCTTCGGTACGTTTGCAAGATATTCTTGCACGTCCTAAGGTTCACGGTTTTCGTTGCTGCTGTGAGTGCCTCGAACTCGAGAAAAGCGTTGATCATGTGATCCATGGGTTCCTTCACCGGTATACGATCAGGCGGACAGACCCAACCCATGTCAGCTTTTGTGGGCGTGGGTGCGGCAGTTTGGTATTTTCTGGTTTTTTCGATATCCACCCTCTTACTTGGGGTCAATTGAATGACTTTCCTGGAGGTTGCCTCTGGAATCGACAGCACAGCTGTGCAAAACGTTTGCACGAATGCACCAACTTTGCCCGACATCTCGGACCTCTTACTACTGTCTTCTTTGCACTCCTCTTCCCTTCTTGTCCGGTTTCCTTCAGCCAGTTTTAGCTGGAGACGCTCAGAGCCACTCAGTGTGGACGCCCCCTCCACCGGTTGTCCCCAACAGTCAACCGAGGACGTCGCCGCTGTGGCAAGGAGGAAACTGAGATTTGCACCTCGGTCCTCATATACCACAATCTCATGGCAAGCTGATGCTTTTTTACAGCCAATGAGATCGGCGACATCCCCCTTCTCCCAGGAGACCACCATCGCGTCCACACTAATTCTAACTGGGGTATCCCGAGAGCCCTCAGTCGACTCCCCCAAACGGGTAAGCACCGAGCATGCCTGGGCGAAGGGTGTTTTTTCGGCCCAGTCGAACAATAGGATCGTCTTGTTACAGATCCTAATTATTCTGCACGTTTCTCCTCCGACCTCCATATAAGAAAGCGCGTCGAAGGTTCTGCGCTTCATGCTCGTTTTGAAGGTGCTGCCATTTAGGAGAGCCGCCAAACCAGGGGAAATCGCCACGCTTCTTTTACCGGGAAGAGTCTTCTTATGTGTGTTCAGGGTTAACTTCGTTGTTTATGAACCGAATTGGATGATTTTTTTTTTTTTTGTGAAAGGGAGATATCTCCGGAGTGGTACCATGATAAGGAAACCAGGATCTGATGATGGCATCCCAGAGAAATCGAGGGCAACCTTCGAAAATCGTATTTTAAAGTATCGTATTTTAAGTATTTTGATAAAGTACTACCACTAGTACTATTTAATGAAGGTCGGGAGTCGATCTGATGATGGAGCTGAAAGACAGTGGAGGGAACTCCTCAACGACTTACAGCAATTACCTGGTGTTTGGACTTGATTCATTTCTATTGATGAGATCTTTGCACCCATATGGAATGTAAGTGCCATTACAGGTCTGATGATGGAGACCATACACAGTCGAAGGAACTCCTTAACGATTTACAGCAATTACCTGGTGTTTGGGCTTAATTCATTTCTATTAATGAGAACTTTGCACCTATATGGGTTATAAGTACCATTACAGGTCAGGTCTGATGATGGAGACCATACACAGTCGAAGGAACTTCTTAACGATTTATAGCAATTACCTGGTGTTTGGACTTGATTCATTTCTATTGATGAGATCTTTGCACCCATATGGATTATAAGTGCCATTACAGGTCTGAAGATGGAGACCATACACAATCGAGGGATTTCCTCAACGATTTACAGCAATTACCTGGTGTTTGGACTTAATTCATTTCTATTAATGAGAACTTTGCACCCATATGGGTTATAAGTACCATTACAGGTCTGATGATGGAGACCATACACAGTCGAAGGAACTCCTTAACGATTTATAGCAATTACCTGGTGTTTGGACTTGATTCATTTCTATTGATGAGATCTTTGCACCCATATGGATTATAAATGCCATTACAGGTCTGATGATAGAGACCATACACAGTCGAAGGAACTCCTTAACGATTTACAGCAATTACCTGGTGTTTGGACGTAATTAATTTCTATTAATGAGAACTTTGCACCCATATGGGTTATAAGTACCATTACAGATCTAATGATGGAGACCATACACAATCGAGGGAACTCCTTAACAATTTACAGCAATTATCTGGTGTTTGGACTTAATTCATTTCTATTGATGAGAACTTTGCACTCATATGGGTTATAAGTGCCATTACAGGTCTGATGATGAAGACCATAAACAGTCGAGGGAATTCCTCAACGATTTACAGCAGTTACCTTTTGTTGGGCTTCCTTCATACGGTTGAATATGCCAAAATGTTCAGTTCGCACAAAAATAATAATTAAGATTGAAATTTTACATAGGAATACCACTGCTTACTAGGCATGCTGATGCGTCAATTTGACACTGAATTTACGTTGCTTAATCGCGGTGCTGTCTCATTAGAGTAACGCGTTTAGTACCCCATTTATACTAAATACAAATAAGTTACTTCATTAACTATATGCCGCCTGTTAATGCTCTTTTCTTTAAAGTGAAATTTTTATTTTTAACTTTTTAGTTTATGTTTTTGAAGTCGGTTTTAATTTTTTTTTAAATTATATTTTTATTAAAAATACGAACAGAATACTCGACTCTGGCGAAATTGCTTTAAATGCAGAGAACGCCATAACTAAGAAGAAGAAGAACAAGATATTTCAATTTGACTGTCGTTTGACGGGAACGAACTTATTGTCATCGATATACTAATATATTTATGAAAGCTTTGATTTTTTGTATGTTACAAACCAACTCAAAAACTACTAAATCGATATCAAAAATTAGCGAGTAACAGGGCTATATTTTATTTTCAAACTAGCTTTTAGCCCACGGTTCCGCTCGCTTGAACTACACAGTTGTACCGGTACCTCTATAATTTTTTGAATAGATATAGTTTATAAGCTGAAGAGTGATATAGGGCCTTTTTGTCCTGGAAAAAGGGATCCTGGTACAACTGTGTAGACCACGCGAGCGGAGCCGAGGGTGGGAAGCTAGTTTTAATAATATGAGTCATAGTTCAAGTTTTATTAAGAAATGAATTTGAGTTCACAAACTTATAAGAGTAGTTTGTAAATTTTCACTTGGTGGCGAGGAGAGATTAGGTATACTGATGCCCGTATTGCGTGCTGTCGTCTATTGTCAAAGAATACCACCAATCGTAGTAATAGCCGTGCGGGCAATCATCTTATTTAGCCAATCAGCGCGCCGCGACCACAAGTGCAATTTGTTCGTTATCGAGAAACAACTTCACAAGAATCTATGGTGACTTGGTGCAGTTGAATTAATATACCAGTACAAACTGTTCACACGCAACCAAATTACCTAATTGACTGTAATATCAAAACAATAAAACAATTTTTATTCAGCGCACTACGAAACAGCCTGAACGTAGACAATTTAACGCTCGAAATACGAAAACGAAAGCTTATGCGCGCTTAGCACATCTTAGCTTAACAATTCGCTAGCACATGATTAGATACATAATCAACTATCCGTGTTCTGTGCTGAAATTGGCTAATAAGGTTATCTGGTTACTGCCGTAATGATATTTAATTATAATGATGTGTACTTATCATTATTAAACTTTTAGCAATCGCTATCTTATGATTTTTTTTATTACGATAGTAGTATTTTGAAACTATGTTAGAAATAGTTCGATGTTTCTTCATTGACGATAAACCTTAACTCATTGAGGTAATAAATATTTACTCACTGGTGTACAGAGAAGGAAGATGTTAAATTTAATATCATAAAATAATAATTCTTCTTTTATTTTTTATTTATTCACTTAAGATAATAAACATGAGCCACGAGTAGCACTTAGCTTATTGAACAAAGTTCGAATTTAAAATGACTTTTTTTTTAAATGTTTGCTATGGTAAAGTTTATTATGTGGATTAGATATCAATTATTTTTTTTTTATTTTCGTATTATCGAAGACAAAGAGTATGCCACTCAAAGACGCATGCTTGCTAAACTTAACGATTCAGTGCAAACAAATTTTGTCAACTTAATTTACTATATAAAAATCATCAGTATGTGCCTATCATTCAATAGTATATAACTAATTGTAACGGGTAGTACACAAAAACCTATATACAACACAAACATCTAGGTATATAACCCTCACGTGGACTATAGGCGTTTCTTGATTTATAACTTTGGTTCTCGAACTAAACGGTTAGAATTACTCCTCTATTGGACTAATTGAAAGCTCGGTGATGACATCATATACATGGAAACCGAAAATAATTTATCTTATGACATAAAACAATTACGAAAGATGTTCGAATTCCCATCCATATATCTGTGTCTATGTCATAAAAGTTTTTGAATGTTAGATTATTATGTATATAGATAGTCAGGTTTGCACATATTTCCAGTATATTTAAAAAAAATTTACGTAATATTTCTATTTGTTTTTACATTTTTAAAAGGAAAGTAGCCAAAAATTAATTTTAATTTTATTGTACACTTAGATAACAGAATCATTAAAATGGAGCATCTCATATCTCGAAACGACCGAAAACCCGAGCGAGATAGACTCTAGGCACTTAGACAAACCATACTTACGTCATTATCGTTATTTGTTTTGAACAATGTTCATTGAAGATTTTTAAATGACACATGGAATGTAATTTCAAATTGTTTTTCCGGTTCGAATTTTACATGTGCGTCACACTAAATTCTACTTCACAGTGAATTATGTTGAAACCGTAAGTGGCATATGTTTAGTCTGTGGCGTATATTTTTAGCTAAAATTTTAGTGGTCACTACGCAGTATCTTTATGTACATCTATTATTATACCAATGTATAATTCAAGTATTTTTGTTGGTAATATTTTTATTAAAATAATCTATTATAGAAATAAACGACAACAGACATTTGTATTTTTAGGTCCTGACCTAGTTTAGTCAAATAAAACAGTTACTACTTGTGTTTGTATTTCTACAATGCGCATACGTGTTGCGTAACGGCGCCGGCGCAACTAATCTCGCATGCTAATATCGGAGAAAGCTTGCGTAGGTTTTTTTTTATATTCGAGCTTTCTACACGGTGATTTGACTACTGATGTCTTATGTAGGTGTGACTTATTATAATGAAAATCGTTGTAAATAAGAAATGTTATTCGTTTGACCTACAGCTGCGTCGGGATCTACATTGATTTATGTACCAAACTCACAAGTCGATTTTTAGGGTTCCGTGGACAAATGGCAGAAAATGAAACCCCTGTATTGCGCACTGACTGTTTGGCTATATTAAAATGGGCCCTAAAGATTCACTTACATATAAATTCAAAGAAATGAATATAGTGACAGTGCATTGTTAATATATTTATGAAAATATGTCATATGTTCATAAAAATAACACCTTTAAAAAAATTGTGATATACACAACGCGGCGTTATTGTCTATCAGTTTTTAACATTCTATTATTCGTTGAAATTCCATACATAAAATTTATAAAAAATTAATAAAATACTAGATTGTCTATATTTTCGTAAAAAAATATACGAATGTAATATCAAAAGTTTTGGTCGTAGGTAATCGTACTCGCAATCGTACCCAAAATTAACCTCGCAATGATAAAAGTTTTTACGAAAATAGAACTCTTGACTCCAAAAGCTAAGCCAAGCCAAACACACAGATAATCAACGAGATAAAAGCGATGCAATCAGAGTAAATCTTCGGCGACACATTTTGGGGTGTGCAGCTGACGCCATAAATACGCCCGTAAAGCGGGTGCGTTCTGGCAAACATGCGTCCTTTTACTGTACCGACCGCTACTAGATGTGGAAACACTAAAGACCACCCGTGCTCATATTAATACGCATTATTAATTAATGTCGGGATTATGTGTCGTGTTATATTAGAATACACGTTCCTGTTGCTTTATTAATATTTTACTTTTGTTGTTATAATAAACAGAAGTGTTTAATATTATCGAGTTGAATGAATTAAAAAAAAAAACCTGACAGCTATTAATAAAAACGGTTAATAAACGGAAAAACATTTGCTTCGTTTATTAATTTAAAAAAAATAATAAAATAAATAAACACCCACTAAACTCGTGAATATGATGCATTTCAAAGCTATTTTGTATATTCAACATAGATTAACTCAGTGTACATCTATGGAAATCGCTTTTCAACGGTATCCTTAATTTATTTTTCTGCCCTGGCATCCCTGAGACAATTCGCGTTCAAGAAACACCTTTAAAAGGTTATCAATGAACTAAATCTGAAAGTAACGTACGGACAAACAAATGATTTCTAAATAATATCGATCACCGACATCGATGAACAGGAAGGGGATATGTTAATTATATGCGTTTATTCCGGGTGGGGTATTTTTGGTTGCCTTTAATTAATCTCTCCACACCTGCGCCCCTCCCCCTCACGTGGGATCGCCGATGCGCCTGCGCACGTGCCCCTTTTATATTCCACCCGGTATCCCAATATCTATAAAGATAATTTCAAATGAGAGATATTTAAAAAAAAAATTATTCGTTATTTCCGAATAGCGACTAACAAAATGCCAAAAGGATAACGTTCGATAATTTTGTTATAGTTTAGCTCGTTTTGGTCATTGACACTGCTTATCAGTTGAACTTGGTTGAACTGATTTATATTATATATGCATACCAATTTTAATTCTTTTTTTAAAAAGATTATTAATTAAATAAGTATAGAAGTTTTCTATCATAATTTAATACAATAAATGTTATCTACGTTCAAAATTGACTGACAAAATTGACAAACCGATTAGCCGAGTGGTTAGAGAGCCTGACTGCGGAGCCAAGGGTCGCGAGTTTGATTCCTGCCCGGGACAAATATTGGTTTGCATGAACATGTCTATTTGTTCCGTGTTTGAATGTAAAAATATTGAAATATATATATATTACGCAGAATATTTAAGTATGTATATCAGTATCTAGTACCCCATTGTACAAGCATAATACATGCTTACTTTGGGACTAGATGGCGCTGTGTGGGATGTCCCAGATAATTTTTATTAAAATAAATTAATTTTAAAGAATTTAAAGTAACGTCGCATTTAATATTTTTTTTGACAAATATATTTTCTCTATATCAAGAGTGTCGTGGTACAGGCCTGAGTTTAATCTTTAATAGCTGATTATAGTTTACACGCGGCGCAGCAAATTATAGTTCACAATCTACCATAATTATTATTAATTTATAACTATACTTATATTAAAATATGATCTTAAGGTTGCACCAAACGTAATGGAAACTATTCAAATTAAAATTTACTATTACACACGTAGAAGTTCACCATGGCAGCATCCGAATTATTTTATTGCTTACATCGATTTTTAGCATAGACTGGCGATATTCGTTTTCATAGAAACGTGTTAACATAACCTTTCATGCCTTTAGAGGTATCTAGTTCGATTAATTATTAAATTTACAATTGACTCATGCTTTAATGTATTCTATTTACCATACCATCAGCCCATTATTGCCCAACTGCAAGGGCTTATGCCTCCCCTCGGGATTAGGGGGCCTAGAGCTTAATCCACCACGCTGTTCCAATGCGGGTTGGTGGATTTTAAGGATTATCATCTGTTGATGGTAACCGCCACCGACGACGGCTTCACGTGCTCTCCGAGGCATAAAATCAGTGATAATACGCACATAAATTAGAAAAAACTAATTTGTAGATGCCCTGGGATTCGAACCACGGCCTTCTAAATAAGAAGCGGGCTCGCTACCACGCTATCGCTATCACGACATGCATTCTACAACACTGCTATAATTAAGTGATTCCGTTTTTATTTGTTTAGTTACCGTATTTATACTTATACAAGTATCTAAACGAAATTAATGGAAAATATTAACTTTCTTTATTACGAGTAAGTGATAATTACGTCTAATAAGCCGTGAAAGTTACGGAAGGGTTAAACTAAACAAATGGTTACTCTATTCATTTCTAATCTCAACCCTTCTAAGAAAGGAATTTAAAAAACCGGTCTGTGTTGACCATAAAGGTATATGTCTATGGTGTTGACCGCTTCGCTTTATTTATTTTTCGGGTCAATCAAGACATACGATAATTTTAAAACAGATTTGAGGTTTTTAATAGGTAATAAATTCTTAAATGAAGTCATTCCCGTTATTTGCATCTTAATTTATTGGCTTAAGCCATAAGTATAATTTAATTATGTGTTTAATCCATGCGAAATAGATTGACTGGTGTACGTGCTAAGAATTTTCGAGTGTCTTTTCTGACCAAGGAAAAAATAATCCTAGATGTATAGTTTATTGTTTAGACCACAGACTATATTAAAATAATTTTTGCAGTATAAAAGAGATATCTTAGTAAAGATCAATGTATAAAGGTGTTATGAAATATAAGGAACCATGTAATTAATTTCCAACAACAAATTTCCATGCAAACGGCGTTAACTGGGTTGCATCCTATTAAACCTTAACCGATTGGGGCAAAAAAAAATGGTTTTCAGATCAGCAAAAACTAGATTCGTACGTTTTTAATTTTTTAAATATCTCGATACAACATAAAAAAAAAATCTTAAATGCGCTGGGTTGTTTTATGATTGTTTTTATTCACAATATGTTATTATAAAGCAATTAATTTCATGTTATTGTTGAATGTGTGAAAAATGAAACAATTTAAAAAAAAACGAGCCTTTTTTTCTTATCAAAATATTTTAAAAAATTAAAAACGTATAAACCTATTTTTTGCTGATCTGATTACTAAAAAAATTTTTTACGCCAGTCGCTTAAGGTTTAATGGGGTGCAACTGTAACGCTGTTTGTATTTAAATTTGCCAGTACACACTCCTAACAAACAAAGTAAAGAAAACTAAGATCAATCAATTTCTAAAAAGGTATCCTAGGCGTATAATTTTGTTTTAATTTTATACACCAATGTCAATGATAACGGCAATGTTGAATGAAATTAATTCAACGCCAACGCACATTTTAGTATCGAAATTCGCCTTGCTTCTATATCTACAGGTAGCGCAACAACCATATGGTGTGCGCGTGGGCAGCCGAATGACGTCAGCGACTTGACTGCCCTCACGATTGCCCTACTATGGCGCGGTCAACTTTACATGCTTACATTTGACTCATACTTGTCCAATAAATATGCATACGATAATTTTCGAAAAGCAATTTCGGCGATTCGTAAGTACATTGCAACGAAAATTTTTATCTTTTATCAGATGTTACAACCATATATGTATGTGGTGTCTTCGCTTGGTACCCAAAATACAAGCTAATGCTTAGTTTGGGACCTAGACGTTGTTGTGATTGTGTGTTATTATTATTATTATTATTATTATTATTATTATTATTATTATTATTATTATTATTATTATTATTGGTATTAATTTCTTTATACATCACAACAACGTCTAGGCCCCAAACTATGCATTAGTTTGTGTTTTGGGTACCAAGCGAAGACACCACATACATATAACAACCAAGACCCGGTACCAGTATCAATATTCATCATACAAATACTGATCCGACCTGGGATTCGAACCCGGGACCTCCAACTTCGTAGGCAGGGTTGCTAGCGCTACCCACTGGGCTAAGCGGTCGTCGTTCAGCGTCGAATGTTCAGTCTAAAAATTACTATGGTTAGCGTTTAAAGTTACACCTATTCTCAACTATTCTGAAAATTCATACTAGATCTGAAAAAGCTATAGCTAATGACGTATTCTACATTTTTAGCTTGGATATTCTATCCACGGTAAGAATAGGAATGAATATAAATGGTATAAATGGTGATAAAAATAAAAATAATAAAATATATACAAGTAAACCTAACTGACCGAATGGCCAAGTGGTTAGGAACCCAGACTGCGGAGCCAAGGGCCGCGGGTTCGATTCTTGCCCGGGACAAATATTTGTGTGCATGAACATGTCTATTTATTCCGTGGGTGGGTGTATGTATCTATATATGTATATATTATTTAAAATATGTAAGTATATGTATTAGTTGTTTATTACTCTATAATAGAAGCATAATTTGGGACTAGATAGCGCTTTGTGGGATGCCCCAGGTATTATTATTATTATTATCCCAGGTATACTAAATAACTTATTACAACCATATACTTATGTGTAGAAAGTTATTAAATTAAAATAACATCAAATTCGTTCATCAAAAAGAAAAGAAAGGAGGATGACTATATAATTAAAAAAACTTAAATTTCTATTTCAATCTTCTTTAATGGCAAACGACTAATTTACTTACCTACAACACTTATCACAAAGTAAGCAAGTGTTGTGCTTATTTTAAGAGGGACTTAGGCCTTCCCTAGGGATGAGGGAACTTGGAGCTTGAATTATCATACTGCTCCAGTTCGGGTTAATGGATTTTAATGACTGCCATCCAATTGTGGTAACCGAGACCGACAGCTTGACGTGCTCCTGAGGCACGGAGTCAGTGATAGTTATATACTTAAGTCAGAATAAACTCAATGGTATAAGCTGATTTCTGGGATTCGAACTACGATCTTCGAAACAAGAAGCGAGCTCAACACGACTCGGCTATTACGGACACTAGGTAACGTAAAAATATTTTACCTAATAAGTTTACATTTTAGTTGTAAGCAGGGCGTTCGTCATAAGGAAAACCCACGTGGCGTGACTTTGAGTTTTAGATGACACATTGTATTGATTGCAGGAAAATTGCAATTGTATGAATAATGTACTTCATTCACAAGTTAATGTTTTTAAAATAAAATATATGCCTACATATCATAATAGATTTTATTGTAATCTGACTGTACGTTTGTGTGTGTGTTTTTTTTATTTAAAACCACTTGAAAGAACCTTAGACTCTAGGTCCATGTCATTAATGGAGCTTTTATCCCTAAGATTTTAATAGCTAATTATTATAATATTTTTGGAACATCCGCCACTTATGCAGCTTCGTAATCCTAAACTAGTGAGTTTACCCTAAAAACTAGTTAACGCTATATATATATTCTTTTTTTTTTAACCTTATTTTCTAAGTGACCAATATTTTACTATAATTTCAAGATTAGGTATTATAGACACTTGCAGCCCGAGTTTGCACCATCTCCTTACGTGGCACCTGATCACTAGCATGACCCGAGAGGCAGCCATCGCTCTGCGCAACCTATGCTATATTTGAGGTAACAGGACAACCCACCACTCGTTTGTGTTTGTCCCGAATATTTGTGTATGTTATGTACGAACCAAGTAATTAATCGGACACTTTGTATAATGCCCGAGCAATATGAATAACGTCCAAATTGACCGGTCATAAAAATAAATTTTGTTGAAAAAATCATATTCTAGTATTCTGCATAATGATTTTTGTGGAGTGTGCAGTATAATTAAAACACTTTTAACAAAACATCTTTAATTTGACAAATATTTTTTCTATCAAGTAATAAAAAACATAAAAATGTTGCCTAACCTACCAATAAGAAAATAGTGAACCATTAACCTATCTTGACCGAATTTGAAATTGATCAAATAAACAAACCTAACCTAACCTACTAAATTAGAAATTATATTAACTTAATTAACCGGTAAATTATCAAACTGCCCGACCAAACAGTAGCACGATTAACAATGACTAGACAACGTAATAAATTGTCATTAAAGTTATCATAGAGAATGCACACTCTAACTAAACCATACGCTGCTGTTTCGTTTCTTATATAGGTAATACTACCTACTACATTTTACTTTTGGTAAGTTACTTTAGTTAGTTGGTAAGTTGCGCCGTTTTGAAAAATGCCTTAGGTAACCAAGTAGTTGTCATTCAGTACCATAGAATCCATTTCCGGTCTTGTCAATCACTATTTACAAAAAGTAATATTTAAAACATAATTTAATAAATTAATTAACAATAAAACATATTTTAATAGATTAAAAGAATGAAATCGGTCTCTTATTTCGAAACGTATTTTCGATGGAAAATATTTAAAAAAAGAAATCTATTTTTTTATTGGACGAAATTGTAAAACCCGGAATCATAATATTCATTAATTTAATAAAAGCGTTTCTAAATATTGTGGAGGGTTCAAATTAATCGAGATTATTTTTAATAAGTCTGTCAACATGTCGATGTTTAAACGTGTGTTTATTTTCTTTAATGATACTGGCGTCGTTGTTGTTATTAATAATTGTCTAGTCTCCATAAATATATTGTTTATTTTTTCCATTGATTTATTATCAACATATTGTACTATAAATAGACATAAATTTCACGGGATTGTTAGGGTTCCGTACGTAAAACAAAAAGGAAATACGATCACTTCGTTATCCGTCTGTTTGTCTGTGAAGATTTTTTTTCAGAATGGCTGTAATATTAAATCAAAATTAATATGAAATCCTTTCTTTCAATCCGCTTCGAATTGGTATTGCTATCTCCGTTTCGATCCCTCTTCCCCGACCTATTCCTGAGTGACAGAGATAACAAGAACAAATTCCCAAACATACCTATAAAATACCCGTCGAAACAGCTTACAAGCCGTGACTGTTTCTACGACCAAAATATACAGTCATTAAGTAAGGATGTCCCTGGCACGGTACGTTTCGTTTTTTTTTTTAATTCGCATTAATATCGAATTTACGGCTCATTATTTTCAAAAACAGAACCGACGGAAATCATGTTTTACAGGAAATTATACTAAAACAACTAAACAAGATTTCAAAAAACAAAAACATCCCCCTTACGACAGTATTCCTTCTAATACTTATATTTTTTTTGTAAATATTGACACAGAAATACAGCAAGGATTAGATACGAGCCGAACCCACTTTTTTGTATGAAAAACCTACCCCCTTAAGTCTAAGGTCCCTTGGAGCTGTAAAAAATCAAGTTTCTAAATTAACGCGATCAAAAAATACGGCTCTTTTTACGGCATATTTTGACACTAGCAAGTAAGTCAAAATCTATATGGAGTGCTTCCCGTCACCCTAGAATTATAAAATTTGGCAACAAACAAAGTCTCGCACATTTAATGGGAAATATCCGAATATCGTTTATTTATAGTTATACTTATCACATAATTTTTAAATTGACTTAGATATGCATTTACGTGCCATCTGGCACTTAGTAGCAATAAATGTCACTGCCGAATGGTTTTAACTAACAGTACAGAACCCTCGGGGCACGATTCAGGCGCGCACTCGGCCTTTTTTTTAAGGAAATTAGATACGATTTTAAGAGAATATCTTTACCTATGTGAGGGAGTCGGAGCGGTACTTTTTTAAATCAGTTTTTCGCTCGCAATATGTATAAGGGGGAATTGGAAAAACGTAAACCAATCTTATAGAGCGTGTTGAGCTTACCGAACTAAACCAAAAGTTTAAAATAATTAAACTTTAAATCTGTTTTTCTCGGTAACCGTTAGTTTGCGCAATTTGCTCACTTGAAACTTTTTGTATAGTATGAATAAGCTCTGCACGCTCTATGAGTTTGGACTACGTTCAGCCGAACATCCTGTTATCCATAAATAGTGCATCACATTCGTGTGAAAGCAAGACAGCTCAGTGCACTGTACGTTTTACCACATTTGTAATGTCGTCCTCTACACATTTTGTAAATTATTGTGTCAAAAGATTATTCTTAATATATGGCATGATAATAAAACACCTAATAAAGAATACGGTAACTTAAGTAATGGTGCCCAAGATTGCATATCAATTTATAAATGTAAGTGCTCTTATTTCCGGTGGCGCGGCCGGCATCCGGCGCGTGCGCAGAATACTGACTGCTGTTAGCGCGACATCTGCTGAAGACAACACTAATAGAATAACCAATAATGTTAATGATATGAACCATAATTAAATTTCGAAAACTAAAAATTTTTAATAGACTTCGACTAAGTTAATTATGTAAACGAATTTTGTTTAAAAAAAATCTTTTTTTTTTAAACAAAATCACTTAAAATATACAAACAAAATATATGCTATCATAAAATTTGACTTCAATTTTGACTTAAATGTCATTAACTAAACCCCGAGTCAAAGTTAAAAAGCGGCATCGATAAATCCAATTGAGGTTCACATTTTTTTCCCTGGTTAAATCGGTTATTTTGCTGTCGTCATAATAAAAGTTGACAGTATGAATGATGTCCATAACGTGGTATGTTCGTTATGTCTGCGCAATGTCTTTAATTTTTTGAGTCCAAACCATAAGGCATAGAGTAAATGAATTTGACAGCAACGTTCAGTTTTGATAGAGTCAGAAATGTCACTTCACAGTTTCGAAAATGTCAAACGCAATTTCAGAGGAGTGAAGACAGACGCGGCGCGCGGGGACGTCGCGGACTAAACTCGAATTGAAACTCGCCATCTCGCAACGGGTACACACCAGATAGCTAGAGTATGAGTGGTTAGAAGGTAAGCTCAGAAGGGGATTTCTAGTCAATTCGTATTTTTATGCTATTAGGCAACATTTGCGTTGTCTTTTCTATGAAAAAAGAAGATGCAGACGGATGAGAGGCATACAAACAGGCAGACAGACAGGATGAAACTATAAGGGTACCGTTATTCGCCATTGGTTACGAAACCCTAAAAGTAGAGCAACACCTGGAGTACCCATCGCTAAATCATTGTAATGGATCGTTCAATAATTAATTGTAATAAAAACATTTCAACGTCTATAATGTATATCACAGTCTCCTATTCCATGGATACACATCGAGATACCGCATTGTGACAACAAAAATGTGAGCAAAAAATATACGCTGCAGAGTAAATAAATATACACCACTTAATGTTCTGAAATATTCACTGTAAAGTAGAATTTCGTGTGATCCACATATGAAATTCGCACTGGAAAACAAAGTAAAGATGCTTAATTTACATCTTATGTGTAATTTAACAAAATTTTTGTTTAAAACGATGATCTACGATATGTCGATACGATCGGTCTAAAAACAGAGTTTGTCATTTTGGTCACGTTCAATCGTTTCGATGTATGAAACGTTCCATCTTGATGATATGCTCTCCAAACCTAATACACACAATAAGGTAAGGGCAGGTAAGGGCTTGATAATATGATTAACATTTAACGGCGTTTAATCTTAGCACAGTCAGATGCTGTCAGTCAATCGAGACCGCTTTCTTTCCCTTGACGGATTGATTTATGAGCAAACGCCATAGGACAGCGGTATAAAGTACCAAGCGACACTCATATTTTCGTAAATGCAAGGTTTGCTTGTCCAGCCCTCCGATTAATACTTCGAGAGTGTGTATTGATAGCACACATGCTAAAAAGTCACGCATAATGGCGCCGAAAGATTACATATTCGCTTCCTCGTATTTTATTGTAGTGACGTAACGCTGGATCAAGGTTCGGTACCGGTTGCTGTATTTTTACTTGCTATCCAAACACAGTGTTTAGATATGGTGATCCAATGTTTTGAACAAACAAAAACTGTCATGTTTAAAATAATGTATGGTACTTCTTCATTGATAATACCTAAGTGATTAATATACCACGAACACATTTTAAAAAATACACAAAAAAAGAAAGTGTCTATATAATTTATTTTATTACGTATAAATACTACAATAGAGATAATCAAGTGATAGATACTTCAAAAAAGTACCAAAATAAAGTACTATATGAATATAACAACGATCTATGTATGTTCCTCAATCGTAAAGACCGTCCGTGGTCTGCACTTTGGTGTTATTGCTGCTTCAATCCAAGTTGTGATCCCGCGCGATTTCGCCCATGTATTACGCGTATATATTATTTCGGTTGATATTAATCGCATCCTTATTACACACATACCAAGCTACTTCTTTTTCACGATAATTTATTTTTAGCTTCTCCTCTTGCCTCGTTGCTGATCTCTTATTTATCTTGCAATAAATCGCTTACATTTTTAATAGGTAAGTAGGTATACAGGTAATAGTTTTCCCTTTCCAAACGTAATATAAAAAGGAGTGCTAATATGTCTCAAGGTGCTATGCAAATTATTTATATTAAGAGGTGTAAGCATAAAATAGCAAAAAATATTTACAAAAAAAATTTCTATTGAGAAAGTTTTCCAAATTGCGGAAAAAATTGTATAGTGGTAGTTGTTGTTGTTGATGTTTTCAGATATTCGCTGTAAAGTAGGATTTTAAAATAAAGATTCTGAAATAAAATTTCAAGTGTAGTTTAACAAAATGTTCGTTAAAAACAATGATAATTACGTGTATGGTCTGTCTAATCAATGAGTCTGATATTTTGCTCTCGTTTTCGAAGTATAAAACGCTCTATCTTGATTATTATATTTTCTAAGTTAATTAATTAATACTTAGTCGTTCCAAACTACAAAACAAAATTTTTATAGAATTTTTTAATCAATAATAGAGCATAATAATATGCTTCAATTCATTTTATGTTTATTATTTATTATTATCATTGTAATAAATACGTTATTATAATTAATTACATTATAATTCGTATTATAATGTATTTATTTTAGATTCTGTTCTACCTGTGTTGATACCTATTCCAATCATATCAAGTTCACAATATTCAACAGAAGAGTACACTTATTATTTTGGAACAGATTTATCGAATTCCTCGCATCAGGGATGAACTTTTTAAAACCCAAAACATAAACCAGTTGTACTTAAAAAATATCCAAAGGTTACCAAAATACATAACCTGGCATTTACTATGGTTGATATTTGCGTGAAACTCGACCGGTCTCGCCTCACAATAGGTCAAGGCGATGCACTCACAAATAACCATACGTACGTATGTATGTCTGTCTTCAGAGGCAACAGGATCGAAAATATGAGTTGTGTCATTACGACATTGAATATGTGGGTCAATTATTGTATTGACTGACCGATTGGCCGAGTGGTTAGAGACCCAAACTTTACAGCCAAGGGTAATGGGTTCGATTCCTATCCGGGACAATATTTGTGGGCATGAACTGAACATGTTTATTTGTTCCGTGTCGGAGTGTAAAATATTTATATATGTAAGTATATATTATAAAGAATATTTAATCATGTATCATCAGTTCATCGATCATGTATATCAGTTGTCTGGTACCCACAATACAAACTTTGCTTAGTTTGGAACTATATGGCGCTGTGTGAGATGTCCCAAGTATTATTATCATTATTGTTTTATTTTCAGAATTAGGTACAAATCTCCATACGCAATACCCAAGTTCGTTTTGAGGACTTCTTTAATCAAATCAAATATCTTTTTTCGTACTTATGTAATATAATCTTTAATAATCTTGAAATACGTCATAAGAGTGAATTTATTACTTTGTGGGAAAATGTCCCCACAAAGGCGCATTCAAAGAAGTGCTGGTTCTTTCACTTCGTTCACTTTTCGAAAAAAAAATATAAGCAATCATTTTAACAATTGCCGCTTAAAGATTAACATTATTGAAACACACTAATAGACGAGCGGTTTACACCCTTGCATTTTTTTCATCTGAGTAGTCAGATACTTTGTAATATGCTTTTGCATAAAGCTTTCGTTTTGCTGTAGGTGTAAACTTGTTAAGGAGTTAATATTAAATGTAAACTGGGATCGTATTGTAAAAGCGTATACCTACATGATTGCCCATTAAAAGGTTTTGTGATTTTACTGAGGCGGCTAACATGGTCAGCACGTTTTTTTCTTTGCTTCTTGTATTAACAGTATTCAGATCCCTTTTTTACTAAAATAATGCATAAGTTTTTTACATACAATCATATTTGCAAATATGTATTAAATGTTTTGATTAATTATTTAAGTCTAGATAGAGCTGCGCAGTACAATTTCAACAAAAATGACAGGCCAGCATATAAATACTTGTGTGCGTGACTTATATTCTACTTCCAGTGACGTCAATCTACCCGTCTCTGTAAGTATGTGTACGTGGAGTTACCAGCCTAATAAATATTGTCTAATGATGGGATAAATCAATGTACATAAGTCATAATTTTTTTTAAATAAATAAAAGTAAAAGTACAATTTATAATCATTAGTAGTAATAATAATATATTATTAATAATACAACAGTGTTAGTGATGAGTATACCTAAGTTATAATTAGTTTGAATTATGAAAAATGTCGTGCTGATACTCAAATTTTATGATTCAACAAGGTCTACGAGTGATAGTTCGCAAATGTAAATTTAAATAAAATGTCCTGCGTCTGCGTCAAATTGTTTTGGCAGTATTAGTTTTTTTTAAACGATCGCATGAGCACATAGATTACGCAAATATCTAAAACAAGCTGCATTTAGATACAGAACGTACTATGTCTATTTACTATCCAATATCATGGTGAAAATTATAGCATTAAATATTCATTTACAATATAATAATAATAATCGCAAGTGCGACAACCCTTTATAACAAGGCCCATGCTACTGAGGCCAATAGGTAACATCTTCCCCCGTACGTACCTTATTCTGAATTCGAATCTTGAAATAGTGAGGCTTTCAAGAATAAAATTTAATATAATAAGATAAGACTTGAAGTAGCTGTGTTCGCGCAAAATATTTCATAATTAAATATTGCTTCAATGCTTGTGCTTGGCATATCATATAGAGATATCGCGTTGTAAACACAAAAATGTGAGCAAAAAAATATACGCCACAGCCCAAATATACGCCACCTGACTTAACACTGTCAAGTAGAATTTAGTGTAACTAACATGTAAAAATTGTAGTGAAAAAACAACACTATCCTGATGATTCAGCGAAGGTGTTTAGGGAATCTAAGCGCGGGAGAAATAGTAATTTCGTTTGGTATAATTCAGGCTTTTAAAAGTCCATCGATTATTTTCCTCAGAACAGTATCGAACATTAATCCGCTTATGGCTCGAGCACGCTCGAGACCGCAGTCAAGCTGTATTGGTGAGGTTTTGCCCTAGGGCAGAGAGTTTACCTGAACCTGACATGGAGATATGAATGTTTTCAAGGCACTAGCTGGAGCTTAGCTTTGATTTCTTAGCTGTATATGTATATGTATAACATAATTCATAAAATAAACCTAATCTAATATATCATACAATGACTAATTAAAAATACCACAAATAAAATATCATCTAAATCCGTGCCGTGCGGCAAAGTGCTCAAAAGGCTGAAGGCATTACCTCGCTGTATGGCAATACTTATTCTTTGCCCGAGGTAAGCCCCACCCCTTCGATCACCCGAAACGTCGATCAGGCGCGCCAATAAATCGTGGAAAAATCGACGCGCTTCAAACCCCCGCGGCCTCATCGTCAGGGCCCCAAACGGCACAAATATGTAGGTACTTCCTAAGGCAGCATATTTGGGCCGTTTGAGATTTTCAGTAGCGGTCGCGGGCGCGTCAGCGACAACAAACCCCTAACGATCACACGAGAGTGGAAAAATATATGTCAGGTACACAGATTAGTCAGCTGTCAGCTCCAAACGTATTTCACGGAGTCTGGCAATCATGTTTGATACAAAATTTGTTTGATTTAGTTGGGCGCCACCAGTCAGATGAAGTCGTAGGCACAGCTAGTTGTGATAGTAATAAAATAATACCTAGGGCATCTAACATACGGCAAACAAAGCTGAGCTTGTACTATAGGCACTAGAAAACTGATATAAATACTTACTTTTTTTAAATATAATACATAAATTTATAAATATTTTACACCCAGACACGGAACAAATTGATATGTTCATGCGCACAAATATTTGTCCCGGGTGAGAATCGAACCCGCGGCCTTTGGGTCTGTAGCTAGGTCTCTAACCATCGGCCAAAGGTCAGGTCACAGTACATGTGTGGAGTCAACCTTGAAAATCGCTTGCTAACGATGAATTAACGTCTAACAATTCATAACCTGGTAACCAAAGAGAAATTAAAACATTTTATTGCGTTGCTTACACCACACAAGCAGTTTTGGTTTTACTAAAATAATTTAATAATAAAAAAATCACGAAGTATAGTTTTATCATTTTTATGAATAGGTATACATATACCTATTTATTTACTTATGAAAACAATAGCAAGGTATTTCAGAGTATCAGTCAATATTTACACAGTAATTTCATTACAACTCATTTCTAGGTAGTCATAATATAGTTCGTGGCAGAGAGGGCGGGTCGGGGGGGAACGGCGCCAACAACAAAATGAGGTCACGGAGACGTGCGCGGGCGCAGACGCGCTTTCGACACACTGACAATAACGTACGACTTAATGTTATACAAGATTCATTTCGCGATTCCAAATGTTTTCTGAACAATCGAAAAAGGGACCGACGTGCAGCGACCTGTTCAATTTTACCTACACCTATGCGTATTGAATTGGTTCTCTATCTTGAAAACTACTACCGAATAGCGATCTTGAATAATATTATAAGTTTTCAAATATTTAGGTTATATTATACTACTTACCCGATGCCATTTTTGTTATCACATAAAGTGACCGAACTATGTGATAACTATTAAATTGTTAACCCAAGTGTAGTGTATCCTTCCTTGTTCTTAGAAGAAAATGCATTTATATAATCAACTGAAACAAGAATCGTACCCAGTGAAGAATTAACCTGGGCAATTGAGATACCGCCGCGCGCGATAAAGATATTCGTATATTTTCTTTGATATCTTTTAAATTATGGATTATAAAATCATTAAAAATATATTTATATATATTTGTATTTCTCATAATAAGCACTTTCATTTGATATGTTAGACAATGTATTTGAATTTTTGTTTTTTTTTTCTTCTACTTTGTCTCTAAAATTAACGTCCAAAATGATAATTCTTTGTAATAGTATATAATAAAGTAAATAAGAAAATTCCAACTCGTCGGTTATAAATATTTCCTTTATTCATATCATTGTGTTTACTTTGTTATCTGGCGCTTAAGTCATCTTTTAGACATTATGAAGCAAGACTTGAAGCAATTTGTTAGAGCCGTTTCTTTGACGAACGAAAACGAAACAGGGTCCCCATTGTCGTATATATTTAGGTCCCGATCAGATTACATTACAAAATTTAATAATAAAAAAAATATAATATAATGCTGGGGGAATGGGTACAGAGGATAGAGAAATTAAGAAAGGAAAAAGAAAGGGAAGGAAATAGAAAGTAAATAATTATATAACTAATAATTAGTTTATATAAGTATTTGATTGACTGTTTGGCCGAGTGGTTAGAGACCATAACTGCGGAGCCAAGGGTCACGGGTTCAATCCCCGTCCGGGACAAATATTTGTGTGCATGAACATGTCTATTGGTTCCGTGTCTCGGTGTAAAAAGTATCTATATATGTATATATACTAATAATTATTATAAAAAAAACATATTTAAGTATGTATACCAGTTGTCTAGTACCCCATAATGCAAGCATAATACTTGCTTACTTTGGGACTAGATAGCGCTGTGTAGAATGTCCCACATATTATAATTATTAAGTATCAAGGTATAGAAAAAAAATTATAACAGCGAAAATATATAAAACCAAGTTCGAAAACTCGGCCAATAGTTCTGTATATTTTTTTTTTTAACAACAATAAATAAAAGTATTCATTAACATTTTGCTAAGTATTATAAAAACTGAAAGTAAATGTGTGATAGATATTTTACAAAAAACAAAATAAAATACTATTTGTTATCGTCATAGAACGTAAATCAGGGATCTATGATCTACTAACATCCGAACAACATTATATAACTTTGAAACTGTACAATATTTTCACCTAAGTCAACGTAACTTACGACCGGTCAAATTTTATAACTTACCTATTACAAAGCTTAGCGTGGAGTTATGTGGCGTTTTATGTCGGACTTGACTTTTAAAAGCGGCTAAAGCCGGAAGCACGAGGTGTATATATCGCCTGCATTTTGACACTTTATTGCTTAATATCTTCGCGTGTAATATGTTTACATCTTAGATAAAGCAATCTATGATGTAGGTATACCGAAAATATCTTTATTGTATTTTATTCAATATCTAAATACAGTTTGCAAATAAATATTTTTTATCGATTTATACAAGGTATCCAAATGATTTACTGGGTATCTGCAGGCTGTTTGGCTGAACGTAGTCCAAACTTATAGTGTGTAGAATTTACCGAACTAAACACAAAGTTCAAAAAAAAAGATAGTGATAAAAATATGAAACCAAAAATGTTTCGTCGATTATCGTTAGTTTGCGTTATCTGCTCACTGAAACTTTGTTTAGTTCGGTAACCTATATACGCTCTATAATTTTGGACTACGACCGAACACACGGTATATTATATACGGAGTGTACGGCGAACGAAGTTCAATTTTAAATATGTTTTCTCGGCAACTGTTAGTTTACGCCATCCGCTCATCTGAAACTTTTTGTTTAGTTCGGTAAGCTCTACACGCTCTATATGTTTGGAGGCCCTCGCGCCCATTGCTCGCGCCCAAAGTGAGAAAGCAACCCGTGTCAAAGCGGCCGCCTGAGGCGATCCAAGGCAGGATGAGCATCCTACTGTAACCTGCCACCAACCACGTGAAGTGCGTAGTGTAGTGTAGATATTAAGTTAATTAAGTAGTTTTTAAATTAAGATATGTAGCACGTAAGTTAGCATGTATTTAGGCCACTAGGGTGGATACCAACAGCTTCACGCACCAAAAAGTTTGTAAGCCGACTACGTTCTATTGAACGAAACAGGCAGACAAACAAACCTCTCCCTACGTGGAGGGCTTATTGTTAATAACCCCATTTCAATGTAATTACCTAAGGTAGTAAAAATATTTTTCATTCAGTCTATAAGTTTGGACTACGTTTTTAAAACCAAAAATTAATGGGTTCCCCATAAAAAAAAATGTGTTTTTTATATTGTACGATGTTGCGGAACCCTTCGTGTGTGAGTCCGACTCGCACTCGGCCGATTTTTAGTATTAATCTGTGCTTTTACTTTCATCGGACGAGTTTAGATATGGTTTGAGTTTCTTCTTTAGTTTCTGAAGTTTTTTGTATTTCTTATCTAATTCTTTTTCATATTAAATCCCCTTTAGGTAGGACACCTAAAAAGTACTTTCGTTGTTATTGTATATCAAGCTCAGTGGCTTTTATAATGCAGTTAGTTGGCAAACACTCTACATTTTTGAAGTCTTGCTTCAAATCCGTAATCGGTATACATTGGGATTGTATTTTATAATGTTTGATCTCAGTGTCTTATGGCGCCCCACCCCTCCCATAAGTGTCGTTGCACTGTTATTAAATACAGGAGTTCCAGTTTAAAGCGTTAGATGGATGGAATTTTTTGCAAAAACATATTTTTGCAAAAAATTCTAACTAAAGATAAACTTCTCCGAAAACCTAACGTCGACTGTAAAAATGACTGTAGTCAAACATGTTGTCAACGAGCCCATACATTTCATTCGGATTTGAATGCACTGCGATAACGCTAACGATCTCCGTCGAAGGTTATCGGTCTCGACTTACATGCTTATTTTAATTTAATATTACAGATTAGAGTTTCTTAGTATTTATGAATGATCTAGTCTTCCTAGTACAATTTTATTAATAAACTGATTAAAAAAATAACAATAAAGGATAATATCCCAAATTATTAATATTTAGAATACTTTAATCAGATATTTTACAGTCATCGGTGGTAATCAAGGCAAGCTTATAAACCTACAGTAAGTTGATTTTCTAAAATTATGATTGCTTACTAAAACACGAGGTAACTATACTATACACCACCGTTGGAAAGTTCCCCTCGACTGGCTGCCATTTCTTTCATCAGATCAACTCTAAGTCACCATAATATTTTATTTTTATTAGAACTATACCCATGTGAAAGTTTTATTAAAATTATTAACGGAAAGTGATTGAAACTCAAGTAAACGGGATTCATCCCTTAATTTTTTACCCTTACAAAACAAATATTCGTTTCAAATTTGAATGGGACCATCCTCAAGATATTTAGCCTATACACTAAAAAACATAATGAATCAAAAGATAAAAAATCGAAAGGCTTGACTAAATTTATAGCCCTCGAGATTAGATAAATGTGCGAAAGCACACTTCGAACGCGTACAGCTCGCTTCAAACTTCTTGTTGACTCTGAAATCGAAGCATGTAGCGTCGCAGTAAGAAAAATGGATACCAGAGAGTCGCACTTGCGCAAAACGTACACGCGTCAAGTTCAGAGCGAACAAGAAGTTTGGCGCCTGCTGTACACATATTTGTGTACAACATTTGTGAGAGCGAACAGAATGTTACACGACGTAGAGAAACGACGAGGCAAGAGATTTCTCAAATGTCCATAGGATGACGACGAATGTGTCGAGGCGATCAATTCGACAATGACGACGACAACGATGTCGTACACGGCTAACGGTACAATAAAATGTAGTGCGAGCGGATACTGGTGCAAATTATGATCGTAAGACAGGATAATCTGAAAAGCTTTAAAAACGCTCTTACGAAATTGACAATCAACTAGCAAAAATGCCATCGTAAGTTAGAAACGAGTTCCTTGATACGTTAGATTAAAATGAACGATAAATACCATTCACAAGTACACTCGAATCACTTAACCTAACTTAACCTAATTAATTAATTAAATCAATAATGGGAAATATTATATGAAGACATTAAGCTTAATTAACGGGAGGAAACGGGAGAAATGTGATTGTTTCTGCATAAACTAATAAATTCATATTGATATTACGTCGTTTATCGCACGTAATTAACAAAAACCGATAAGAAGACCGTTTCGTCCAATTATTTATTAAGTTTATTTGGTATAATTAAGCTATTTGGATGCTAAACTACGCGGATACTAAGTGGAAGAAGGTCAGTTTTACAATATGAAAATCAGCATCGAGTCTTGTTTCTAAAATGAATCGTTTCAATAAAAACAAGTACGAGGCGGATCTGGACAATGTTAAAAACGAGTAGTTGTTAAACATTAAACGCTTTCTAAAATAAATACCTGACAGACAGACGGACAGACTGGCAACTGAGTAATCTTAAGCTGAATCACTTTTGCCTTTCATCATTGATAAAGCATTGAAAATGAGTCGTCTGAATCGAACATGAAACTGAATCATGCTCTCGGAGATGACTCGAGTGTGCATCCGCGACGAAAAATTATAGCCAGCCCTATGCCAGTCAGATATTTGAACCTCACAGCGCAATTTCTAATAAGCGCCATCCTTTATTAGAAACTGTACTGGCCAGTGTGATTTTAATTTACGTTATTGCCCTGAGCAGTTCATTTTAACTTTTAACGTTCATTCATCGCGGATGAACGAAAAATGAAAGTGTAAGTAAACATATTATGGAAGTTGGAAGTGAACGAATGAAGACCGTATACGTGTTGTTTCGATGACGTCGTCGCGGAAATGAATTGAACTCTCGTTCACTTTTGTTTCATTCATCTGATTACGTTTAAAACCATTAAAAACACATATCATTCACTTTTGCCTTTTCATACAGAGCTGATTAATTCAGAGAGCAGTTTAAATTTTGCAAGCTGAGTTTAAATCTCTATCACAATTGAGCACTGATTCTTTTTAGAAACAAATGTTTTTACAATTATATTTATCGACAGCATTTTAATTATTCCTAGTTTAGCTCTTTGGAGCAACAAAATAAATATTGTTACGATTGCGGGTTCTATGTGACTTTAGTAAAACGCATGGCAAGTTCTTAATGCGCTTATTACGCTAAACAAAAGTTCATAGCAAAATTGGCCCACTAATTTTGACGTAAAATCCTCACGTTGTATTCTGGCAAAGTTATTTGTTCATTTAATCTAACCTTTTTGTAATAAAGACCGAGGTACCTACGTCATTTGATCTCATTAAAAGCTTGATTAAGTTTAACATTAATAAAACAAAAAAAAACAACACTCGATACGAATTGCTCTTTTATATTTATAACTTCACCTATATTTACGGCGCTACCCCATACAATGATTTTACTATCGATTGAAAATATGACTGAAATGAAAAAACTAGAGTCTCCAAGCTCATAATGAAAACTGATGCAGTGGGGTAAACTTTTGTATGTATTATACATCCATGACATTTAGTTCGCTTTAGCGCTATTCATCATTAGTTTTTCTAGTTTTATGCGAAATCCCATAATTACTAAGCCATCCTTTACTTAGTTTTTGTAAAACTAAAATTCATATTGTCTGCATAAAAACTGATTGGGCCAACTCAGGCATAATATACGACAATCGTTTATATAAATCAGAAGGTTGGGCCAAGAACTGCGCCAGTGGGACTCCGATATATGTGAACGTTTTGTCAGATATTTTATTGTTATTGTTGTGTTTCTTTTTTGTACTTGACCATCACATGACATGCCATATATCTATCTCATTGATACAGGTTAAGAGCGCTGCTTTATACCGTATATTCAAAGGTTTGAACGTCCTAGCACTTTATACAAAACTACTATCAAAATATTTATCGTTACATATTTTTTCTATACAAATGTTCCGAGCTCCATTTCATCAGCCCTTTTTATGCCCCACTGCAGGGGCTTAGGCCTCCCCTCAAGATGAGAGGGCTAGGACCACCACGCTGCTCCAATGTGGGTCGGCAGATTGTAACGACTACCCTCTATTGACAGCAACCGGGACTGACTGCTTAACGTGCTCTCTGAGGCACGGAGTCATTTCATTGGTACACGCCCGGATTCGAACCACGGCCACATGGCCTTATGGATTTGAAACAGGTTTACTGCGTTCGGGCTATCACGACACTTCCAAATTATTTAGGCGAAATATACTTTAATAAATTAAATTAAATAAATTAAAATTGAGCTCAACGAGGATTATACTCCAATTCTCCAACCCCTGTCTGTCTCCAACTGTCGAACGAAAGTTTTCGTTTAAAAAACATTACTTATTGAGTGGTGGTAGACAGTCATAAATCAAGTTTTCGTTTCATTCTCTTGACTAGGGATAGAGTATCGAAACACAAATTAAGTAAAAAATAATTTGTAAAAAGGGCGTACATGTGTCGCGCAGACGCGCTCGACGGGTGCATTTCCGGTAAGGATGAATTTGCGCCCCTTTTTTTATTAGTCATTAGTATGGTGTTGTAATGACCAACTGTCAAATACTGTTTAAAGCACTGCTATGATACAATATTATTATATTATATTACACATTTCATATCTTAAAATAATGAGCAAACGATTCGCCAGTTAACAAGTTAATTAATTTTAGACAGCAATTAGCTATAATAATCATTAACACTTTTAAATTTCTATTATGCAACGACGTCGTGTTTCGATAAAATCTGTTTTATAGTCTATGCCAATACCTAAACGTAATAAAAACTCTAGACCCCTTTCACTGAACAACCAATGATGCACTGCAATGGCGGTAGCGCAAGTATTTGTGAGTGAAACTTTGTAACGTTCTGACGGTGACTTACTATAGTAGGAGTGTGTCGAAACATAGCAAGCTGACTTACTGTGGGTGTATCAGTTAGTTCGCAATGTTACATCCAGGTATTCCTAAATTCATGTCTAATACTACTTCATAACGTCGACTATATATATAGGGATTAACATATTATTGTTAATATTATATTTTAGATGTAGGATGGATGGATGGACAAACTGTATGTGAGGAATCCTTCTAGTTTCGTGGGCGGATGGACCCACGACTGACCTCAGCAAAACGGTCCTTCTTGGTGAGGTAATTTGTTTGAGGTTGTTATTTCTATCCCAAATTCCTAAACATCCATTTTTCTATAGCAGCATAACTTACCAGCTACTTACTCTTTTAAGGCACATGGATACAGATAAATAAAGCTGTACGTTTTTAAGTGCAAATATTCACACTGACGCATCTTCAAAACACGGGCCAAGGCCTCGGATAAACATATTTCACACACAACGCCGCGCTCCATTACGTTTCTGTTAATTTTAGACCTTTTATTATTAAAACTGACGCTTTTCATCGACACTATAAATTTTATAACATTCAGTATTTTCATGTAATTTTAATCGTACCTGTAATTGTTTTCTTTAAACATAAATTAATATTTTATTTACATAAATAGTAATTTTTGTATGGAAGGGAATAGATACTAGAAGGAAACATTAATTCTATTACTGTAATTTATTTTTTTGTGTAGTGTAAGATGGAGAAAAACTTTATTGAATACCTAAAATCATTTTTAAAATGTAATGTAATGAAATTAGGATTGTATATCGTAGGAAATCTTGACAAAATATATTTGATCAAGAGAATACATTTAAAAAATAATAATATCCTGAAAATGTTTAAGCTCATACTAACATCTTTTCCATGCCATGCGCGTGGACCTGCACGGTAAACCCGAACATAGAATTAGGTGTACCACGATGAACAACCCTGGACACAGTGTCCACATTAAAACCCATCGCCGATGAGCATAACACCAAAAACCACAGGGAAACCATTGTTTCGTCTAAATTCAGCATCACAATTTAAAAAAAACCACTAATACCACAACTTGCAAGTTTTCATCGTTCGACTTTTTCTCGTGTTCGTTTTAATCGTTAGGCGCGCAACACGTCTCTAATAAGCGGCAGTCGGATCGACACTGGCGCGCTTTTATTACGAAGGAAGGCCGCGATGAGGTAACCTGTGGAAATAAAACGGAAAACTCGATCTTCGCTATGTAATTTTCGCATTTTCTTTTAAAGAAAATCGTATAGTATATAGGAAAACTTTATACAATTCAATTATTTGAATATTCTTGTGTTTATAGTAATATTCAAAAGTATTTATATAGTATATGTATATGTAGTCTCGTTGTGTAATATTTAGTCTATTCTAGGTTAGTATTCTAGGGTTAGTATTCTAGGTTTGACGAACACTTTTAATAAAAGTAAAACCTTGAAATAGGTTTGAAGAATAGAATACATAATTTTTTATAACAATAAAGAAAAACTTTAAAAACGTTGAGTATTTTAGAATAATATTTATAAAAATATATATTAAAAGAAATATTTTCTAATACGTGGTGACAAGGACTCTATGTCCGAGCGGCTCGCATCCTCGAAACCTTTCTTCACGCTCGAGAAAAAAATGGTTATTTTACTTATTTTTAATTAAAATTATATATTTTGTGTAATTACAATGTAGTACTAAAAAATCTTAAAAAAGAAAAACTGTTTCAATTTCATGTAATACAATCAATTGTTTGGAATTTGGTAAAGATCATTTTAAAGAATTTATAGCAGATTCTTACAATTTTTGAAAATCACTTTAACTCGGTCGAATTCCCACAATCATCAAAAGTGTGAAGCCGCGACCAGTATTCATCTTCTAAAGTTTCTAATAAGGTGTAAGTGATCCAGTGTTATTTTAAATATTAATAGTTTTAAGTTGATAACGGTTTAAGTAAAGAGATTCGAATTTTATATAATACTAGATATTCCCCACGGCTTGACTTCCTTGAAAGCAGTTTTCCCATGGTGAGAACTAGCCTTCATTCATAGGTGTCATTCATCAAAACAAATGCAGCATTTTATCCGTGAAATAGTAAGAGACAAAACAAAATTATTAGTCACTAGCGACCGCCCGCGACTCTGCATGTTTAAAAAAATAATCCGTTTAGACATTTTAGCATGAAGAATAACTATCCTACAGGAATCATGTACTTTCCCATGGAAAGTATATGATTATATAAGATGAAATTCATTCTGTTATTCCAAGCCTTAATATACGTATTATTCCTCAAAATTTTTCGACATTATGAAAAAAAACTGTTATCCCACAGAATCCGTGGTTATTCCGGGATAAAAAGTTGTCTATATGTTATTTTGATGTATGAGCTATAAATATTCCTGTAAAGTTCCATTCTTAACCGTTCAGTCGTCTTTTTGCGATTGAGTAACAAACATCTAAACTTTCACATTTATATCCATGAACCTATGAATACCCGGATGTAGCATCGATATAACTACCGATGCACCCCTAGTAAGTCAGCTGCCTACGTACGCACGCATCAACTTAAACACACTCATACCATAGTAAGTCTACCGATCGCCAAGTTTCACTCACGCGTACTTACGCGGCCGCCATTGCAGTTGTTCAGTGGTTGTTCAGTGACAAGGAGTCCAGAGTTTTTATTAAATCTGTGTTTATACTTATAATATTACTACACGGAAAAAACAAATTCTCGAATCAAGAAAATATTGTTTCATATATACGGAAGAGAATATTCTCTCAAAACAAGTAAATATTTTTTCTTCTAAATTTATCCATACTCAGACCAACAAAAATGTGTTGCAACAATAATATATTTTCTTATTTAAAAAAAATATCCTCTTCCTTATATATGAAACTAATTTTCTTGGTTCAAGAAATCTTTTTTTACCGTGTAGGATTTCGTGTATTGGTCATTTTGAGTGTTAGTCATTTTGTGTATTTACTATTTCTTTCTTTACTGATGACGGTGCGTCTGAACCTAAAAATATAAAAGCACTTAATGAGGATCATTCACTCAATCGGATACCTGATAGTTATATAGTTCAGCGCTTGGGATTTATTTTCACGAGTATTTCACTTTTTAAATTATTAAAATCCATCAAGAAATGACAAAGTGATTAATTTTTTCCTAAAGGCTACATTTAAAACGCGCACGCCTTCACGATTCTGTATGATGTCGTCATTCGACATTACACGGTCCGCGCCCGGCACACTTGCATATGGCACCCCCTACTGACCTCATCTCAAATGAGTGAACAGTAAAACACTTTTCACGTTATATTAATAACGTAAATCTTAACCGGAGGCCCGCGCCAACGGAATTATTTCGCCTCGAGTAACCCTTAGGGGTTACCCGACAACTTCACGCCGGCAACACCCTAGTGTGCCGCCTGGTCGCTCCGATGAAGTCGTTAGAGCTTTCGGGCTAACGACACGCGTCCTTATTCTGCTTCAGGCGGTTGTTTAGTGGGTGTAACTCCCACATACCCCGCGCGCTCGGGCGCCCGGAAACTGTAGAGTTTAATCCGCCTTCCCATCGCAAGGGTAAAACAAAAAAAAACTTGCACGTGGCGTGTTAGGTATATTTTAGTTACGTCTTTCTATTAAATAGTTTAAATATGTAGATAAAAAAGTTAATTGTGTATTGTGTTATGATGGTGTACGTTTACAGTATGGAGCTCGGTTATGAAAAGCCCAAACGGATAATCTAAAATGATAATTTTAAAAAAGAGATTACGGTAGCCGAGTTTTTAAAAGATAATACGAAATATTCCGGTACACAAATAATAAAACGAAAAGGAACTTAAGTCTACTTATTGATTGTTAATGAAAAAATTATACTTACTAACTAAAAAATATATTTTTATTATGATTTCGAACAGATGCTAATAGTATATTATGGTGCAAGTACGGTGAGCTGCATTTTAAAGTCGAGGTGTTTATAGGCACGAGGCGAAACCGAGTGCTTATAAACGGATGACTATAATAGTCAGCTTACTGAGTACGAGCATCATACGACGTTTTTCACATTTGCGATTAAAATCAGGTAGATAGTTCAAATGTAATAATGACGGGACCGGGTTTGGTGGGAGCGGGTTGCTTTTCGCAGTTTACGCATGCGTCACAAACAGAATGCTCGTTTGTGATTGGTGTAAATAGTACAGTAAAATACAACATTACGGTACAGGTTTCGAAGTCATAAAGACCGTATTAATAGCAAATGTGTTGGAAATAGTTTTAACGTATGACATCACATAGTACACACATACTTTCGCACCTATCACGTTTTCCTCTCCACAGACATTTTTAGGGTTCCGCACCCAATGGGTCGTGTGTAGCGATAGCCCGAGCGCAGTGAACCTGTTTCAAATTTATAAGGCCGTGGGACCGTGGTGCGAATCCAGGCGTGTATCAATGAGTTTTTCTGACTTAAGTACATAACTATCACTGACTCCGTGCCTCGGAAAGGAAGTTAAGCAGTCGGTTTCGATGGTTGGATGGCGGTCGTTACAATCCACCAACCCACACTGGAGCAGCGTGTTGGAATTAAGCTCTATTCCCCTCACCCTGGGGGGAGGCCTAAGCTCCTGCAGTGGGGTATAATAATAGGTAAAATAATACGTGAAGTGCACATACTATTTATTTAATCATTACTACTCATTACACTATTTATTTAATCTCAGCCACTAAAACCACTGTATTTTCTTTATTTATGGTCCGATTTTGATTTTTTTTCAATGATGTTAATAGTTTTCTAATGTTTACAAATCTGCAACAAAAAAGTGAATGATCCTCATTTTGTGTCTAGATATTTTTATGTACATGTATGAAAAATACAAATAAATACAAATATATATCAAAAACAAAATTATAGCAACAACATTTATTTTATTTAAAATAAACGTTAACACTTAATTTTTAAAAACACTGCTTACTCATAAACAACAATCGCTTAAACATCGAATACTGAATAGGTACAAACTGAATGGATTATTTTTAACATTATATAAACTATCGTTTCTTCAAAGTTACATATCAAAAGCTTGTAAAAAATTTGTTCCCTAGTGCATATAAAAATATTAATTTCAATGTTTATCAGTCTGTTTTGTGTACTTACTGCACATTTTATACAGACATAATAGCATTTGATAAAAACATTAAAATAAATAATAAAAGCACACAACTTACTAATACACAGCGGTTTGATAAGATAATTTCAATTGAGATTTCACATTTTTTTTAAACTTAAGGAATGTCATCTTTGGAGCTATAGCTAAAATCACGATTTGGAAAACTTAAAAACGCTGGCTGCACTTTTCTTCTGCGGTTTGTTTTCAGCCACCTGAAAGAAGTCATTTGAAGTGTTATCGAAAATTTAAAAGCGTTAATAGTAAATTACTGACGCGGCCCGCAAGTGCAGCATAACCGGACGATCGTGAGTATGCGGGCCGAGGCACAGCCGAGGCACACATCATAGAGTCCGGTTATGCACAGTTGTGGCCGAGGCTTGTATAGTACTTTTCTCAAAGATGCGTATAAATTAATAAAATTTTCATACTTTTTCATGTATCTGTTTTTCCGATTTCGGTGGTAAACAATTTTTAATAATAGCTTTTGCAGCTTCTTGTATTTCGGGTAGTGTTAAAACGTCTTCATCATTCGTAGAACTCATTTTGAATAATTATAGTAGGTAAAGTTAACATAAACTAATTTTATTGACAACAGTATTATAATAATGAAAATATTTAGGTAATTTTGCCGCAAATTCGCCGCGTTCCAATGTCGATTTCTTTTTTTTTTTTACTTTTATAAATTCATATAATGGCGCATTCTATTTGTCGTGCCAGTTCGCAACTTAAATTAATACTTCAATGAGTTATGTCTTCAGTTATCAACGTTCGAGTTTAAAAGAGTTCGTTACATTTTCAAATTACACATTGGACCGCTCAAGCACGCTTGCTAAAAAATTGCGGGACACTTTCTGATCCGGTACTGCAAGTATGATTTATTCGAAAGAAAGTTGTGCAAGATATGGTCGTATATCGTAGCATCTTTGAGAAAAAGAGATTAAATAAACAATACGTTCTCCTGCCAAAATTTGCTATTTTACAATGCTATTTGACCATGTAGCCGTCAGGTGACCTCTACCGAGCAATGGGCAGTGACTTAATAGCCGTCAGGTGACCTCTACCGAGCAATGGGCAGTGACTTAATGGAAATTGAATGAGTCAATGTACTGATAACAAAATGAATAAAAGTGAATTACGTGTGGTGATAACTTTATGCTTAAAAAAATTAATTAAAGATATTTTTAATGAGACGCTGGTCTGTCGTATTCCATGTTTGAATTTTGAGGTTCTGAATTTAAATCTGTTACCGAAAAGAATGTGAAAAAAAAATATATTAATAACAATAATATTATTTAGTACTTTATGTAAAAGTTTATTGTAAAGTATGGGACTACTTAGACGATAAAAATCCATCCAAAAAGCCACTCGCCTATCAGTTTGTTTCAATAATATAAATTTTCACCCACTTATTGTTAATTTTTTTAAATATTTTGCTAAAAAGAGCATCCCGCAGTTTCTTGCGTATTCTTTTGAGAGGAACTAGCATTTTTTGAATGCGCCTTTGTGGTGACGTTCTTCCACAAAGTAATAAGTTCACTCTTGTCACGTATTTCAAGATTATGTTACAAAACTACGAAATAAAGATATTTGACTTGACTTAAAGTATAAATAATCTTCTTCTCTCTCATAGTTTCATACAATATTCAAAAAAATTAGGTACATGCAATGATATACTCTTTAACGAACATCCTCAATAAGGTACACACGTACCATGAATTACGGTCGAATTTCGACTACTGGGCGACCGTCAGTAATAATTCCTGGAACATCTCACACAGCGCTATCTAGTGCCAAAGTAAGCAAGTATTATAAGTACCACCAACCCACACTGAAGCAGCGTGGTGGATTACGCTCCAAGCCCCTCATCCTGAAGGGAGGCCTAAGCCCCTGCAGTGGGGCATAATGAGCTGGTGGGATGGTATGGAAATGGGTACTACACAGCCAATATATAGACTTAAATATTGTTTTATTATATAATTTATACAAATATAGATATTTTTATACCAACAAATAGAACGTGTTCACGCACACAGATATTTGTCCTGGACGGGGATCGAACCCGCGATTTTCAGTTCTATAGTAAGGAGAACTATTTAATAAGCGTAATTATATCGACCAGTTAGCGCGCTTTAAACAAGCGTAAAGTAGGATCTGCCAGGAGATTCTAATCGTCGGCCTACACACTTTTGTATTATTTCGGCTTTAAAACAAGACAAGACATAAGAATCTGTTAAATATCGCTGGATTAATTATCATATGACCTACATGTTGAAATTTCCCGATTTCTCTGATCGGGTCCTAAGTGGTATCAGCAAATCTAGAGGTCAAAGGAAACTTCCGCTAAATTTCCAAAAATCTGTTGGAAAATAATGACGAAAAAGCGCGAACGGACGGACAGGGAAACTACCACACTAAAAGTGTTAAGTACCAGCAGTATGTAATAATACTAGCGAATACTGTTACGTCATTACAGAGCTTATTTTTTATCATAATTAAAGTTTATTAGTTTTTATTCTCCTCTCCTTTTCAAATTCTCTTTTCTTCTTATTTTACATCACGCTTTCTTTCTCGGCCCTCTCTTGTCCTTTCAAAACTAAAATAGTAACGTTTTTGTACAATTATTTTCTAACAAGTTACGATTGCGATCTGCTCTATAATTCGCAGTAGGTGGACCGATGTCTCATCCATACTCACCAAGAATGAACAACGCAGATTTCATGGAAAACGCGCTTACGTGTACCCTTAACATTTGTGTATTTCTTAGCTCGATGTATCAATACTTACGGTCCTCTCGCCTAGAAGTAAACGAGCCTTGTCCTCTTCTTGCGGCGCGGGCGCAGCGGCCGACCGTCTATGTAACTGCAGTTTTTGGCGGATCGCCTGAGATAGCAGCACTCTGACACACAAATAACATCATATTACTATTGAACCTTAAAGAACCAAGACTTATGGGCTTGCCATCGTGGATCTAGTATTGCTAAAAACAAAAGTGATCATTCCTATAAGAGTTACTAATTGACGAGGTAGAGAACTCTAAATATATAAAAGAAAATTATTTTAAAAGCAGGCCCATATAGTGACTGCATGCTTCATTTAGTTGGGAAGGAGCCGCTTACATATTACACATTGGATTCATTCGGCAAAAATTCGATAACTCCTACACTATTAGGAATCGAGTTCAGTATTAGAATTTTAGCTAATGTGTGGGCCCAACTTAAACTAGATAGTACAAAATCCCATCTTATCTTGTGAACCCCTTATTCTTTTCCCAAACGAAATATTGTTCATATAGTATAAATTATATCAATAAACATTACTAAGGAGGATTGGCACCCTAAAATGTTTAATAAAAATTTAATTATCTTTTTTTTTAATAACAACAACTTTTTTCCCATAAGTATACATTTTTGTATAAAAAGTTTTTGCATGCTCCAAAACGTGTAACTTTCAAGGTATATCCCAACACCATCAGATGTATTAATTATTATTATTAGTATTGTTCTAATGGAAAACAAAATTAGATTTTTACCAGAACTCTTTAAAAAAAATATTTATAAATTTTTAATCCGAATTTTATTTATATTATTATATATAATTACTTTTAATTTAAACGTTAAAATTAATTTAAGAATTTTGATGAAAAAATAGCACGGACGGAATTTAGGCTGCCAGCCCTCCTTAGTAATATTTATCAATATATTTTGTAGTATATGAACAATATTTCGCCTGGATGAAGAATGAGGAGTTCTCAAGATAGGTCGGGATCTTAGACTATGAGCAAAACAAGATATATGACTAAAAAGCCTTCATCCTCACATTTGCCAAGAAACATAATGACTTGGCGACAAGAATGACGCGACTGAATTACGCCACCTCTAGAGAACAGTGACTCGCCGTGAAAAGTGACACAACCACGCGTCCGAATAGTGACTCACGGACACGTTAATGATACACACCTTAATAAGTTATTCATCTCAATGAGTTATTTAAGAACTTCAATAATCAGTTATAACAAGAATTTTCCATAGTCGGTGTGAATATTATGAGACACAATTTTTAGTGTACGGAATTAATACTAAATTAGAAATTTAGAAGGTTGAATACATGAACATATGCCAGGTGGATTTTTAGCACCTGCCAAATTTTAATTTAATATTTGGTAAAAATAATGATATACGTGTTTTTCCATTATTATCATTCAGTATTAAAATATTGAGTACGGCACCACAAACGACTGACAATTGCATCGGTCAGCGGCCGCCAGCGGGAAACCCTTCTTCACTACATCACAGTTGCGACTATCTCATGTGTAGTATTTGCAATTGTACTGTATCAATAATTCTTTAATAAAATATTTTAATGTAAAAATTATAACTACATTTTTTTACAAATGAAATGTTTAGATGATACCTAACGCGTAGAAAAAAATTGGCGAGTGATGAGAATATTGCCATAAACGTAATACCAATGGTATTATAATAATATGGATACTGAAATGTTTATGTACACACGACACAATAGCAAAAATACTTAGAACATGTTCAGATTGAGCATAACTTTATGTCAGCTCTGAACACGAGGCGTATGCGATTTTGCGGCGGTATAGCACCTTCACTCACACCTAAAGTTTGCTACTGCGACACTATACGACGCTATATTCGGAACCGTCTAGTTTGACTCCATCTGAAAAAATTCTCTAATTCACTCGATTCTGTTGAATTTAAGAATAGTTCAGTTACCTGAAGATCGTAAACCCTTATCATATCAGTGTTTTAGTAATTTCTAAAATAATGTCATAATCATATCGGTTACCTTCTAGTGTCAGTCTTCGTCGCTAGCAGCAGATCTAGCCAGGTCCAAGTCACATTGTGGTACTCCAATGTAGGCAACACCAATGGTAAGTCTCTTACATCTTCCAAATTTTTCTCCTTGCTGCCCTTGTATGAAACCCTAACTGGCACTTCGGGAATTTTGATGTATATGAACAGCTTATTCTTTTCGGCTCGCTCCTATGTACAGAATAACGTTATATTAATTTTGATGACCTTTGGTTCAGAGAACTTGTAAAATAAATACAGTGATAGTAAAATAATATTAAAGAAAAAAAGAGAAACTCGCGACTGGATTGGCAGAGAGCACGCGCGATAATATCATGCATAGATTGCTTCTTGTGTGTTTACATCAAAGTAGCGACGCAGCACGCGGTTCGCAGCCGCCGCCATGTAATACCAACCAGTTTGAACTTATCGCGCGCAGTGTGCATGGCCCATCAAGTTTAATTAAAAAGTCTTTCAATGTAAAAACAATTTATTACTGTTGTACAGGCTAGAGCAGCAACTTGGCAAAGTAAATATCCTTATTTATACCGTGAATAGCGCTTCTTTTCTTAGTAAACTCCCATTTTAAATGACTATTATCAATAAAACTAAAAAATCTTCGTCCATTGTTATTGACGACCGCTTAGCCTAGTGGGTAGCGACTCTGCCTACGAAGCTGGAGGTCCCGGGTTCGAATCCCAGGTCGGGTCAGTATTTATATGATGAATATTGATACTGGTACCGGGTCTTGGTTGTTATATGTATGTGGTGTCTTCGCTTGGTACCCAAAATACAAGCTAATGCTTAGTTTGGGGCCTAGACGTTGTTGTGATGTATACGTCATTACTGTTATTATTATTGAACTGGGCCTAGACGACTATTATTCGACATTTTCGTACAAACGCTGGCAATATACTGTAAATACCACCCACGCCCGACACTCGACACTGAGCCCTCACCCGCAAGTTCACGGTACAGAAGCACTTACGTATCTACTGTCTAGTCAACTGGTACCCTCTCCTCACTCCGTGACGGGACGGGGAGAGCCGGGTTTACAGTGGTCAATCTGTAGTGACGTACATTAGCGCACAGGCAAAACGGCACAGATATGCATATAAACAATAATGCATGTACCACTAGACAAAGCGCACCGGTGCAAGCGAAATAGACGACGCAGTGTCATAAAATCCATATATCGAAAGAAGGGTTTGAGAATTAAATTTATCAGTTTAATATGGTATTAAAAAAAATATATTTCAAATTTCACTGCAGTTTATATTTACTTAATGCAAATGCAGAAGCCGAAGAAACCAGCGTGAAGGGGTTGTTTTCGCATTGTTTCCCTGCCAGCAATTGACTACTGGACAAATAGACAACGCAGAACGCCCCTTCCACTCCCGATCACAGTTTACACAGAATCGGCTCAATTAAGAGGTAGATCTATAACTATAATGAGAACTTCACAAAAATCACTAACCTTCATCTTCTCCACGTCATCTTTGTCTTTGTCCCTCTTAACGTAGAAGTTTGAGTTTGAGTCTCGACTCTTCTTTTTGCCCTTTTTACTAGAGGCGACGAGGCTCCCGCTACTGGCAGCTTCGTCCTTTTCTTCCCCATCTGCCCCCACACCCTCGATGCTGTCAGGGTCTCGTTCAGGGAAACAGAACTTCAGCATTGTGTTGAAGAACTTTTTTGTGAGACCTGATGTTAAGGGAAAACAATATCTATCATCTATTCGTACTTAATTAGTATCTATTTTGCAACATTGCAAGTTCTGTGGAATCATGATTTGAAAAACTATTTACATAGGTAAAATTGTCAATGGTATAGGGATATGATTATTATAGGATCATATTATAGCCCCAAAGCTGTCACTTTAGGTCTGAATATGATTTTAGGAGCACACAGCTTGGAGAAACCGATCAGCGCAGCACTCCGTCAAGCAGGAAAACGCAAGCGATGGACCACAATTCTTAATAAATTTGGACGGGACGTACACGATCCTCATTGGTAAAAATCAACACACAAGAGGCTATACAGTCAATTTGGAAAAATGTTTCGTGAAGGAGATCACCTAATCTAGAACTGCGCGACCCTACACTAAACAAGATTCTTTTCTATAATGTTATAATCGTTTATTTATGTTAAATTAAATTTGACAATTGTTTACATGGAAAAATTTTTACGTATAAAAAAAAACATTACGTATTAAATAACATACAAGCGACATTTCGTTCTCGTAATAATTAGAAGTAGAAGCTATTATTTATTATTTCTATAAAAGAGAAAGAAGAGGAAGATAATACTTAAACGTTAACGCCTTCTAAGCACACTACCGCCATCGAAGACCGCTATACCTCTTTTGAATACATTGCTTGCACATTGCGGTATTCTTATTGTGAATTGTGATAGACAACGTGATTATGCTTGCCGAATTCACTATGGTTATAAAAGTAAGATCGCAGCGGTTGCGTGCTAATCACATAACCGAAATATCGATCGTCACCTATCCGTATGGGTACAACGTTGACTTCAAAGTGCTCCTTGACGGAAATGCCGCCGACTGGAGGGCGGTCGCGGCAGAACACGCGCAGCGCAGCTCGTCTGGCTAATGGCGCACGCCCTGATGGCGCTTGGGGTACCAGCACCTACACGGACATATTATTTTAAATATAATCACTGAAATTTTTTTTTTAATAATTAACTTGAAATATCTTCACAGCATGTTATTTGAACTCAATCACAACTAGCAAAACAAAACAATACGAAAATATCTTCAGCACGTATCTTAACAATTAATAATCGAGTTCAAACTTCATACTAATAATAACAATAATCTGGGACATCTCATTTAGCACCATCTAGACCAGACAACTGATATACATACTTAAATATTTCCTATAATATATACATATATAGATGTAGTACACCCACCAAATAGACATGTTCACGCGCACAAATGTGTCCCGGGCGGTAATCGAACCTATGACTCTTGGCTCAGCAGTTAGGGTCTCTTACCACTCGGCCAATAAATGTTAACTGATAAAGTGTCAAAATTTCAAAGCGTTGAACGGTGCACATATTAAATAGAGCAAGGCAAAATTAAGTTAGACAGAGTTCTCATTATCAAGGTAAAACTTGGATCAACGTAATTTATTCTTACCTTGTTCATTAAATATGAAATCTAACAAACTAGGAGTGCATATTTCATGAAAATATAATCTTTTGCTTTTCCAGTTTAATAATACTATGGGCAATAGCTCTTCATATTGAATACTTTATAAAGAGGTAACCGCAAATACCTTAATAAAACAGTTCATATAATCACCTCTGGAAATGGTTCATTTGGCAGTAAATTGGTAACACGAACATAGCCCACTTCCAGCTGATGCTCCACTGAATCGTCCGAACGTGACGTCTTCGTATACCTGATTAAAAGATATTTCGTTATATAGAAGGAAATTAAAATCAAATAGTAAGACAAATATAAACATAGTTCCCTAAAATAATTCCACCTAAAACGGGATGGCGTTCTTTCATTATAATTTAAAGTATATACTATCAGATGGCAAGGGTCGAGGAGGACCGAGACCAACTAGCTTTTCCCGGGTAAACAAATTTTAAGTTTACTGTAGTTTCAGTATATTTAGTTGACTTGTTATACCTGGTCTTCGGCTGAACGTAGTTCAAACTTATAGAGCGTGTAGAGCTTACCGAACTAAAAAAGTTTCAAGTGAGCAGAAGGCGCAAGCTAACAGTTATCAAAAAAAAAACATGTATAAAGTTTCATTTTTTTCATTTTTTTTTCACTTTTTGTTTAGTTCAGTAAGCTCTACACGCTCTATAAGTATTGACTATGTTCAACCGATCACGAGGTATATTATAATATAAGGCATGTTCGGCTGAACATAGTTCAACTTTAAACATGTTTTTCTCGGTAACCATTAGTTTGCGCCATCTGCTCTTTTGAAACTTTTTATTTTGTTCGAGAAGCATAATTATTAATATTTCAAACCTCCTCATAAAAACGCTCTAACCAACTGAAAAAGCGTATCAATGTAGCTTGTGCTATGGAAACACAAATACATAGACAAACATGTTGATGTTTTTTTTTTACGTATACATCACAACAACGTCTAGGACCCAAACTAAGCAGTAGCTTGTATTTTGGGCGCCAAGCGAAGATACCACATACATGTAACAACCAAGACCCGGTACCAGTATCAATATTCATCACATAAATACTCACCTGACCTGGGATTCGAACCCAGGACCTCCAGCTTCGTAGGCAGGGTCGCTACCCACTAGGCTAAGTGGTCGTCAAGTAAGTATAGATCGATAGTTGAACTAACATTGATTTGCTACCTATTTTAGAAGTTATTGGGGTGTCTCGAAATTAAAAAAAGGAACCCTTAGGGGATTACTTCGTTGTCCATCTGTCCGTCTGTTTGTCTTTCTGTCTGCCAAGACCCATTTGCTCAGGAACACGTATAAAATATTAAATTCTACTTTAAACCTCATCAAGAAGAAGTATGTTAATATTTTATACTTCCCTTGCTTTGGTCCACAATCCCTTGTAGCTGTAAGAAAATTAAGCTTTCAAATCAACGCAATAAATAAATAGGGGCCATCTACGCATCGAAACCTATGGGTACTACCCGCTAACCTAGAATCATGAAATTTGGCAAGAAGCAAGGTCTTACAACAATCTTAAAGAAAAAAATCCGTTAACCGTTAATTTGTAGTTATATAAAAAAATATTTAATAAATATTTTTATATTGCAATATTCGTTTACGTGACATTCTTGCAGCGAATAGCGACAAACAGAGCAACATACGTTCATAATAGAATGGAATACTCACGGTATGAGTCTGACTCGCTATTGGGCGGCTTTTTTGGTAAAACCTCTCTTTTTAACCTATTTGATAACTCACAAGAAATTGGTAAGCAGTAGATCAGCGATTCCCAATTGCCCATCGGCATCGGTGAGCCTCCATCTTGCGCTCTTAAAGCATATCTCGTTGAGACGATGTGGTGGCGCATGCGCAGAACGGACGGGAGCCGCCGCACCTCTGGCCCAAACTTCCCGCCAGGCGCGTATCATGGCATCCAATTCTTCGCCTAACGTCCATACTGACTCTTTGCATTCATTTACCTAGGAATAAAATATGGCGGTCACGTCGACTTTATACTGACGATAAGTAGTGTGAGGCTAAGGAACATTTAGGTAAGTTCGAAAATATATATTTTTGAACAATTCCCAACGATTGGAAAATAACTTAAGAACAAGTAACAAGATCTAAAGAACTAAGGCAGGCCGATGTGACATCAGTTCGACCCGTGACCTTGGATCTCGATTTTGCCGACGCAGAATATTGAAATAATGGGTGATTGACGGATCGCGAAATCGCAATTAGATTATTAAACTGGAGTCAATCTGGTGAATATTGACGTCAAAAATAAAAGTATCTGTACACTGAACGACTTCATCAATTCATCGATTCACATACACAGTACACGGTAATATATCAATCCAACCGATCACGGATTTAATTAATGCCAGGTCGATCGTTTAAGGGCAGCATCAAAAAAGAACTCAGATTGGGAAGCAATTTCTTAGAGGGTTGACTGTACAATATGAAGCTAGTTCCTGTCAATGTTGTCGGATATTGATCTCGAGATTGTGTAATTTTGATAGGTAGATAATTAAAAATAGGTTCTACCTGAGCATCTAAACTCTTCAATTCTTCGATACCCGGAGCGTTGCTGTCTGTGAGAGTTCTGCGTTTCATATAATACTCTTTTTCCAAACGTCTCAGTCTTGCAAGGGATTCGCGAACCTATGCATTAATTATTTGTATTAAAACAATGGGCTTTGACCAAAATTTTAAAGTTTCGCTAATGGACATTAAAATTTAAAAAAAAAAGGTTTTACAATAACTTCTTAAAATATAATTTTTTTCTGTTCACTTGTCAGATATTTATGAAAACTCATCTGACGTTGAAATTATTCCTGTGACGTCATCTGGGCGGTTGAGTTTATGGCGCTGCTTTTCACAGTTAAAAACCAAAACTAAAAGTAAATAAAAGTCAAGGTAAAGTCATGTCAAATGAAAATGTAATCCTCATGAATCAATAAAAAAAAATACGACTTCATTTAGTCTAAGATAATGTAAACACGATAGTTAACATCTGTCTAGATGAAGTCACAGGGATATTTAATTAATCATTTATGGAAAAAAAAATACTAAGAAAATCACAGACTTGATTTGTTTTTATTTTAAGAGGAATGTATAGATTGGTATACATGTTTGTAAAAAAATATAAAAACTGGGTTAAAAATTTTGGGCCAGGCCCATTTAGATACTACTAGGCTAGTGTGTACTGATATTTTAAAGTTTTGTCAATTTCAGTTGATACCCTAATAGGTTTTTTTTTGTCCACGATGGTCTTTGAATGGACGTCACTACAGAATGCAAAATCCTTTGTATTCAACAACTATTTAGTACTTTGCAGACCATTATCAGTCAGTAACCAGTTCTTACTTTGTATATGTCACCGTCAGATTATAAACTGTCGATCTAAAATTTGCAACTTACTAGGTTAGATCAGGTTGTGATCGTGTCAATGCAAGGAGCGAAACGGAGCGGAGTGATGAGCCATCCAAAAGCCTCAATAAATTATGATTTTTCTAAAATCAGCTAGTAAGAAGTTTACAATTTCACTAAACTAATTATCAACTAACGGTTTTTACAATCTTACGGTGAGATATACAATTGTTAGCTAACTCTGTTCTTGTTTTTAATTTCGAGGCACCATATCTAGATAACACAACCACTTAACGCTGCCATCGAATATATTTCACACCAGGTAGTTAATCTACATCTTACGAACCCAGAATCAGCAATGAGCTACATTTACCAAAGTTGTCATGGCCTCCCGGACTATTAGGTATCCCCATGCATTTACATAAACAGTTTACACTTGAAACAGTTAATCACTTCGAAACGAAAGGTATTATAAATTCTAACAATAATTTTTATAGATTTTTTACATTAAATTATTAGTAAAAAAAAACCTGTGTCTGCAATTTGTGTATCAGCCGCCGTGGATCTTCATCGTGATGCAATTGTAACTGGAAACGCATGCGCGCGCGTCGCTCTAAAGTGCGTCGCCGTTCAGGTTCCACGTGTAACACCACGTTATTTACCACGTCCAGCAGCATTGCGTACTAGTCCATGAGGAAATTGAAACAATGCATAATGTATTTATTCAAAAATAATAATAGATAAGTACATCATTATGTAGAAAACAAATTTATATATTGTTACGAGGATGTCCTCTATATCGAGCATTGACAATAGTTTAAAGACAAGAAGTTTGATCAAAAACAAATGACTAATTTAATTTGACGGGAGTTTAATGAATCGGTATAGTTCATTATTATACCAAATATTACAATTGCTACTGTATAAATGTAGGATATCAAATATTTTGTATATATCCGCACCTGTAAGGAATTTGTGCAAACGTCTAAATCATGATGCATGAGTTTGAAGGAGTCATATGGTTCCGCTTTCTGAGCCCAACCGGCTGCACCGCCTGCACCGGCGGTACTCTCAGCCTCGTCGTGGGTCACGTAGTAAAATTCGCACGCACAACGGGACACTATGCGTTGCAGCTATAACAATAAAGGTTTTAAAGGTGCTGATAGACGGCGACTAATATACCGTTTGCTTTCAACTCGCACTTTTAAAAATTTAATTTTTAAAGTTCATAAAAATTATGATTTCAATAAAATATCTATACTTTAGTATATGTCTCTTAGCAATGTAACTTTGAATTTGATTATAGATTAGAAAAACATAATACCAAAAGAACTAATCTTGTATACTTATATGTATATTTTTGATTTCTTACTATATTTAAAGTACATTTAAAATGTGTCAATCATGTAATTATTGTATGTAGTATGCTATAATCAAGACAATGTATGAAAATTATAATAAATTATACTGTTCGTGCTAAGTAAATCATAAAGTTCTGATAAAGAATAAATAATATTTAATTTTGTTTAATTTCATTATTAAATTTTTCTCAGTTAATTAGTGGAAAACCTTTGAAACTGGTATCAATTTTTATTTGTGTGAAACTAGCGTTGCTAAATTCATTAATATGAAATTGTTTACAAACCAACAAATCTATTTTATGATCTTTCGTGTGATCGAAAGTATTTTTTTTCCGGGACATTTAACTATTTCGAATATACTGTTTTATTATATTCAAAAAAGTTAAAAAATTATTGAAATAATTTCAATAATTTAGAAAAACAATAAAATTATAAAATCGACTCTTTGATTTATATAAATTACGAAAACATTAAAATGATAAAATTAACATAGTACTTGGTACATAAACATATTCGTTCATTACCCTTATTATATATTTTATTTGATGTACTACTTTTCGAATTGAATTGAATAATTATTTTTTTTCGAAGCGATTACTTTTCTTTCATAATTGCAAATATTTTTAATTTCGATTTTGTGATTTCGTATTCAACAGGGTTTGATAAACACTAAAAAAAAGTAGTGAAATTGCGATAGAGTACGTCAAAAAATGATTAAACAACCAATACACGCAGCGGCGAATCACTCTCAAATCGAATTAGTTGTTTTATATTCACAGATGGCGCTATACAAAATCGACAGCTAGTTATTATTCTTTACGACAGATGGCGCTATCGCAACAACTGGTAATATAATATAATACAATAATAAACCTTAACTATTCAATTTTCAACAAAAAATATAAGCTTTCAAACATGTAACATGTATTATTTTGGAAAAATACGTATTGTATGAAACAAAAACATTAGAATGTAACCGTGTGACATATAAAGGTGGCGCGAGGTCTATATCTTATCATATTTTATCTCAAAAACGTCACTTTCTTGAAAATATATTTTACAAATCATTTTCTAAAAAGATGGGAGTTTCTGAGACATACGTTTGAATTTGACACAACTTATAGTTGCGTAATAATAACTTGAGTCAACTGCATATGGCGCTATGGGCATTGCCCTTTCCAAACTCATTTCTTACGATGGCCCTAGTACACGCTGTCTTCTCCATTTATATCAATAACATAATTTTTATTTTAACCTGTGTGAGAGTGGTATCAGTGCTAGGCCCTACAGTACGGCCTATGACCCCACCGGCGGAGTGCCCGCTGCCCACCAAACGCGGCACGTCGGGCAACGTGTTAATCTGTTGTCCTCCTCTTTCTGTTATCTCCTCAACGGACACCCATTGGATGTTCTCTGTGCCAGAAAATAAAAAGTTATATATAGTCTGACCTACAATCAAAAGTGTAGTCAGAAAAGTATGAAATTGAGAAAATACATAGAACCAAAGAAATATGAATGCTTTTGCACGACGCCATACTGGAACAAGCATATAATTTTTCACTCCATATACTCAGGAAAAATAATAACAATGATACATGGGATATCCCACACAGCGCCATCTAGTCCGAAAGTTAGCAAATATTTTACTTGTATTACACCAGACAGCTGATATACATACTTAAATATTTTTTATAATATATATAGATATTTTACAATCGAGTGTAAAATATCATATCTGCTATCGATGCCTAACAAAATAAATCCTATTGAGAATAAGCGCTAAGAAACTCAAAGAAGCATTAAGTAACTAGGCTTACCATCCAGTTGATCTTTGTCTCCAGCGCTGACTGTGGCGTAATATTGCATAGCAGAGAATGCACCGCGCCATGCAGTCGCCGCCGGAGTGCGTCGGACGCGCTGTCTCACTTCAGCTCGAGCGGCACACAGTATCACATAACCACGAGTCTCGCAGCCTTTTAATAGTACTTGTGAGTTCACAAGCTCAACTGGAGGTACAATTATTTCTTTTAGATACAGGACTGTATGATTTCCGTACGCACTTGCGGCAGACCGATAATAGGCCGTTTTCTTATTAATTGAGATTACTCGTAAAACTTACTGAGCCATGCATCGTGCGCGCTATCATCGTCAAGCGGTGGCCGCGGCGGCTGATGCTGAGGTGGATCAGCGTCGCCACCACTCAGCTCATCAGGGAACACCACCGGAGGCTCCGCTCCCGCCTCTGCTAGTAGCTGGGCCAGCATGCCTTCAGCGCAACCCGTGGCCGTGCCCTACACATAAACATGAACAAATAAGTGAGTGCCTATTGTGAACATACGCGAAATACCTTGATAGTTATACCCGTAAAACAATAAAAAATATATCAGAATGGTATTTTTAGCATCAGATAAATTTCAAATGCCACTATCTCAAAAGAATATTGTCGAGAGGGTAATTTCTGTATTCTCAATTTCACACGGAAATATTTTCACGTGGTTGTTGTAAATCATATGAGAAGTATACTTCACATGGCAACACTAACATTGAGATGTCACTATAAATAAATTAATATTCTAGAACTTAAAATGAGTTTTTTTTTTGGAGTTCTTTCAAAATGGCGTACGTGGAACGTCTTGGTTTCTGGCGATATTTTGAAAAAGCTCCATAATAACCGTACTACGCTGCCTATTCTTGTTATTTTTTTATTAAAAATACGAACAGAATACTCGACTCTGGCGAAATTGCTTTAAATGCAGAGAACGCCATAACTAAGAAGAAGAAGAGTTTTTTTCTGAGTTTCTTCAAAATTGCGTACGTGTTAGCAACGTAGTTGCTGATGGCATTTTGAAAAAAAAAACCTCCCTAATAACTGTACAATGTTTTGTTTTTTATTCAAGTCATTATAAAAATAATTAAACTTGACAATTGCGAAATTACTTTAAGCAGAAAACACCATAGTCAGGAAGATAAAAAAAGAAGGACTTAAAATAATAGCTGTATGGTTTTTACATCTTTGCCCTTTGAGTAGTTAATTATACATATCAACTAATATGAACATGACCAAAATATATTCTACCTTTTACATAATAAAAAACAATTTTTTTTTCACGTTTTAGGTTGTGATTTCTTTTTTTTTGAGTTATGATTATTTAATTATAGTTATTATTGATCGAATACTTAATCCCAATACGTCAAAAGAACGTCCAAAAAACAAAAATTAAAAATCTAAGCATGAAAAAAAAGTAAGAACATATTTTTCACGTATAAATTAGTTTAAATATGTATTAAACTAACTAAATTATAAACATTGAAAAATCTCGTGTTAGTTTGTAATAGGCTAGTTGAGTATTTTTTTTATATTATTATATATATGAAAGAGTTTTCTAAATATATCATAACAGTTAAAAAATTTTAAATAATAAATCATTATTAACAAAGCAATGAATGTTTAAAATTTCCTGTTAAATAGAGTGAGCAATACCGCACGGCGTTTAGTTCGCCTCAAACTTTATGGCGGATTGGAATACAACGCTATAAGCGTGCTTGCGCTGGCACAGTCATATACCCCTCACTTCACTGCGTCCCGCTACACCTAAAAGTGGTTACTGCGACGCGACTTGTGCCTAAATTCACATCCGCCATAATGTTTGATTGGAACTGTACCTATGTGTGACGTCGGGCCATTTAAAATAATTTTAAATATTATTTTGCAAAAAATAGACATAGTAGTCAAGTACTGTATTGTCATTAAATGTTGGAAATTCCAGCACAAATTTAAAAAAAAGGTTCCCCGTTTCTACACACTATTGCTACACGGGAGTTCCACACTCGGTTTTTCAGTTATATTATCTGTCCTATTAGTGAATAGAAAATTTATGTAAATTTTTGGGATAAAAATATATACTTTTCCAGGTGGGTATAAGAAAGTGAAGCTTATAATGGTCCTCCTAAAATTGCGCTGCTTTTATGGTCATAAATAAACCACACACCTGCACGCCAGCTGTGGGTGGGGGTGACACCACGTCCATCTCGCGTTGGTGTTTCGGCGACGTGTTCATGTTCACTTCTTCTTTCAAAGCTTTCGTAGATAGATTCTTCTTCAATTGCTGCAATGTGATTTTAATTGATTTTGATCTATAAAAAATGTGTAACCATATAAAATATAGTAGATATGTTCATCACACATTTAACTCTTTATCTCTGTATGTGTCTCTTTGGATACAATTTATATCATAACAGTAGTAATAATTAAACATATAATTGCTTAGTCCTTTGTTTATCATAATGGAGCGATTATTAATTCTATTTCTAGGTCAATGGTGGACGCAGTTTTTGTTTGAACTTTCGACTGATAACAGCCTTCTAGTTACTGTAATCACTGGTTTCTTGTCATAACATGGAAAATTGTCATTTTCAATACCAACATATCGCGCATTTACTGTGATTGTACAAATTACATAAATACTTTTTATTTATATTATAAATTACATAAATACAAATTACATAATTCTTTTAAAACTTAATTTCTTACAATTAATTTAACAATTAAAACGTTTTTAAAAGGACGAAAATATTATTTAATCAAGTCAAATCGAATCTAAACTAGACTAAGCTTGTAGTATGGTAATTTATTGATAAATTGAATTTCGTTGGTAGATTTTACTATAAACTCGGAAACAAGTTACGATATTATCAAATAATTACGTACCAGCGACGAAACGTCACCTGGCGAGAGCAATTTGTAGTTTTCATCCCCATCGGAAACTAATGAAAAATTCTTATTACAGATTTATTCTGTAATATGTTCGAACCTGCGTCTTTAAATATGTGTCCAGCAAAGCAAAAGCGACATCTCTGTTGAGTTTAGTCCAAGCTCCCCTCAAATCGTGGACCGCCAATCGATGCGTGGGCGCAGGGCTTGTTCCGCATCCGCTCGCTTCGCGTCCATAGGATACGCGACGCACGCTGAGGCAATAACACTTCTCTATCGGAGTATTCAGGCTCACTGACTCCTCCTGACGAGTAAAGAAATATAAACAGCCATAATATCCATGACGTTTCATAATATTTGATCATATCATGTTCCTTGTGGTACTCTTTAATAGTTGTTCTATACAAGAAAAAAATTGAGATATAAACTATTAAAATAGGGACGTTCTAAAATGACGTCAAAACATGACTAACCAAAGTTGACAGCATACCGAGGTAAGAATTGTATTATAAGAAATGTGCAAGGAAAAAGTTCAACATTCAAGATAGTAATCAAGTATGCAATCAAGCAATCAACTAATGTTAGAACATAATTCAGTTTGTTCTGGAAGAGTTGTGCTACCTAAAGACAAGAAGATTATTAAAAGTGATTTAAATTTTTATTTTTTATACCTAACCCCTCCTAAAGCACGTGGACAGTTGAACAAGTTTTTTATTGACGTTTTTTGATTATTCTAATTATAACAGTATGTACCATAATAATTTTTTATGTATACGTAAATAAATACAATGAATTTTACAAAAATACGTAAATTCGATCTTGACATCAAGCTTCTTAGTTGCTATAGGAAACCACCAGGCGCTATTCAATTAGATTTTGTAAAATGTATTCAACCTATCTCATAAAATGACATTTGCAATGCAATTAGCTTCATGTTGAACATGTAAAAAATAAAAACTCAAAAAAAACCCCGGGTATTTATGTTTTTCTTTTCTTACGGTGTATCAAAATAATAATAATAATAAAAATAAAACGGCTGAACCTAGTTTTGGCTAATCTGAATACCATATAAATTTTTTCCAGTAATCGGTTATGGTTTAATGGGATGAGACCGTTAACGCCGTTTGCATGAAATTTTTTAAGTACACACTCCTCTTATTAACAAAGATTTTAATTGTGTATGAATATTAGCATTGGGTACATTAACTTGGTAACCATTATAAGACGAATCGAAACTGAAACTGTTGCGTAGACAAACCCAATATGTTACCTCGTCATCTTTATCCCTTTTTTCTTTATCGTCAATCAGTTGCTCAGCCATCATCACAGCTGACTTTAGCCATATTTCAGCATCATTTAAGTCACAGTTCATATAAACCGTAGTCCAGTTGGCTCGAGGTCGACGCACCAAGCCATCAGTACTGGGAACGAGTGAGAGGCAGTGTTTAGAGCCACATGTGACACGTAAGCCCAACATCTCGATGCCACGCTGCATAGACGATGATGACCAATAGAACACCTGTTGAAGAAAGAAGATTTTTGACAATAAATTGATAAATGTTACGCGTCTTTAATATAGGTTTGCGCGTCAAGTGTAGAAAAAAAATAGTGTGACGTGTAAATGTAACATATAGGTTAGTAGGCTTATTTCGCTGTTGGAAAGCGAAACTATCGTGTAAATAACTTGCCGTACGTTTTACTAAGCGTCAGACAAAACTCGTGGTCGTAAAATTATATGTTAAAAAAATTGTTAGTTTAAACGCGCTTGCTTCAACAAAATTATGTATCAAACTCTAATTCACAGGTTAAAGTATAACCAACTGAATACTACACTTTTAGAATTTTGAAAAAATACCGTTTTTACCGGAGATATAACTAATTAAAGTTTGTGTATTCACGACCCGCTCGTGACGTCACTCGGTGCGCTCGTAGAAATGATCTACATTAGCCCATAGTAATGCAACCGAATGACGTTATTGCATGAGTTACTTTAAAAATTTGTATCTTCGGTATTTTTTTATATCTGAATAAAATCCTTTCATTTATTAGTTTTTCTTAATAAATATAAAATATTTCTAAGAAAAACAAAAATCACAAGACTCGCTCATTAAACTAGTCATAACTAGGTTTGACAACGCCCTCATCATGGGTGACATCGGTTCATTTGTGTTACGTTCCAGGGTCGTAATGGTGAAACCATGTTTCCTCCATAGTTATGAAACGTACCACAAATCGGTCAGAATCAAACACACTACTTCTCAACAACACGCATATACTGCCTCCGTGCTGTCGTGGCGGGTGTGAAGGCGAGCGCGCGGGGATCCGCGAATGTCGTAGGCTTAGAGTCGTCAGCTGTTTTATTCACAGGCCGACAACTCATACACCAAAAATTTGGTTTAATAAGCGTTTGGACCGAACGACTGATATGCTTACACGGTCACACTCTGCGATGCCATCAATTTATCTATCTCACTATCTCATTGACTTTTGGTTGCGAAGAATGCCGCCTTAAATGTATATTTGAAAGTTCTAGAAAACTTTTAAAAGATTAAATTAGTCGTAGTCTATTTTGGACCGAACTTTCCGTAACTAGCATATAACTAGTGATGGGAAATGTCAATAAAATCGATATCGAAGATCTGCACTTAACAATATTAATATTTACCTGCAGATTATGCAAAGTAAGAGAAACGCTAACAGCACGATAGTGTCGTGAAAGTTGAGGGCGGCGCGGGCGCACATTTTTAAAAACACGGCCACGCCGAGTCGGTCGGGTCACGCCTGACAGTATTAGCTTTAAGCTTTCGAACCACCTGCAAAAAAAATAGGCAAGCTAAGGAAAAAAATTATATATCGATGGTATGTTGAATCATTGCGAGTCCACATAGAATGGGAATGAGCTTCACAGTTTTCACTTACTTATTTATTAAATGTATTAGAGCAACAAATATCGCATTGATACGAAAGTTAGATGTCGTTTAATAGTCGTCCAATAAATTGATTCATTATAAAACATATTCTAAAATACACAGTCTTATCTTAGCGCTCGCCTCGCAGTGTGTCATGAGAATACGAGCATGTTTACCACATCAACTCGTGTGAATTCCGCGTCGCTCACATATTGTTCTCTTTTTTAATATATAACATTTTTAGTTACCTTAAAGTGCTTCCATACAATAAAAGCACAGGCCCGGTCATATCTGACGGTTTGGTCTCCAAACTCAAATGCAAGTCTAAACCTTGGGAGCGGAAAGCCCTGTATGAGTCATGCTCCTAAAACAACAATTTTACAATTTATTTAAACTGTAAAAACAGCAATGTCTTCAATTCAGTATAGCGAGTGCACAAAAAAGGCATTTTTTCTGCATATTAAGGGTTAAAATGTCAGGAAGGAATACAATTCAATGTGAACCATTGGACTTTACCTGGTTACTCGAATATTCTGGCAAACGGTCTGGTGCACAAGGTGCCACCGCATGATGGTCACGAGGATCACCGACGCATTGCCATCCGAGTTTGACTGACACGCGGAAATTAGGCACATGGAGCACACGACAATCGTCATATTTGGATGCCGTACGCACATATACGTTAAGCTCTCCTAGAAAGCCGAGTTTGCCTGGAACAATTTTTTTTCGTTTTAGAGACATACTAGAATAATAGAGCAAAATCAAATATATAATATTGTTTAACAGCATTACATATACAAAACAATTTCAATAAGTGCGTGTATGCGTGTGTGTGGGGGGTGAACTGAAATACATTTGTCTACAATGAAGAAATGAAATGCACGTTTGTGAATATTCTTATAAAAAAAACTATACTATATAAACACACCGTTAGTCCAATCTAGAACAAGATCTAGCCAAGTCAACTCCATCTCTTCAGTAGTATTGTATGGGTCCAGGGACACGTGTAATAAACATGTAAACCTCTGGAAGTTCGCAGTCAGTCGGCCGTGCATTAAAAGTCGTACTTTGTCCCACCAGGCTAACGGCAGTGAAGGGTCTAATGATGGGCGCGACACCTGATCAAATGCTGTAACAATAAATTAGTAATAAGTACATAAGTGTTATTAACAACCCAGTAAAAAAAAAACAGTAAAACTATGTAAACATTTCGACCAAGTTGCATATTTGTAGAGATCTTTATTTTGCTTTCCTAAGCATGTCCAAAAATATCCAATAAACGCCCTGAATTTGAGCTATGTTTTTTAAGACTATGAAATGGTTGAATTCTATTTTCATGAAATTATTTAGAATTATAAATTTTATAAGGAAAGTAGTTTTAGGTTGTTAAATTCTACAACAAAAAAATTACAGAATCGCAGCTTAAAGGGCGTCTCGCGGATATTCTCGTAAATTCGATCCCTCCCTAAAGAGCATGTGATAATTTAGAAATCAAAATTAAAGTGATTTACGGCCGAACGGAGGCGAGCGTATGGAAGGGCCGCTCGCGCTCGCCACTCGTTACTTGGATCTTTCCCCAAAATACCGACATGAAAGCGAGCGGCGACGAACCGAGGCGAATGGACCCGAACCGACACGAGTGGACCCTCTACACACTCGTGTTCGCCTCCACTCGTCTCCACTCGGCGAGCGTGAAGTGCCACGGTAAGGTATGCACGCGTTCTTCGGATACAAAAATTTTACTCTAATGCACCTGAATAGTATAATTTCAAAAATTCCTTTAAGTATGAGTACTTACACAGATTGCATTGGGCAATAACAGGTTCCCAGCAAGGACCGAACGCGTAACTGAATTGTTCCATTTCACAGCATAAGTCATAGTAAAACTTGAGAGGCATCATACTTCGCTCTAAGTTGTATGGACCCCATGGTACACCTTGATCTATCACCACTGTCCTTAAGGCTAAAAACACAAAAAATAGACAGTTTGTGTACTATTTATTATACCGGTTGAAACGAGACTGCAGTGCTTCCGGCTGTGTACAGAATCTGCATAATATATTTTTTTTAAACAAATACAAATAATGAAATAGTTAATGTTAAAAAAGTGAAAAGAAAAAAGGTGAACAATATTTTATTTAAATTACAACTTTTCTATTTTTTGCCAATCCTAACGCACCATGTGGGATCATAGCTACGCACTTACTTATGTTCCAGAAAGTATGGTGAAAACCAAATGGTAATAATTGATGGAAATTCTCTAGAAAACAATAGACTATCTGTGCCGTGGAATATATAAGGCGCACTTGACAACGCAAAATGTCCGATAGATTTGAGTCGTTAAACAGTAATTTAAAGTAAAAGTTAAATTTAGAGAAGACCTTAGAAATTAACATCGAATTTTCAATACGTTTTTTTTTAAATTACTGGTTAATTTACCTCTCACAGGCGGCTGTTCTTCAGCACCCATCAACGTGCCCCAGAACCGCATTCGAGCCATGCTGAGTAGAGGCTGTGGGAAGTCACGAAGTAACAGTTGCCATTCGTCGCAGTGGAATGTCACCGCTCGACACCAAAGCGTTGTGAATTCGATACCATCTTCTGGCCAAGGACTGGATATATTGTAATTGATCAAACATTGATAGAACAAAGACAAAATTGGTTGTGTTTTGAAGTGTAACTTTTCGGTTAACTATCCTATTTGCATCTCATTTATAGTATTCTCGGAACACTGGCTCTTCTAACTTCTATTAGAACCACTTTTATTAGAGAATAAAATTACATCAGGGTGAAAAATCTGAGCTGGAGACAGTTGCATACACTAAAAGCATACACGCATTTATTTTCCCATCTACAGCAGGAGGGGTTGAGTGAATAGATGGAACCCTATAGCCGGGGTACATATTTGGAATTGCATTAATAGGTACCTACCACGATTTTTCATTATGGACTTAACACCTGAGTTTTTTCAAAATGGCGCACGTGGAACGTCGTGGTTTCTGGCGATATTTTGAAAAAGCTCCATATTAACCGTACTACGCTGCCTATTCTTATTTTTTATTAAAAATACGAACAAAATACTCGACTCTGGCGAAATTGCTTTATATGCAGAGAACGCCAATATCTAATAAGAAGACTTAACACCTACGCCTATGGTTGACAGTCGGCCGTCGTCGATTCACAATTTTATTAAAGAATCGATTCGATCACGCTCGATCAATGCTCGATGATATATGGCCTGAGTATCGAACAATCGAGCCGATCAATCGAATGTGTTAACTTTGGTAAGAATTGTTATTTGTTAGCCCATCGCACCTTTATATCGATCAGTTGCATCGAACGATGTTTGTTTATAAGGTTAATTTAAAATCGATTGGTCTATGATCGATCAATGATCAGCGACGCATCGTTTGAATATCGAGCAATCGATATAATTGATTGTATGCACATGGTAATGGTGAGAAGTCTCGAACGTAGTCGGCTGATCTCACTTTTGTATCAATCGATAACATCAATCAATGTCGGAAGTGTTGCTGTGGCAACACTTTTGGGTTTTTGGGTTTGTGGGACCATGATGTGCTAAAGTTAAAAATAAAGAAATAATGCAACACTTCATTTTAACTTTTAATTTGGGTATCAATTGGAAAATATGGATCATGGACGAAAAATCGTAGGGTTCAAAGTTGTACAGAATTTTGCAAAATTTAAACATTGTATGGTGTCTTCACAATGGATACATTGACATTCATGAATTTTTTCCTAAGAAATATATCATGAAATATAACAGATAAGATATATTTCAATTAATTTATTTATTCACTATGTTGTAAAGTTAACAAGTAAAGTTAATAGATATGATTACACCTGCAATAATTCAGCCATTTCGGAGATTAGCCGGAACAGATAGACAGACAGCCAGACAAAAAACAGCTTATGTCACTCCCGATAATGCCCTCTGCACGTCTGTCAAGTTTCATTGAAATCGGTTCAGCCGTTTTGGAGATCAGCTCGAACAGACAGACAGACGGACAGACAGACAAACAAAAAGCAACCTATGTCACCCCTGATAAAACGCTCTGCACGTCTACCAAGTTTAATTGAAATCGGTTTAGCCGTTTCTGATATCAGCTCAAACAGACAGACAGATGAACAGACAGACAGACAAAAAGTAGAGTATCACCCGCGGTAACGCCCTCTGCACGTCTGCAAAATTTCATTGAAATCGGTCCAGCCGTTTCGGAGATTAGCCGGAACAGACAGACACTTCAATTTTATTAATATAGAGATATAACCATAGCCTAATAAAGAATTACAATTATTTCCTAAGAGTTGCTATTGCGATACACTCTAAAGCTGGCGGTAGGTGAGCGGCTCACTTTCCGAAACTGTACAAGGTAGGTTTCATGATTAACGACGTTTATGTACTCTTTAAAGGCTTTAAAGGCAAGGCAAGGCAATGTTTCTTGGCTCGGTGAAATTTTTTATGTATGGTATGGTGTAGCGCTCGCTCACCTGTCAAAGTCAATATTTCTCATATGCGCGAGCGCAGCTTGTGTTCCATGCATGGAAGGATCAGCTAACGCTAGAATCTTTATGTGACTTAGAGCACATGCCACAAGTCGCGTCCTAGGGGGCGGGGCAGCGCGACATCTCTGTACATATATTTGTGCGTCTTTTTGACGTAGCGCAGAATACAATTCTTCAACTTTTCCAGCCGGCAAAAATAAATGGGGTTTGCACAATTCTTGTACCTGTTGGGGAAATATGAGTTTGACTAAATGTGACTACAATTAAATATATAATGACACCTGCGACACATACAGCGCCATTAGCCCCAAACTAAGCAAAGCTTGTATTATGGGTACCAGACAACTGATATAAATACTGAAATATTTTTTATAATATGTACATATATAGATACATCACAAACAGTTGAACGAATTTCATTACAATTTCACATTTAATTTGTACACAATAATAAATATCAGTGCTGTATAATCCTAAGGAAAACCTCTGTGATATGGAGGAAAACCATACCTGTGATTATTTTGGAACACAGAGTTCGTATACTAAAATTAATATAAAATCAAAATCGCACAAAAAAATTACTTCATTGCGAGGTAGTAAATAAAGTTTTGTAGCCATGCATCTTCCTATGCTATTGAAGAATGAACAACCAAGAACAAACAAGAATATGATATGATAACCCTTGATAGGCATTTGAGTAGGATGTATAACCCTTGTTCATTCTTGCAAATCTAAAATAATCTAATTCTTGAACTGAAACGCCTATGGGAGTTGACAAGGTACATATTCATGACAAAACAGTCTAGACACAGCGTTTAGGTCGGTCCTGTATTGCAATTTGACTGGTCGTAAAGCATACTCTTATGGAATAATATATAGAATCGGAAGGATTTTTTTTTTTTACATGGAAGTACTAATCTGTTATGGCTTTTGACAGATATATTGACAATTTTAACACATCCTCATGATAACAAATTTATTATTTTGATTAAATTGATTCAATCGTTGGTTTTAAACAAAAAGCTATCCCATGGCTTGGTAATGTGTGCTTGGTAATACTATCGTTTATTAAAAGTTACAAACCAATACGACCAATTTGGTCTAGGCCATCAATAAAGATTTAAAATAAGTAATCACACACAAAATAGATATTTCTTTATAAATTCCCTCGCTGACGGTGGTGGGATCGGGTTGAAGCTCACTATCTTCCTCTCTGTGGTGTTCTAAGCGAGACTGAGCACGCACATCGCGAATCTAACTCCGAAAATTGCGAGCTCTCGAGCCCACTCTTATCAACATATTATTTCACAATGAAGATTTCAATTTGAATTTTTTCCTCTATGATGTGCCAAGTAGTTAAACCATTAATGTATCACATAACTAAATTACCTTAGCGTCCAACATCGTTCTCCGCTTCTGACTTTCCTTATATTCGTCTTCTAACAGCTCGTAATTATCTCGTAGCTTTACTTCGAATGGATCGTCGCTCATTTCTATCACCAATTCTTCAATCTGAATATAAAGATTAGATTACTAAAAATACCTTGAGGATAAGATTTATTTTTATTGAAAGTAATTTCTTCTTTTAATTCATGAAAATGGTCACTGTCCTAAATTTTACAACATGGTCCAAAAATGTTGGTATTTATAGTAAAAAGTATCATTATCCAAAAGAAAAATATGCAATTTGGTGGAGGCATAATAAACTATAAAATTAAGTAAAAATAAAATAAAGAATAAAATAAAATAATAAAACAGGTATAAAACGAAAACTCGAAATATTCATGTGACGTCAATACTACATGCAGCGGTCGACGGTTATACAAAAAAACGTAATACGTAAAACATCGTATCTATAAATTAGTAGTAGTGATTGCATCAGCTATAAATTTTAACAATCGAATATTCCTTGAAAATCCATATGTAAAATTTAAAAATGAAATTACTAAATCATTCCAGATTATCAATATTTTCATAAAAAAGAATTCAAATGTAATGTTAAAATTTTTGGTCAATGCCTATTATTTACAAGATTCAATTTACAAAACTTCATCCCATTGCGTAACTGTTAATGTGATAGACTCGTTTATACTCGCGAACTTCATGGTGATATTCACGGGTTTCTTCGTTGATAAAAACCCTAGACCAACCCAGGTCTATTAGCGGGCAAATATGGCATGACAAGCTTCTGATAGTTTATCATGCAAGCGTGTACGGTTTTTGGTCTGAAGTTTACTCTAACAGCTACCGTGGAAGCGTATTACTTGAGACATTTTTAAAGTTTAAGGATAAAAATCTCCACATAAACACATATAATTTACGTAAAACTTTGACAATAAACAGGTCTTGATATTCTTTAAGGATATATTTGAACGTAACTATTGTTAATAATAGTTTGTCATGAAATTTTTTTCAAAATATTTTTGTCTCAAGTTACCAATATACAGTGGTATACTTGAGAAATGGTTCAAAACACGTACTATACCAAGTTAGCCATTACTGGTTCTACTTGAGACAAAATCAAATTAAATATACTTTTAATTAAATTTAAAAAAAAATTCATTTTCAAGGTAATTTTCGTAATAAAATTAAATAATAAGAAACCCTCAAATAAAAGTCTGTAGGACGAATAAGTATCTTTTATTGGCGTAATCAAAGGTTGTCACAGTAGGGAACACAAGCATTTGTAATCTGATAGTGAATTATAAAGATAAAAACGAATAATTTTTCGTTAACAAAAAAAAATATCTGAAATTGTCGTAAAAACGTAACTAATATATTCATATAAATTTCAAGTTTTATTGTAATTAAAAACAGCACATCAAAGTGATTACAAATCCAAAACTCTATTTAAAAAAAAAAAAAATTATAAAGTTTATCAATATGGGGCAAACTTGAGACGATTCTCATGTTATCATTAAGTCTCGAGTATGCTACACATTTTTACCTAATTTCACAGTATCAGTACAGTCTTTTAAGTCGGTCCGTTAGAATTTAAAGCGTTTGTTCAAACACTTATATCAAATTGGGTTAATTTAGTTATTACAAATTAAATTTAAGTATAAAAAAAGAGTTAGAACATGTAACGGCCCCTTTTTTCCTGTATGGGTCGAACACATTTTATTACGTTATGTCTCTTAATGACCATCATGTCATCTACATCAGGAAAAACATATACGTTTTTGCTTTTAATATTATTTCTTATTATTATCTTTCATAATATGAATCAAAAATGAGACAGCGATTGTAAGATGAGACATCATAAAACTTGAGACACTGATTGTAACTTGAGACACATGTCTCTAGTTACCAACAAAATACAATTATTTACAAAAAACAAAAATAATAACATCACGAAAGTACTAATATTTATGAAAAACACTTTAAACTAATCTTCATTAACTTGAAGATACGTTAATTGCAGATAGGGAAAAAAATGTTCGTAAATTTTGAAGTCCCGATCTAAGTTTCAACCACCTTTTATTGTTATCTATTTGGTACCATAACATTTAGTCATAATTATAAGAAAATGCTTACGTTTATCAAATTTCTCCAGTTAAAATCTAGAACACAGCTCTAACCACAAACACATGGGACACAAACTACTACAGTGGTGCCATTGCAAATTTTAGGAAAAATATTTTTACAAACGGTTGATTATGTCTCATGTTAACATACTGTATCAAGTAATACGCTTCCACGGTATGTAAAAAAAACGAAGTATCTAATTATTCAAAGATCTGTGCTTATTTCTTACCTTAACATAAAGGTCACTCGGTAAAGGACTTTCGGCAGTAAATGGTTTTTTCTTAACATTATGAATGATTTTAATCCATTTAAAAAGTGATACAAAATCTCCTTGAATGGCTTGTGCATATCTGTGCTTGTATGGAAACACCAAACGTATAGATTCGATATTCACACCCCTAAAATGTAAAAAACTAATCATAGAATTACATTACATTACATTCTCATTGAATTACATACTAAACCATTCAGTTAGTTATTAATTTATGTCGTGTGTTCGGCTGAATGTAGTCCAAACTTATAGAGCACATAGATCTTATCAAACTAAACAAAAACTTTCAAATAAAATAATAACATGTGGTAAAAAAATTAAACTTTAAACATTTTTCTCGGTAACCGTTAGTTTGCGCTATTGGCTCACTTGTAACTTTTTATTAATTGGGTAAGCTCGAAATATTCTATAAGTACGGACTATGTTCAGCCGGATACAGTGTCTAATTTAGTTTTTATTTAGCTTTATAGGTACTATTTCATATTTTGAGCAATTGAGTTTGACATATTATATACGCAGTATAGAGAAGGGAGTAGGTATAGAAGTGGTAAAGTAAAGTAATTGCCATATATTTGTGGTTCTGAAGTTAGTCAAAAAAAAAACAATCTTGGGGATACGGACTCGCTGCCTGTTTATGTATCTAAAGTGGTTTACTGCAGTGTATCTAAATATGAAAACTCTTTAGAAAAAATAATATTGCCAAAGGTATCAATATTCATTATTAATCGAAAACAATTTTTGAATAAAAACTGTGATATCCCATCATTAAATTGAAATATACACTTTTGTCGTGATAGCCCAGAGCGCAACGAGCCTGTCTCAAATTTGGCCCCATCGGGCCATGGTTCGAATCCGGGCGTGTACCAATGAGTTTTTCTGACTTAAGTACACAATATCACTGACACCGTGCTTCGGAGGGCACGTTAAGCAGTCAGTCCCGGACGCTGTCAATAGATGGCGGTCGTTACAGTTCCCAACCCGCAGTGAAGCAGCGTGGTAAACTTAAGCTTCAAGCCCCCCTCCTCACCCTGGGGGAGGCCTAAGCCCCTGCAGTGGGGTAAAAAATGGGCTGATGATGATGATGATGATGATGATACACTTTTGTCGTAATTCCACCAATGACACAACAATATACAATAAAAAAGAGCCACACGCGGCTTGGACTCATAAATAGACATAGCACATTTGTCCTTTTATAATCTGTGGTTATATTATAGAAAAACATACCAGACCATATTCCAAGGCAACACAAACTCTTCGTTAGCTTTTCTCTCAATCCTGATATCGCTGTCGTCTGTAACCCTTTCCATTGAATATCCGTCTACATTGAGAACCTCAACTCCATTCAAAATCATTTTTAATTGCACCCAGGCTATAGACAACCCTACGTCGTCGTAACTTATCGTCATGTCATCTGTAATAAAAAATATAATGATAGGGTTAATATGAAACTATTGCTTGACATATTCATTTATTCCCAGTAGTTCAAGTGTCCAGTTCAGTTGACAGGACAAATGAGACATTTTTCTCATTTGTTCAGTCGATAAAACTAGTGAAACTTTTTTCTTATTTGGTCAGTTGATAGAACTAGCGAAATTTTTTTCTCATTTGGTCAATCTACTGAACTCTTCAGAAATATAAAACTCAGATTTCAATATTTGATTACTACAAAATATTAAATTATACATTGGCAGCACAGCAAGACATACATTATAGGATGGTTAAAATTTTATACAACAAAAATGGTTCATTATATTTTTGTAGTTCATTGTTCAAAGAAATATAATTCGAAAGTTTAAAATTGTATCCCATAGTGACCATTCAATGAATAATAATAATAATAAATACTGGAACATCACACACAGTGTCATCTAGTCCCAAAATAAACAAGTATTATGCTTGTATTATACTAGATAACTGATACACATAATTAAATATTCTTTTATAACAAAACATATATAGATATTTAACACCCAGATACGGAATAAAATTATAGTGAAAATAGTTCTAACTAAAGAAATTACTTATCGCCGAAATAGTTGCTTTATTTTAGAGCCTGTGCAAAATGTATATCATATTATCTGGTCAAAGAACTTACCAGTAGCGAACAAAATATTATTTTCTTTCGATAAAATCAATCCTAAATTGGTCTCTCCTTTAAAAGATATACGCCAATTAAGTCGTCTACCAGATTTTCTATCAGATTTGAAATCAGTTACTATCACAGGTTTTATTCTTGTTATATCTTCCTTTATTTCTTTCATAGCTCTTACAAAAGATAAGATCTTTAAGTGCAAGTTAGCACTCCATTCCAAATCAACATTTTCGAGAAACTGTATGTCCAATGATACAGTATTATTTTGTTTGGAAGGCATATACTCAATCCTGGTAAACTTTACATGAAAGAAAGTAACTAGGATCTCCTCAGCTCTTTGACACGACATCGCACCTGAAAAATAACATAATTTTTTTACAGACTTTCAATTGGCAAGAATCCTAAGGGCTGTTCATAAAAATGTGTCACGCAAATATCAAACATTTTTGATGCTCCTCGCAACTTTGTAACATTTTGTCAATTCTTAAAATGGAAATTTGTATGTCTTAATCTTGTTCTGTTTTTCGAAAAAGTTGTATGATACAGCTCATGACAAACATGAGTTTGGTCTGAAGTCGAAGAAAATAGAGTCCATGGACGTAATAATACCTACTATGTAGGTTCAGGACTGTGAACTCTCGAAATTGTATTATAAATAAATGAAACCTTTGCGTTATGCATTAGCTTCACTTTAAATTGTAAGCCGTAAAGAGGCAAAATGAGTTTGTAGGAGATAACTACTGGAGAGTCCCTTTCCCTGACTAACACTTGCCATTAGAAAAAAATATTTAGTGTCTTGCGTATATTTCTGAGAGGCTTTAAATTATTACGTAGTGGGTAGCGACTCTGCCTACGATGCTGGAGGTCCCATAATCGAATCCCAGGACCAGCACTTATTTGAATACGCCTATGTAGGGACATTTTCCCACAAAGTAACAAATTCACTTTTGTAACATATTTCAAGATTACTTATGTTATATAACTACGAAATAAAGTCCTTCGATTGATTGAATCAGATTAAAAGTTTTTTTTTTTTCAAATGTGTTAATAAAGAGTTTTGTACCTAGTTATAGTTTCGTTCATTTCCAATTGACTAAGTTATTATTAATTAAGTTATTATTCAGTATAAACTGTTTCTTTTTCCCTAAAGGAACAGACAGTTTTGATGAAATGTTTAACTGACTGCAAGCTGACACAGGAAAGATACCAACATAATTTAATAAATTAAAATACATGAATACCTATGAATGCAACAAAATGACTTTGTTTTTGTTGTCACTTACGGTAATATTTATATTGTAGCATTCTAACAGGTCTTGTAGTAGGTAGTCGATGGCCGTTTATATAATTTCGCGTGGAACAGCACATTTTCTCCATCACGGTGGTATCATTAGAAAACAAAATGTAAGGAGTCACAATAAAACACTTTTTTATTCCCTCCACGGTAACGGCATGCCTCGGACGATTAAATAACTATTTAACGCATTCATGTAATTCTACATATTTTTGGCCAAACAGAACGCGCCTTTTATCGACGCTTTTATCTCATGACAAAATATAGAATAGGTAACTAAAGTACCTAAGCATAATACTATGGCTACATACAGATACATACGTATCTAACAATTTTTATTTATATACATAGTACTTGCAAATACTTACACATATAGTAATATTTATTTTATTTGTTTGTACTGTGTGGTAAAAATGAATGATTGAAATGGATTATTTCTTGTTTTTTTTTCAACAAAAGAAAATTATTGTCACCCTACAAAGAAAGTAACAAAGGGACTCTGACCTCGCTAACTCATCTCCTCGTTTCACAAAACGAAGTGCAGTCCTGAACCTAATAATACGTCCATGGTAGAGTCACATTACGAAAAATGAGCATTAGAGGATAGAGAGCGGGCCCCGTATCTGCGGAAAACGCACTCGCGTCAACTTTAGAGCGAACTAGAAGTTTAGCACGATCTGTACCGTTGGCATAGATATATCGTATCCCATCTTAGATATGAAATATCATTTGAAACAATTCTGCCAATTTCAAATAAATACATAACTACAATTATATGACAATTAAGATTTTCAAGAGCCTTAAAGTGAAGAAGCAAAATTCAAATTAGAAATTGACTGATCATTAATGTTTAAAGAACTGGTATCAGCATTATGAATAAATCACCTATGGACCACAACAAGTTGGTTCAACTGCATCAACGTTTATAGTAAACGCTTTTTTTTCAAGTTGAAGTTGAAGAAGTTGTGAAGCTAAACTTATCAGGACAAAATAATTTTATTTTCTAAGATATATATTCATACCTTTGACTTATAAATTACTTAGTTAGTTTATAATCCCTTATAAATTACCTTTATAAGGGACCATGTCCACAACTTTCAATCCTGACACAGCAACAGTTGATTTACTTGGATTTTTCTCTAAAGATATTGCATCTATTCTGGTCATCAGACACATAGATCTGTCTATTACATAAAACAAATTAATATGGGACATCGCAACGTTTATAGAGATATTGGTGTTTGTTTCTTGGGATAATTCTAGCATGTCATTCTTCTTAACTGGTGATAATCTCTTGTAATCCTCTGAACATTCCACAATAGATATAATCGTCGAGGTTACATTGGGGCTCCACTCCAGTCTCAAACAATCCATCATTGCTTCAACCTATGGAACATAAATGTAAAATAAAATTATGCGTTATCCATAAATTAAGTCATACACATTTCATAGTTTTTGATCCTCTCCTTGTCACAAGTGGTCACATATATAATAATTTGTAGAATTAAACCCCCAAACTTCATAAACTATTTTGCAGTGCAAGTCAACAACGACAATTCATCTTTGCAAAAAAATAAATGCTACGTTTTTTTAAAGGCATGGAACACTAAAATCCACTTTCTGGTATCCAAGTTCACTGTTTGTATTCCTTCAATCTATGTATACTACAAATACCTTAGAATCCCTAGGTCCATGACTGCCCCATTTGACAAGTGCTACGCCAAGTAATGCAGCTGTGCCCCAAGCGTGATGTTTGCGGTGCGGGGGTTCTGTCAACGCCAATGATTTCTGACCAGCCGCTGCCCACCCCGCATCTATCAGTAATTCTGCGCTCCAATGTCTAGAGGCCAACACAAGCCGGGGTAGAGCTGAACTGTATGATGCCTCTGTAAACATATTATTCACTCTTGAATTTACAAAAATATAAAACTAGGTGTTTATTTTTCGTGGGAGCACTGTATGGACACAGATGATAGTATCAAACAAAAATACAAAAGAAATCTCTAATTTACCATTGAAAAACTGACTATGGTTAATATTGTCACTGTATGGCGCTCCAGTCGGCATTCCGGTGACTACAGGGGAATCTACCTCAACACGGTCACGATCGTATCGTGCAACCGACCAATAATTCGCGAGTGGAAGATAACTCAGCTTCGTTCTGATTTGCTAGCTGTAATTGACGTGTAATCACAATATTCATACGAAAAAAAAATGAGACCCCTGAATTATCTTTTTATAAAAAAGCCAGTTCAAAGTTTTTTAAAGAGGTAGTCTTTTTGTTTTTAAGCAAATAATCAATAGTGTGGGTCAATACTGAACTTTGTGCTTTCATCATTCATTGGCATTTATTTCCTGCTTTGGCCGGGGTAATCGTCAAACGCTTGGAATCAATGACATAACAGCCATTAGTTGCCCATTTCATAAAATGGCAGCATGGTGAAATGTGTATATCCCGGGACATTGTATACAGTACGAGCAAGTTCTATGTGGCTCGGAAGTGCATTACGCATGCCTGTATGAGCGCCCGCCACTTCATCAACCACAATGCTTTTACAAAATTATGTAACTGCGACGTCCTAGTGACTAAGTGAAGAGCCGCAATGATCAGTTGTGCGTACAGTACCTCTGCAATCTAGCAACTGGTCCAATTTGACTTTAAGCCCGCCACAGCCAATTGCCGCGGCCGATTCTCTGAGCCGTGCATGAAGGGTGCCACTGCGTAACTCGGCACAACCCTGCACCACACAAGTAGCGAATACACGACGCAACCACGATGGTACTGCTGCAGTGGAAAAGATGCAAATTAATCATAGTATTACTCTAACGTAAGGCTACTCGAGTTACCGTTAAGCCGCTCTTTTCAGTTCTTAGAATAGGACCTGGGAGACGATTCTCGTTTCATACGACACAGGAGCCTCATGAAAGAATTTCCGCTGACAATAAAAAATTTCAAGCGATAACGATTTTACTCATTCTCACTGTCAATCACTTGACAATTGTCAAACGAACATCGTTCGACATCGATCACCCGGTTTGCAAGATACGATTTCAAATGACACGCGTAAAATCATAGTGAATTGTGTCTGAAAATAATAATCAGTTGGATAAGTTAAACCAAATTTAAAATCATAACAGATCAAAGCACGCAAATGTCTTCACTTGAGCTCCATCGTAGCAGATGAAGAGACGGGAAGTGATAACACAATAAATACAAAAAATAATAATTAAATTTTAATGAAAACCGTAATGCAGGACCAAGATGCGCCCGCTATCGACACACTATGTCGTGCTGAAACGAAATGACTCTACATATCTATACTAATATTATAAAGCTGAAGAGTTTGTTTGTTTGTTTGAACGCGCCAATCTCAAGAACTACTGGTTCGATTTGAAAAATTCTTTTTGTGTTGGATAGTCCATTTACTGAGGACGGCTATAGGCTATATATATAAAATCATACTATCTGTCTGTCTGTGTATTCGAGCAAATCTCCAAAATGGCTAAACTGATTTTGATGAAACTTCACAGATATGGAAAGGAAGTGGTCAAAAGTGACATACACTACGTTTTGTATGTCTGTATGTACGTTCATCTGTCTATTCGAGCTAATTTCCTAAACGGCTAAACCGATTTTAATGAAATTTCACATATATGAAAAATAGGTTGTCAAAAGTGGCATACGCTACTTTTTGTCTGTCTGTATGTCTGTACTTATATGGGTCCATTCGAGCTAATCTCCAAAATGTCTTAACAGATTTTAATTAAACTTTGCAGACGTGAAAGTAGGTTGTCAAGAGTGGAATGAGCTACTTTTTGTGACGTGACGTTGTCATGAGTGGCGTAAGCTTTTTGTCTGTCGGTTTGTCTAGGTACGTCTACATGTCTATTCTAGCTAATTTCCAACGGCTGAACAGATTTTAATGAAACTTTGCAAACGTGAAAGAAGGTTGTCAAGAGTGACATAAGCAACTTTTGCCCGTCTGTCTGTCTGTACGTCTATGTGTCTATTCTAGCTTATTTCTATAACGGTTAAAGAGATTTTAACGAAACTTTGCGGATGTGAAAGAAGGCTGTTGAGAGTGACATGAGCTACTTTTTGTGTCTGTCTGTCGTTTATCTATCAAGGTAGATAAAGCCGAAACTACTAAATCTAGGAAACTGAAATTTAAAACAGAGGTTTATTTATTACGTATTAATTTTTAAGAAAGTATTATTTAGAAATTTCAAATTTAAGGGGGGAAGGATGAAGGGGCTTTGTATGGGTCTTTGTTCTTTAAAGTTAGAAACATTAAAATTTTTGCATAAATAAATAATTATGTGTTTCAGGGTTTTTGGATTTCTTCTACATTTTAAGAGTGGGAAACGGGAGGTGAAAACTATGGGAGTGTCGGTTTCCTTAAAAGAGTGGAGGGAATGAAAATTGAAAGTTTGAATGGGTATAACCAATATTAGTTTCAGCAAAAAGTACCTACGTATAAACCATATCGAATGTTAATAGTACCTACCTATAACAGCAATGTGTCGTCTGCGCAAACGAAGCTGCGGGCGGTCGCTAGTGTTACATATAGAGCTATCTCGTTTTAGCACGAGATAGTACGTCGACAGAGATGTATGTGATAGTCCGGCTGACAAAATATTTTGTCAAGTCTTTGAGAAACACAATTTTCAAACACCAACAAAAAAATGTTGTGCTTGGAAATTTATAAATAAATAAAGTTCCGCATTTAAAAAAATAATAATTTGTGATTCAATCACATATCACGTACATTTGGGATTTCTGTCTGCGAGTTGAAGCGCTTGTGATCTCTTCATAATATTGACCATACTTGAATACCATGCAAATACCTCTTCATGATTATAGATAACATTTAATGTACTTATTATCAAATATAGATTCAATACACCTTTTTCCAACTGAAACCAAAATCTTAGTATTAGTTAATAAATTGTTTTGTGCTAATACACACACACCTCAATTATGCCCATACACAGACAACATCACAATACCTATGTAGTTATTCTAATCAATTAAATCAATCAGCAATACATTAATTATATTCACCTTGGCGTCTAATTTCAGCTTGTTCATGAACAATAACTTCACTGTTCCTGTATTCAATTTCAATTGATCTAATTGGAATGCAAAGTAGACTTGTGGTAGAATTGCCTTTTGATTCAAGCAGTCATCGCTGACAACTGATGCATTACTAAATCTAGAATTAATCTGTAAAGTAAGACAACTATAATTTAATAAATTGAATATTTAAATAAATGTTAAATATGATGGATGTATGCATATCTTACTTGAACACTTTGAATTGTTGCATGGAAATTTGTTCTAGTACTGTTGCTGCAACTAACAGAGGTAGTGTCTATTTTTAAACTTAATGTCTGAAATAAAATTAATAGTCAATCAATAGCATATGAAAACATTTAATTTATGAAGATGTAAAAAAAAATTTGGTGTAAATTCTTTATAGAATGACAAATGTATGGTGATTTTCACATGCAGGAAACAAGCAGTATTGTAATAAATTAAAAATTGTGTGACATATGGTATTATAAAATAACAGCAATGAAACCAAATCCTTTAAGTTTGTACCCTTTTAATACCTTATTTCAAAAAACATTAATCTCATACAAAGTCAAAAGCGTATATGTGTATGTATACCTTTGGTACGATAGGAGAAAATCTTGGTACGATGGAACTCAAATGCTCATCAGATTCTTCTTCAAAGATGCGGGTAGGTCTCCTGTGAGTACTGGAATCTCGGATGAAGTTGTACAATCTTTCTTCAACTGACAAAGTTGGATTGGTAATAACAGTATGAATTTTCTAAAAATAAAAATCCAGAAGGTCAAAGTTGTTAAAGTAATCTCCTTAATCTGTTCAACAAAGCAAGGTAAGTATAAACAAAAACAAAAATTTACCAATGACATAATGCGTTCCAACGGAAAATTATCAAAGGTCCAAGTATATAGAAAAACTACATGAAGTTTTTGTTCTTATCTCAGTTTTTTAAATGTGTAATATGTATAATATATAAAATTAAAAAATACATCTATTAAGATCACAAATTCTTGTGGAAGCACTTGACTCTTTGAGACTATATGTTAAACATAAACTATGATTTACAATATATATCTATAATAATCATGGTTGGTAAATGCACTTTAGACGATGGACATTTAAACTACATACCTATTTCTCACCTCTCCCTTATATGACCTTCGCTTCCATCTAAAACATGTCCTAGAAATTGATATTCTTTTTCCTACTAGCTTTCCTACCCTTTTTTCCTACTCCTCCAAAACCGGACATATAGTTTTTCAAGAAGCATCATATGTGTAAAAAAGGTTTGGAATCATAGTGATTTTTTTTATTACAGTCAGTTTTGTCAAAAACAGCTCTTTGTCAGAAGGCATTAAAATTTTTAGATAAAAACTATTGTTATTACAACCGACACAGAATTCTAATGGCATGTCAGAAAAACTGTCAAGGCCTACACAGAATTCTAATGGCATGTCAGAAAAACTGTCAAGGTTCGCGCATCTTTGAGTCTTTGATAGACAATATTAAATTGTTACAACTATAAGCATCACTCTAATTTATAAAGGCCTAAACAAGAAAAAATGCAATTTGGTCATATGAAAGAGAATGCCAATATTTAACAAGCAACTTCTACTCTCTTGTAAATAGTATATAAAAATTTTCTAAATACAAAACAATGATGTAATTAAGCACTATTATATTCTGTTATTACTCAATATGAAACACTTTGAAATTTTCATTCATTCCTAAATAATTTGTGCAATAGTGATAATTACTAAATCATTTTTAAAAAGCACCAACATTATAAATATTGGCATTAAATTAAAAATTTTAATTCAAACTGGTCGATATTTCTTTTTTATTGTTGACTAATAATCATAACACACCTCAACATTCAGCGGACCATCTATTTTGACTGTGCCTTCTACTAGAATACTGCAGGATAACTCTCCAAGTATCTTCTGTTCAATAGGAGAAAAGAGTTTAAAAGTAGCATTGACTAAGCTGGTAGAGAAAACCAAAGCCCTTGCAGGACCCCCAGCAGCTCCGTCTGCATGGATCTCTGATGCCGAAGCTGAATACAAACAGCCAGAACTTGGTGTGTCCACAAGTCTTAAGGAAATTTTATGTACATGTACACCCATGAACTAAAATAATAAAATTGTAAGTTGTAGGTGAAAAATAATAAGATTAAGTCATTTAAAATTGCCTTTTAAATACTTAACCTGGGCAAACATAATCAATTTTGGTGGTAATTTTTTATCTCTGAAATCCAACAGTTTCCTTTGTGTCAATTTCTTTAACTCATTATTCAAATTATCACCTAATCTAGGCAGATAGTCTGCATTTTGCAATTCATTTCTTGCAGTTGAATTTTGTTTTGAAAGCAAAGGTTTAAGTATGGTCTCCACCACCACACTTCTCTTCTCTTCTGTATTGTTACTTATTTGACAATCCTTAATTATGACTGACAAAAGTTTATTTATTTCTGAATTAAAAAAACTGCTACGAAATGAAATTTCATTTATATACTGTAAATGAAAAGCAATGAATATTTTGATTACTTAAAATTCATGTGAAAACTAACTATATAACCATAAAAATTAACTAGGTAGTATACATACAATTGAGTAACCATCTTTAGTAAGAGTTATATCTTTAAAAATCAACTTAGGCACAACAATTCGGCCAATTTTTAAATTAATGTGTAATTTTCTTTTAAACAGCCAAGCCAAAAGAGTTGGTAACAACCTGTAATTATAATATAAATTATTGAAAAAAACTACAATAAAGACAAAAAGATAAATAAGTACAATTTTCTACAAATATAACTTTCTTACCAAGATACGCATAAATAAATACCGATGAAAATAAAACATAATATTAAAAATATATTCATAATGATAAGATTTCATTAACTGTTCCAATCTGTGGTTCCAATTACATTTATCGCTATTATGTTTATATATATTATATTACATTTATATTTATTTATATTAAACGATGACAAATTTTTGACACCATTTGACACATACGATTGAGACCTTGGAGGCCGAGGTTGACACATGGTTGCCACTTATATCTAACATTGTATCACTTCTTTTAAGCCATAGCATAGATAATACAGTATATGTATAAAAAGTCCTTACCTGTGGTCCTTACCAAACATGGCTCACAAACATGGCTGTCGCGTTGGACCATGGAACTATTATGTACTACGTACAACTGGAAGGAGCTCTCTCTAACATTAGCGTGGTCATACGTGAACTGGTGATTAAAAAAAAAAGTGCGAAAGGGAAGTAACCGGGTGCCTAACTATCTCTTTCTACACCACTTCTGTGTGGCTAGCATAAAATATACCACTACACTGGGAAAAGTACTATGGTGAATTTAGATTTTATTATGAGTGAACCGAGGAATAAAAAACTATGCGTCATGATAATAACGATACAGGATCTATAATTTCCGCTGATGCATTATGTTTTCCTCTTCATATTTCTCGTTTTTTATTATGGGGGTCACCCATTGCTCGACTGTTGAATATTTTTCTTAAGGTAGGTAATTAGTAGCCTACAAAAGTAAAAGTTAGGTAATGGCATTGCTTCCCAATGCAATGATCTCACGTCGCGTTCTAATATCACTTCTTCTGAAAGTTCTGAATCCGTTTTGTGATTTTTGTGTTTAGTCACTATTTTTTAACATAGGGTGGATACAGTGAAAGAATTATCGAAATCAGCTGGTCTAATACGCCACTTTGGCCGTTTCATATCCCAGCTGCTATTTCACGCCGCTGGTTGTACACAGTCGCCGAGCGGAGGCGAAGTCACAGACGCATATTTTTTCCTCTTCATATTTCTCGTTTTTTTATTATGGGGGTCATCCATTGCTCGACTATTGATGAACAATTTTTTTAGGGTAGGTAATTAGCGGCCTATAAAGGTTACATAATAGCATTGCGAAGCAATGCCATGATTGCTCACATCGCGTTCTAATATCACTTTTTAAAATATTTGGACTTAATTCAATAGGACTGTATACACGTTTGGCCGTTAATACTTCTGAAAGTTCTGGATCGATTTTGATAATTTTTGTGTTTAGTCACTATTTTATAACTTAGGGTAGATACTGTGAAAGAATTATCGAAATCAGTTCACTAAATTTAAAGCTGTAGCAAATCAAAAAAGTCGATTCTTTGTTTTTGCGGAGTTTTTACTAAACAACTTTATTTCTGTTTTCTTTTGCAGTTTTATTTCTGTCTATCTTCTTTTCTTTTTAAAAAATTATTTAGGTACCGTAATTTAGCTTTATTTGGGTATCCGTTAACGAAAAGTTATAGTAGCCCTTGACTAAGCAAGAATTAATAATAAATGAAAAATAAACGTACCTAAAAAGCATCAACGCAGGATAACAAGCTATCAGCAAAATATTAATATAACACAGGTCTCAAAATTTTTTTTTTCGAATTTTGATTTGATAATATCATCTACTGTTAATGTTTTTTAGTGTGTTGAAACCGAAAATGAGGTCAATTTTTTTCCATAACGTAGGTACAGATTTCGTTCAATCTTGAGTAAGTACAGTAATTATTACAATAAAAGATAACAGAATCGCCTGGTAACTTTGATTTATTTTCATCTTGTTCACAATATCAAATACATAAATACATATTACATAAATATATAGTACATATTTCCGCTTGTCAGAATAAACGATGACGCATACTTAATCATTATTTTTATAAAAACTTTTTGTAACAATGAAAATGTTTATTAGATCGTTTTCGTGTAGGAGTCTAATAAATTTGCCTATATTTCCAATATTTATGATGATAGACAAAAGACAGTGATGGCGAAAAAATCAAGAGCTTTCGGAGCATTGTAAGATACTAAATTTTCTAAAAATCGGTTCGTAACTTTATCGGAAAATCGAAAACGGTGAAAAAGTCGAAATTTTCCTATTCTTCGGACAAAATGTTGATTGTTTCAAAAACGGAAGAATTAATATCGAAAAAATAAAAAACCTTCCGAGACTGGTAGATTGTCTACAAGTTTGAAAAATAAAATTTTAGAAACGGTCGAAAACCCTGACTTGAGCATGTGCCCTTTTCATTTAATGATTATCAGATTAGCTACCCTAGAAAGTAAGATTCGGCCTTATTTCAAAAAGTTATAAAGGTAGACGAAAACACTAGCGTCAAAAAATGCAAGAGCTTGCGTGGCAAAGTATGGTAGCACATCGAAAATTGGTCCATAACTTTCTTCGAAAATTTTTTGTCGTACAATTTTGTTCAATGTCCTCCGATAATTGCGAGAAGAGCGAAATCTGTAGTTTTTTTTTCTAGGTAACTTATTTTTTTTAGACCTAAATTATAAATATAAATAAATATTTCTAGAAATACATAGTAATACACTATTTTACACTCTATTTTTTGTGACTTCTGGTTTAAAACTTATTATGTTATATTTCATATTTGTTAAAACTTTTATTAATATTTAAAACGAAAGTCTTAATTTATGGTTTTATGGTGGCAACTGAAACGAGAATTTGGGGAATTTTGACATTTGTCAAAGTTGAAGTATTTGACGTCATAATACTAAGGTGTCCATAATGTTTAGATTAGTTAATAATAATACTTTGGTAGTTGCCTTTTGCCCTCTTTTGCCTATGATGTGGCCGAAATAATAGGTTGCCAGATATTTCAATGAATATGAAAGATGGAAACCTATGTATTGTTTTAAAGAGAAACGTTTTTCGTTAAAGTACGAAAATAATTTAGTTATAATATCTGACGTCATTCTAGTTACAGATCTGACACCATACGGGTAATGAATTTGACGTCATATATGCATTTGTGAGACTTGTGTGTGTGATTTCGATGGGGTATTGAATCTGTCCGTATCTGTGGTGCCTATCGAAAGTAAGGAGGCAATCATATTAATATTTGAGATCCTTAGGTCTTGCACCAACGTTGAATTTTGAGACATTTCGGCCCTAGAAATAATGTTTCGGTACCTAGAGTCATTTAAATTCATTTTATCCGCCGAATGATTGGGAATTTTTGAGATTGTTGGGTTTTTTCGGGAAAGAAAGGAGCTTGGTTGCCTGTACGAACTTATGATTTCAAGTCCCACGTGCGCTCAAGGCGGTGAAGTGCGACAATATATATGAGAAATATATTTCAAACATATATATCTATAGAATCCTTGACCTTTTTAATAGCGTGTTTAGGCTCATTGGGATCGTTTCAACGGATATTTTCTGAGTGATAGTTCTGAGGGCTTCGGCGTGCAAAAGTACCTACGCAACTTGTCGCGCTTGGATCTTTACTTCTGTGGGATTTAACTATTTTGTAAATAAAGGCGGTCAGCCATCCAATTATGAATCACATTCTAGGTAGCTTTATTTCTGTAATCAATAGGAGATTTGTTTTCAAAAGGGTATTATACATAAAGGGAGCATGCAGCTAATTTACTAAGGTGATTGAGATATCGATATTTGAAGCTGTGATTTTTAGAGTTACTAACTGATTCACAATTTATTTTGGAGGTGAGAAGCCTCCGTCGATTGATCATATTTTCTGCGGGTTGCCCGCTTTTAGTGACTAGCTCTCTCGAACTTCTGTTTGCTTGCTTCTACTTTTCTATCGAGGTGGATAGGAGTCGGGCTACTGCCGTTTATTTTATTTTTTGTAAATTTGATGATTTAACAGTATTTCGTACAAATCCAACCAGTATTTTTGATGCTATCGCAAGTTGTACTACGCGGTGGCCACGCGAGATCTCATTTTCAGTGCTTACGTTCGTGTTTTATGATCCCTTATAAATATTAAAATTATTTGTTAATAATGAATGTAAATAGATTCCCATCATTCATGTATGTTTTTTTACTCCATAATTATACTGATGTATGTTTGTAGCATTTTAATTTGAAATCTGCTAAACCAATTTTGACAAATGTTCGAATTAAAGGTTCTAATTTACTAAATTACGACTTAGGTTATTGACACGGACATACAGAAATCTTTATACTCATGTAAAAAAAGTTTACTTCAGTGTCACGGGTTAAGATAGGCTTAGAGAGTTTTGTTCGATGTTAGTCGAAAATTAAAAAGTTCCTGTTATGGTCTTATTTATCCTACGTAACTTTGTCACCCTAATCAGAATGAGACAATATGGCACCCACTAACGTCCTTGTTACTTTTATCTTTTTAATTCGTTTTCAAGGTCAAATTTCTAGGACCTCGAAATTTCTTCGTAGAGCTCATTCCAGTTGTACGTAGTACATATTAGTTCCATGCGTTGGACACATGTTGGACAAGTGAATTAATTAATTTATTTATAAAAAACTAGCGACCCCCCGGTTTCGCACGGGTAGCAGAGCATATAAGCCATGGTGTTTTTTCCATGGACGTTTTCTGTCGTAGTGTCCTATCAGCTTGTTGCGTCGAATATGTGGATTGGATGTACCTAATAGTAATTTCACCCTACTTGGAGTATTTTTAAGGGAGCAATTACAAAATAACGGCATGTTTAGGTACATTTTTAGAACGTTTGCAAAGGTACATCGTTATAAACCTAATTCTGAAATAAAGAATAAGTACCTAGTTCTTAATTTACAATCGTGTTAGAAAACATTTGCATATTTTTCACTCTTTCACAATGAAAAAACATTGTTTTGTAACCTACTTTTGCCAAAATCTCAGAAAATGAACATTTTTCGGTAGGGTGACCTGGGGGAATTCCGAAGTTGGGTATATTCCGAATTTATTTTTGAAAGTTCTACCAAATGCGGCGATATTTGTATAATGGCAACATTCATCTAGAAACCATCATGAAGTTCCCACCGATTTAGCTGATGTAAATAGCTATCAGTGACTGGGCGCATGCAGCCATCATGCAACATCCCCGTACAAAAAAAAATTTAAAAATTAAATTTTTTTTCCGGGGTAATTCCGATTTGAGAGCGGAAAGCGTAGCTATTCTTTGAAGGAATGCAACAGTATTTTAGTGAGAGGGGTAATTGCGATTGAAAAAGAAATGTGAACTTCAAGTTCAGATGTAATAGAACTCCTTTGTGAATATTTTTAATGTTATTCAGAATTACACCAGCATGTTTCGGAATTCCCCTTGTACAAGAAATTAATAAATATACTTTTTTGATACTTGTATTTATGGAACCCAACGATATTACAGAGATTTATTGATAAAGCACATGTTCGTTTCTTAAATAAACAGAAGTAGGTAATATAAAGTTGATAGAAAAATTGATAGGCATTTAGTAATTGACCGAAATAGAAACCCCCTGTCAATCTCATTGAAAATCCTGCCGGAATTCCCCCAAGTCACCTTACCTACATATTAACCATCATCACAAGTTTTTTGAGATTAAAAAATCATTTGAGTAGGTATTGTTAATACTTCATTCCTTCTTTCTGTTAGAGGAAATTATGATAATAAACTTGAACGTGGCAGAAAAAAATTATCAACAATATGCAATTTCATCAAATTTCGTTATAATAATTTGCATGAGCTGACAGTTCATTGACAAGCGAAAACGATATCGTGTTTGTTTCAGTTAGCTGTGAGCAGCGCTAGCGAAAGGTCGGGTGTATTACTATTTTCTTTTCCATCCGAATATTGTACGTACCTATGTTAAAGTTGAACCCAATCAATCTTGAGACTTAACTGTAAATAAAATAATATTATTTTATGAATTGAATTAGTTTTAATAATTTTTGTTACTAAGCAGATAGCTTAGCAATTAAATATAAGATAAAAATCTTACACTGTATATACAAGTATACAATATATATATATATATATATATACATTAACGACTAATAAATTTTTAATAATAAAAATATTAAATTAAAGCATACGTAAAAAGTGGGGTCCTCGTGGAATGGTGCCCACTAACACTTGGTATTTTTGCGCTGAATGACAATGGAAATCCTTTGCGCAAGAAAACCGTCTGCGCGAAGGTCACCTTACTTAATCTCTGCTGGGTTCGGCGAAGAGCTCATGTGCTCTTGCCCCATGGCCCGAGAGCCCCGACGCCAAATGCAACGAAGTCGTATGAAGAGCCGAGACAATTGTATTTACCCACTTTCTGACACTCACGAGCCTCCGCCGGCGGAGGCTGGCTTTCCTAGCGGTCGCTGAGAAATAGTTAGTGTGGCGACACAGGTAACGTCCCACGCCAGCGCACGGCCCGTTCCCCAGGGTATTAATGACATACCATCAGGCCTTTTCCCATCGTCTCGAATGATACGTGGCTCGAGTGTCGCCGGGACATTAGCACTGATGAGAGCTCTTCTCAGTATATCGTTAAGTGTGGCGTAGTGGGAGAGGCGGCCAGCGCCGGAAAGTCCATGGTGGTCAAGGCCGTCCAACAGCAACTCCGCAAGAAACACAGCGATGATCTGTACAAATCTTAACCCCGAGTCGAAGCCCGACCGTTACGCGGAGAGTGTTAGGGTCGATGAAAGTGCTTGTTTTAGGGAACGGGTAGGCATGAAGCCAGTGACTAGACTCTGGCCGAGGCCTAGACACTGCCAGCAATTTGGCGCTGTCTACCAGTAGCTCCTTCTATTAATAAATTGAAGGGAGCCAAGGATGCGGTGCTATCCCATGCCCTTGGAATGTTAAAAGTGGATGGTAAATTTAGACTCGGTCCAGCTAGCCAGGTATTTGTAGCTTCATCCAAATATGCTATCTTGCAGTTTATTCCCACAAGGGCTTCAAGAATTTTACCTGCGAGGTCAGAAGTACTATTGATTGAAGATAAGAAAGCCGGTAAAGACACACTTAAAATTTTGCGGGTTCCCAAGCCGCCGTACCTCATTGGTAAAGAGGCTTAGGTCTAAACTTGCTCGCTGAAAGTTATGTTATTAATGACCATAATTTGGAATTTTAAAGCGTTGTTAATGGTAACATCTAATTTAGAAATTTCCATATGGGGTAACAGCGAAGTAGGTAAGTAAATTTAGGATAAAATATATTGTTACGAACACACAGAGCAACTACCGCCATCTAGCGTGAACCAGTAAAACCACTTAAAGAACAAAGACAACACGAAACCTCCTACTCAATACTAGATGGCGTTAGAGGAAAAGTATAGTATCGAAAAACCGAGTACATACGTGAGACTTTCCAGAATCATCCAACCCGGTTGATAACGTTCACGCGAGTCGGGTGAGTTCTGGAATAGTCTGGGGGCTCGTCTCGGCCCATATAAATAGCCGCAGGGAGGCGAGCGAGTTCAGTTCAGTTTTGGGCTACCTTCGAGGCAACTTCGAAGTGAAAACTAGTGATCAAAAGTGATAAAAGTGAAATCTACGACTTGGCTACGACCTAGGACGTTATTAGTGCTTAGTATTTAGACCTAGTGCTTTGTGTTGGACCTAGTGCTAGTGAATAAAATCTTCAAAAGAGTTAGCAGGTCTTTCTCTCCAAATCCTTCGAACCTTAACACGTAACAATATTTTTTAAAAAACAAAAAAAATCACTGAAATGGATAAACACAACATGATGCTGCAGCCAGGCTTGTATCCTCATGGCGATACTCCTCAACGGTTAATAGCACGAATACAAACTTTGTATATAGGTTGGATTCTAATAGTTAACCATGACTTTCACCATGAACTAATGATGCACCAGGATAGTTTGTTTACAAGGGAAACTCGTCAGTGGTTAGGTTCGCACCAACATGCAGCTTTGTATCGGTTTGTATCATTTCATAGTTTTATAGGTAATTGTGTGTTATACCTTTATGTTTGTAAATTTTAATGGAATGTAGTTTAAAAAATATTAAGACTAAAAAAGAAAAAAAATTAATAAATTACACTTTGATAGACAATCGAAGTTTAAAGATGAAAATAACTTTTAGCATAAGAACAACAATAAATAAATAAAATGATTAAAGAGAAAATTAATGTTATTGTGAAAAATCGTGGAATGCAATGAAATATTTAAAACAACTGATATCGGGCACCCCACGCTTTTTCACAATAACATTATTTTTCCTCATTAAACACTTTACTCTTATTCTAAAAGTTATTTTCTTCTGTATAGATCGATTTGGTATTAAAGCGCAAGTTTTTTAGTTTTTTTAATATATAAAGTTTTTAGAAGGCGGTCTGAAGGATCGTTAAATTTGAAGGGCAAGTTAGTCAAAAGGGGTGTTCGCGCGGTTCCTCTATTTATAGAAATAAATAATGGTGGGAGCTAAGAGCACGTGCGGGTTGCTTTCCTCGGTTTATGCATGCGGTGCTAACTGAATGCTCGTTTGTGATTGGTGTAAAGTAAAAAGACTTAGTACTGTAAAATACAACATTACGGTACAAGTTTCGATGTCATAAAGACAGTATTAATAGCAACTGTATTGAAAAAAGTATTATTCGTTGTTGTAATAACGCATACATACATGTTTTTTTTTCTGTAATATAGACCAAATAATAATAACATTTTGATCTATACGAAACAGACTTTATTTTAGTAGTGTTAGGCCCACAAAGAAAGAAGTTCAAAATGGCAGACATTTTTTTCAGTTTTGACCGCAGATTTGTGAAGGGAGACCACATGGACCCATAGACATCAATTTTGAAAGCAAGCAGTTCAAAAACAAAAACAGATTCAAAGGCAGTAATTTTTTTAATTCTGACCACAGATTCGTGATCGAAGACCATACAGACGCTTAGAAATTGATTTTGAAAACAATCGGTCCAGAATCAAAAAAAGTAGAATTTGACGAAATGGGAAATGAAAAGGTCACCTCATTCAATGGGAACTCGGCTTCGCCAGCCCCACTTATCAGAAACAAAATGCACTCGTATTGCAAAACTTCTCATACGATAACTGTGGCACAGTATTGTCTAATACATTTTTTTTATGAAACTTTAAAAGACATCTTAACCCACACCCATAACAAGCTTTGCTTAGTTTGGGACTAGATAGTGCTGTGTGGGATGTCCCAGGTATTATTATTATCACTACATATTATAAAATAAAGTCCCCCGCCGCGTCTGTCTGTCTGGCTGAACGCGATAAACTCAAAAGCAACAGAACGGATTGGCATATTATTGACATCAATAGACAGAGTGATTCAAGAGGAAATTTGTTGAAATATGACGATTATTGTTGAAGAAGTCGGAAAAAAATCAAGCTGGTTGGGAGCTTTCATTGAAAATGCTGCCTAATCCTTTTGAGATATAACAAAATAATGTATGGAGGAATTGTCTCTTTTATAGGACTAAAGAAAAGTCCGCGATGGCTTATATCTATCTTTTATGGATAGCTTACTATACCTATTTTTATGGTGTAATATGATGAGGTTATTGGAAAGAAATGTATACGGATACGGTATTAATCCTTATCAAATTAAATACGATATTTAGCTTCAGCATTTCATGCACATTATGATTGCCCTTTATATATACTATACAATTTAAATCAATATCTTAGGAGCCATACCGGACGACGCGACACGCGTGGTTAGGCTGAAGTTATCAATGTTATATACAAAGAAATATTGTAGTTTGTTTTTATGTATTTATACTGATACTTTTTCAAATATTTATAGAATTGAAAATAAAATACATTAAAAATAATCCAAGTACCTAGGACGAACTTGCGTTACATTTAAACCTAATTAAATCCAGTTCACATGTTCGACAAAACAAAAAACGAAAAAAATCGCAATTTTTTTCCGATTTTCATTTTGGGAGCTCGTTATCTCGAGTGCTCCTGATCCAAAACGGCCAATCTTAACAGCATCTTAACCGCACAGTAAATTTTAATGTTTTTTTTTTCCTTTCTTATACACAGTTTTTTTTTTTGTTGTACTTTAATGTAAAAAAGAATAAAATAGGTATTTATTATATCCAATACCTACAATAGACAAATAATAGCTTAAAAGTATTATTAAGAAAAATACATTTTCTTTCAGCTACATAGTAATGTTATCAATAATCACTACAAACCGATCACAAAAGACATATTTTCTGCTTAGAACCAAAACAGTGCAGAAATGTTATATGAAATCACATTGTTGCACAGTTTTTCATTAATGCAGTTTTTTATTTTTTATTTAGATATTAATGTACCACATAGGTTTACTGTCTTCCATTAAGTTTAATATAAAAGGGGATAAAATGTATGCATTAGTTCAAAAAGATACTGGCTGAAAATAAAATCGGCTGAATAAAACCAACTTGGTAAAAAAACAAAAACAAATGGCGCGCATGTTTTACCATTGTAAAACTTTGATACTTTATTAACATTACAAATAAAATGAAATGAAATATGTTTAGCTATATAAATATTAACTAATATAAATATTAACTAAAGTCAAGACTTATTTGCAATAGTTATCTTGAAGTTAAGGCCAAGACCTCTTTGCTTCGAATCCCTTATATTTCTTTTTTGCTTTTAAGCCAGTAACAAGAGTAGAGCTCTTTGGAAATGCTGACAATCCATTGAATAATGTGTCAGTATCTGAAACATAAAGATGGTTTATCCATAATGTGCCAAAATATAAGTGATACTATGCATCGCCTGGTAGTTGATCGTAGATTAAGATTTCAGTGTCAATTGTTATATGTATGTGGTGTCTTCGCTTGGTACCCAAAATACAAGCTAATGCTTAGTTTGGGACATAGACGTTGTTGTGATTGTGTGTGTTATTATTATTATATTATTAATTATAGTGTCATAATAAAATCTATGCAACTACATATCTATTACATAACTACTTGGATAGATACTATTTCATTTTCTTCTTAATTATGGCGTTTTCCGCCTAAAAGTAGTTTCGCCAGATTAGTTTAAATTTTAGGTAGGTACTTAACCTAAAACAGGCAAAACTATTTATATTCAAGAATTTAAAAAAAGGTGACATTGTATGGTTATTATGGAGTTTCTTCAAAATGCCGTCAGAAGCTACGATGCTAATGCGTACGCCATTTCGAAGAATCTCCTGGATACTAGTTCATTTGATTGATATAAATAGTTAACAGGACATAAATTCACAATTTGGTATGGCCACTTTTTCTGACATTTTGTTTTTATGTTTTCTATCGAAAATATAGCTGAAAACAAAAAAAAATCGTTATTAAATTGAACAAACATGGTGCTTAAGCTATTAATTTTCCAAAATGTTAATAGACAAGACCAGATATGACGACATATTTACGCAACATAGAGAGTATATGGAGTTGAAATAGATTCTATACCACTGATTGACAACTGTATGGCTAGTTTTTTTCCAAATGGTGCATATAGAATGACGTACTCTTGGCGTCATATTGAGAAAAACTTCGTATTAACCGTACAATGTGTCGTGATAGCCCGTACGCAGCAAACCTGTTTCAAATCTATAAGACCATTTTGCCATGGTTCGAATTCGCGCTTGTACCAATGAGTTTTTCTGACTTAAGTACATTAACTATCACTGACTTCGTGCCTAGGTGAGCATGTTAAGCAGTCGGTGCCGGTTGCTGTCAATAGATGGTGGTTGTTACAATCCGCCAAACCGCATTGGAGCAGTATGGTGGATTTAAGCTCCAAGCCCCTTCATCTTGAGGGGAGGTCTAAGCCCCTGCAGTGGGGTAAAAAAAGGGCTGATAGAATAGAATGTAACCGTACAATGTTGCCGTTTTTTTAAACCATGTTAAAAGCAAAAAGTCAAGATACTTACATTAATTTTTTTGGATTTTCCTCAAAATGATGCCAAAGTAAATAACTGCACTTTACTATTTTGAAAAATCTCCTAACCAAGCAGATGTCAACCAGTGCCAAAGAATCCATTTCAACTCTATAACTCTATGCTAGCAAAAATGTGTCGTAATATCCGGTCTTGTCAATCACCATTGTAAAAAATTAATAACTAAAAAATCATAATTTTTAAATTAACGAATCAGTGGGTATTTAAAAAAAGTGATCATATCGAATTCGCATCGTTTCAGACAAAATATATTGCACTCGCGGCGGATATTATGGTGATGGCCACCTACCGAGATTATAGTCATTTTCTTTTGATCATGTCTGTTAAAAAAGTGGTACGGCGGCGGTACTGATAATATCTTATATAATTCCAAATACAAGATATCATATGAATTGGTTCACCCAATTTGAAATGAATAAATGAATACCTTGCGACAATTTTATGGAAAGGTCCATGACTTGTGAACATACTATCAGAGTAGATACTATATTACATAAAAGCTCTAGTACAACATTTTAATGCAATTACATGATTGAAAGAAGAACATACTGGTATCACTTCAGATTGTAGGTATATATATAGTAGTTAGAAAAGAAATTAAATTATTCTCACCAGGATGGAATCTGACATAATCTTGTTGAACATACATGTTCTTTGGCAAATCCATTTTCTTCAAAGTATCAAATGGTGTTTTTGTATCGACTGGAGTCTTGTAAAATGATACCAGGTCACCTTAGAACAAAATAAAATTTTAAGTTCTGTCGTTATGAATATCACTTATAAATTATTATGACCAAAGATTTAACATAACATTATAGCCTGCCGCTAGTCTACTTAGCATTCTCCAAATGACAATGGGCCTTGTTAAAAATTTTGCAACTGATCCAAAAAAAATTATGGTTATAGGAATAGGTGCCCTTAATCAACACAAAATATATGAAATTTTTCAAGTGTAATACCTAACAGATATATATAAAGTAAACATGAAACATTAATGTGACGTCATGACTGCATGCAGCTGTCGATGGCCATACAAACAAGTGGAATACGTCGGACATTTGTAGCTATAATTAGTAAATAGTAGAGACATCATCAGCTATAAATTTTTAATAATTTATATCTTGAAAATCCACAGGTTGTAATTAAAATTAAAAAAATTAAAATAAAATATTGTAGATGTTTTCATAAAAATGCATTCAAACGCATTGTCAAAATTGTTGGTCAATGCCCATTGTAGAAATATAGAAGGAAAAAATATAGAAATTGAAAAATAAATTATAAATCTTTATTTAAATAATACTAGAACAGCATTAGGGCAAAATAATTTTTGTAAAATATAATTGTTAATCTAGGAATGGAAAAGTATAAAATATGATTTATAAAAATGGGACAATCTTTAAAAAAGTCACAACAGTCTGTTAAAAATACAAATATGAAAATTAATAAATCATTTAAGTAACAACATACCTATTGACACTATAGTATGCAACAGGGAGTTAGGTACGCCATGGTTTAGTTCATTATAACAAGCAGTTAAGACTGTAAACTTTTTATCTAGCTCATCAAAAGTTGTGTTGAAGTCACAGCTTAAACCATTGGCTATGCAGATGTTTAACACTTTTTTTTCTACATCTAAAGGAGGTTCATATGGTTTTGTAGGTCTTAAAAATCTGTAAACAAAATATTTAATGCAAACCCATTTGTACATAAACCAATAAAAATAATGAGTGAACAGTAGGAAAACTTTAATGAAAATTAGTATAACAAAATTGAAGTTTGATTTTTTTTATTTCTTTGCATTCTATATGTATATCCGACCATATGATCAAGGCATAGAAATCAAAGGTTCCTTTGATTTTAAAGCTCTAAGCGCGTGATACGTCTACAATGAAGAAGTAAAATAAAAATGAGGGCAAATAAATTAAACACATTCAGTTTCAATTTTAGGATAGGGACAGAAACAACTTAGACGTTGAAAGTTATAAAAGTCAAAATAAAATAATGTAATTAATATGTATTTTATTCATAAAGCTAAAATACAAACCCTCGTGCTGCAAGCGATTCGGATGCAGCTAGCAATTTTTTGTCTGTTTTTGGCACTTTCTTTACTTTTCCACGTATTGATGTGATCTGAAAACAGTGATAAACAGTCAACAGATTGCCACAAACGCAAATAATGTTAATATGTATACAGTTTTATTTAAATCCAAAACGCAAACAATAGCTAACCATTTACTAACCTGCAAACCTTTAACAAAAGGGTATAATATATTTCTTAACATTGTAAATTCCTTTTAAGTAATTAGTATGTTAGAATTAAATTATAAAGTATTTTTATATGTTTTAGTCTGAATCTGAGCCAAGGCAAGGTCTCAAACACAATTTCTTCTTCTCTGTGGTTTGGTTTGATTAGACAGGATTTGTGGGATCACAAACTATGACAGGATCACACATCACCATATGCACATCACACAGGATTACACAACACAGTACACTTTCCTCCTTTCCTCGGTTTTTCACAGAATAAAACTTATCGATCCTATGACGTTTCGCGATTGACACTCCAATAGTGAGTTGATATAATTATCGGAAATGGTTACATTTAGATTCTATTTCATAAAGTGGTATCGATTTTTGCTAAACTAAACAGTTCCCATCAAACTTTATGGCGGATCCGAACATAGGCATAAGTCGCGTCCTAGTAACCAGTTTTAGGTGTAGCGGGATGCAGTGGAACGAGGGGTATATGACTGTACCTGCACAAGCACGCTTATAGCGTTGTTTCCAATCTGTCATAAAGTTTGAGGTGAACTATACATACTACATACATAAATTTTCGCTTATATTCCCTTGCAGGGTAGGCAGAGCGTCTAGGGTTCATAAAGCCACTCGAAGCCACCGTTGACAGTGTTTAGAGAGGTATAAGATGATTTTGGCTTAGTTTGCAGTAATTTTTTTCTTTTATCAAAAAAATGAATACCATTTACCACAAAATAACTACAAAAAACTCTGTTAACCATATGACATTGTTAATATTGGATGAAAACACTTTTCACTATTTTTACTAATAAAATTACAACTCGACAGAACATAGACCGAAACGCTTATGAGTAATGTGAGTTCATCATGTTTATGGACTTGTGGATAGCTAAGCCACTCGCTCCCTTTGATTACTGCTTCCCGTCCGTTCTTTGGCTCGTGCAGTGGCTGACTTCACTGTTTCGTCAGAGTCCAGTCCATAGGTCCAGTTGCGAACACGACATGTACTACAAGTATGATGTTCAAATGGATGAGTTTCAGTGAAGATAGCAAATAATGACAAAAAAATGGACATAGGCTAATAGGAGGTAAGCATTTGTATTTTCGATTATAGGCAGTACTAGTCAAAATAACTCTCAACGAATTTCACTGAAACGTGCTTGGGCTCTATTTCAATAGAATAAAATTGAAAAGAATAAAATCAATAGAATTAAAAAAGTTAGTTTCACTAGAAATGATAATTAGAAGTTATTAGCACTTCACCAGCGATATGTCATTTATGTACATGAAATGAATAATTTATTAAATAAAATATATTTTTTTATTGTTTGCTAATTTTATTTTATTTATTAACCAATAAACAAAGCCGAGTTTAGTAAACAAAAAATCAAATTACGCACAGGAATACGAGTAACGAATGACCGCACGACTACAATAAGTTCACACACAATATGGTAGACATTAACACAAAACCCGCAAATCCAACATAAACGACACAATTACATTACAATTTAGTATAGGTATATATATATATATACACTAAATATATTAATTTTCATTTCATATCTTTTTTTTAAGTTGTTAATACTTAAATGTTATAATATTGAGCTTTTTAAAATATATATTAACAATTCATTTTTTTTATTAATTAAAAAGAATCCTAGTATTTTTAAATCAACAATTTTCGATTATTTTGACTATTTATTTTTTATTTACTATTGTCCGTGGTAATCGTCCCTCACTATTGAATTCTAAATGACACTTAGAAATGATCTTGTCATTACGTACAACATAAATTATTCTTATTTTAGTTAAGATTATCTTGACATATGTAGAACATTAATTATTTATATTTTAGTTAAGAATTATAATATTTGTGGCTTTTTTGAAAGTTCAATCAAAAATTTACTAATTCAATTTTAAAAATAATAATTTTTATTTTTTATTTATAAATTAAATTAGATTAGCCATGTCATGTTAAGTATTATTTAAACAATTTGTATTTAAATTTCATAAAATTTAAAAACACAATAAAAAATATTCGTAAAATAACACAATGTGAAATACTTAAAGTAACATAAAGTATTAATTTAAATCGCCGTGGACGCCATTATAAAGCCATATTAATAAAAAATCATGAACTGTTAGGCTCGATTAGAACTAGGCTCGATAAGAACGCAGACCGAGAATAGTTTCGTTTCGTTGTGGTTTGGTTTTCCGAATCAGTGGTTTGGTCTATGTATTTTGCTCAGTCAGAACAACTACCTAAAGTCATAGAAGGAATGTAAATTTTACATATGTTTAACTTCTTCTAACATGTAGAATAAAGCTTTAGAAAGAAATAGATAGCTGATACAAAATCATTGCTGCTTATGATCAGAACGCAACGTAGCCTCTAAATTCATTTCAACTTATTTAAACCATGGAGGTAAATTCAAATAATTTGATGCAAACGTCGGTCTGACTAGTCAGACAAATGTCATTGACAAAGGGGTACAAGCAGGTTGAAGCAAACCGCATATCGTCGGTACTTTTATAAAAAATCGTATCTCAGTTTTTCACGAAAATTACCTTACTACACTAAAAAATAAAAAATATAATTACGCTTTGAGCCTAAAAAAAAGGGACCTTTTTAAACCAAAGACAATATAAATAGTTTTAAGACGAAAATATTTTATCTCTAACCTAATTTTTATATTAAATTCGATATTCTTGGATCTCAAGATACAGTTTTTTTTTTAATTCAATTTGGCCATAACCAGAGACTAAACCACGTAATTAACTGTCAAGTTGTCAACTAGAATTAAGTTTAAATGATATTGTCAATTTTTTATTTGATGATGATGATGATAGAAGAAGCTCTGTAAAATTTTATTATTTCTAAAAATTATTATTAGCTTTTCTAAAGTTTTGAAATAGGTACTTACTATCTGCAGGCAACGGCAGATAATTGTACTAGGTTAGGAACACGTTAGGAATAAGTGAATTTGCTATTATTTGACGTCTTTGATACAAGAAACTCTAGTTCTCTGATTTAATTATAATGCATTTACAATTATTGTTGCTTTCATTGTAAAGTTTTTAAAACCAATTTATTTTGTACCTAGATACCTTTCTAGTACTAAGATAGTTCCTTTTTTAATTTAAAGTGTATCATTGACTATTCCCTTAATGTTGTCCCTAATAATGCACTATAAAATGTACGAGAGTGATTTGTGATTTAGAAGAAAAGAGAGAAAAACACAAAATGTTTATTATAAACTAGCGGCTTGTCCCGGCTTCGCACGGGTAGTATTCGTTTCTCATGAGATTACTATTTTATCCCAGTCTTATCTCATTCCCGTTCTTCCTTTCCCGTTTTCGTTCCCATAGCAAAAATACTTTATTGTTTCTGTTCTTGGCCCTAGTGTCTTTTTGTTTCCATTCTCATCAAGAATAACTTTTTTATCTCAGTCTTAACTCAATCCCCTTTTCGATCCCGTGACACAAATGCTTTATTGTCTGAATTTCTATTCGTCGTAACTGATTCCCGTTCTTCCCCTTCCCGTTTTTTCAAATAATTTAAATAAATTACACTTTCGCGACGTACATATTTGTATAATATTGCTGATCCGGCGAACTTCGTAATGCCTCAGAACAATCCATATCTAAGGACTGGCTTTTACGTGATATCTATGTAAAGTGAAAAACCACGTCAAAATCCTCGTAACCATTTTGGAGAAACGTATATATTGCAGTGCAACGCAATCCTTATCTGAGAACCTGCTCTTAGATCAGTTGTATAATATCTATGTAACACAAAAAACCGGGTCAGGATCCTCCAATTGTTTTAGAGAAACATATCTATCGCAGTGCCTCCTGGTGGCCCATGACAGCAAACTTTATCTAAGACCTTGCTCTTAGGTGATATATTTATAACGCAAAAGACCGCTTAGAGATATAGCCGTTTTAGAGAAATTTATTCATTTCAGGGCCCCCTGGTGGCTGATATATGCAATCCTTATCTAAGAATCTGCTCTAAAGTGATATCTATGTAACATAAAAAACCGCGTCAAGATCGTCCCACCTACTACGTAGGTTCAGGACTGTGCACTTCTAAAACTGTATAATACAAAAATGAAACCTTTGCGTTACGCATAAGGTTCACTTTAAATTATACGCCGTAAGGAGGCAAAATGAGTTTGTAGGAGACAGCTACCGGAGAGTCCCTTTTTAATTTTAATAAAGAATCCTTCTAACTCAAGAAAATATTATGGTCACCTTAGTAATATGACGTCAAAAACTGCAACTTTGACAATACACACGTCAAAATTCTCCAAATTTTCGTTTTAGTTGCCAGTATAAAATCATAAATTAAAACATCCTTTTTAAATAAAACTGAAAATTTTTATAAATTTGTAAAATGTAACGTAAGAACTTTAAAAAATATTATTATCATCCGAAAAACCAAAACATATCTAAAACCAGAAGTCACAGAAAATAGATATTAGACCAGTATTCACACATATATATATCGATAGTGAACCTACTAGATGAAATATTTTTTTCTAATGGCAAGTGTTAGAAAGGAACAAAGGGACTCTCCGTTAGCTATCTCCTACAAACTCATTTCGCCTCCTTGTGGCTTACAATTTAAAGTAAACCTTATGTGTAACGCAAAGGTTTCATTTTTTAATATACAGTTTTGGAAGTGCACAGTCCTAACCCTACGTAGTAGGTACCTATATTACTTCCATGATTGGATCACAGCACAGGATCACAGGTTTGGGTTTTTTCGTTTTGTTGTTCGTTGCAATTTTTTTTTTTGACATAGTAATTGATCAATTAATTAAAAATAGAAAAAGGCAAAAGCAAAGCATGCTTGTTGTATCTATGTTGACAGTTATTACTAAAAATAATAATAACTGTTTGCCATTTGTAAGAAATCATATTTTTTTTAAAAAGCGTCTGAATTGTAATATTTGTTTATTATTTCTAATTTATATAGTTTTGTTTTTATTTTAAAGCGTTGTTTAAAGAATAACATTTCGGAACGGACCTAAGTGTTCCAGTACTGTTAGTTCTTATTTGTAGCACCTGAGGCAGCACTATCGGCTTGGCTTGTTGTTTCCTATCCGCCATTTTCCAGTCGCCATTGAAAGGTGAAAACTCCGCTGTCCTCGGAATGATTATTAAGAATTTGTGTGCTTTAGTGATGGATTGAACCTGTTTGTAGTGTTGTGATTTGAAGATGAAGTGCCCAGGACAACGATGACGCATCAAAATCACCAAACAAACGGTGCCAGCCTAGAGGATTGCCACACAAACTTCTTCGCCTTGGTAAGTCACTTTTACAACGACGAACGTACTTTTCTTTCGAAATCCTTACAATTTCCGTATAAGTTGTTGTGAATGGTGTCAATTAATGTCTAAACAAGTATATTTTGGGTTATATTCTACGTACATTGGTCTCCTGTGTCAAGAAGACGTAAAGATTATCATTAAATAGCGCTGTTATTCTAAAATCACCTTATTGCTAATAGGTGCCCCGAAACTATTGATCATGTGTATGATCTCGTTTAAAGCGAATTATGTTTAGATGACCTGTGACGCTGAATAGTTAGTCATCCTGGCAGCGGTCACGGCGTAGATCGTGTAGTAAATCATTACGGCGTAGCGAAATGTCAACGCTTGGAGCGCGCGAGGCCGCCAGAAGCCACCGGCCTATAGAGGTCATTTTGAATCCACCTGGCCGTAACGCGAACCGTAATGCGTTCGCGAGACTAGTTTCGTCGGGTCGAGGAAATAACTTTCTTATTATTTTTTAGACGAGGCCGCGCGGGCCCCTGTTGGCGTCAGACGATTTATTTAGGGTCGGGATCGACTGTTTGTTCGCATTGAAAAACGGCTTTGCATAAATTTGATAGGTGGCGCGAATTTTATCTGATGAATCGGATGCGGATCGCAGACGGACGTACGCGGGGGGCGGGCGGGTTGTCCTCGCGGTTGAAAACAGCAACGGCACGGCGCCACTTCCACCTGACGTCGTTGCCACATCTCCGCGACCGCGGTGGCGGCGCGCGCCTGCAGCCGTCTCCCTCTGTGCGGGCCGCCACCCGCGCGACCGCGATTCGATACAAATTACCGATCTCTCGCCCTGCACGTTTATTGTCTAATTATTTATGCCCCGCTCTTTGTCGGCGGGAGCTCGTTCATACCTTCGCGCGACATAATACTCTCATACACTACTATATACCTTCTTATTATAAATGGACTATACCATAATATAATCATTTATAATAATTAGCAAGATCATATAGTGTAGGTTCAATGCACTCTGATATAGTATTTCGTATAATCTGATTATTTTTATAGAGTGGATTTTGGTGGGGTTTTATGGGGTGGTAGTAGTGCAGTGGAATGTGGAGGGGTGACGCGAGGGGGCGGGCAGGCGCAGATGTGCGGGCGCGCGCCGCTAGTTGTGAGGCTCTTGAGCCGGCGACGCCGCCGCACTCATTCAGCCTCTTGTGAATGATCACATTGGATTGTAACTTTCCCATATGCGGGCATCTGCCTATGTAAACGCCGGTGTTCTTCAGTCGCGTGGTTGATGCGTGTTTATTTATTTTTTTTATGTTAAATGCATACTGTCACAATACAGACAAAAATACCTTGAGTATTAATTTACTTTAGGCAAATAATTACATTGTAATAAATATTAGTAAATAAATAAAACATTATAAAATGATTTATGATAACTATGCAATAACAATACGGATATAGATTTGTTAATATCCTTAAATTTTGTGATTCATTATGTTATTTAAACAAACAATAAAATGTAAATTGTAAACAACAATAAAATTTTGATAAAATATATTTGGCTTTAAAATATTCATTTTAATGCATCCTGAATTGCATTTTACTACAACAGCTATAAATTTCCTGCATTTTTCATTATTCTATACACATTACTGAAATAGAAACAAACAATAAAACTAAACCCTGTCGACTCAACCTTGATTGTTGCATGGAGCACCTAAATTCTCATACTAAGTTATTCAGAGGCCAAAACGACCTCGGCCGTTGCGATTGCTTGATGCCTCCCACCCCCTAAACTTCAAAGCACTCCCACTTTTTACACCCTGTAGAAGACTATTCCTACATGTCAGACACACACTCAATTTTACAAAGAATATACTGCTAAACTGCTACATAACTATTAGGAACAAATTAAACTAAACATTACTAAAATAAAAAGATTTATCTAATCAAAATAACTATTCATAATCTCCACACATTTCTGCCATCTAACGGGGAATTCATAAATACCTTTGCAGTATAGATAGGGGGACAGGGCAAAGTTCATAAAGTAGATTTTTACTATTCAAGAACTACCTACCTATATTTTTTCTGTGGAGATAAATTTCTAGATTATAAGAAAATAGTAAGTAGTCTATAATGACCAAGTTCGAAAAGTACAGGGTGGGTATTCCTGAATGTAATTAATTCTTTTCAGTCAATCAATCAAATATCTTTATTTCGTAGTTATGTAACATAATCTTGAAATAGGTCACAGGAGTAAATTTATTACTTTGTGGAAGAACAGCTCCACAAAGGTGCATTCAAAAAGTACTGGTTCCTCTCAGAAAAATGTCCAAGAAACTGAAGGATGCACTTTCTAACAAAATTATAAACAATTTTTTAACAACTGTTTAAAGATTGTATTTAAATTTAAACGGTTTCTTGTGCAGTTTGATGGTTTGTGTTACCATGAAGTAATAAGGTGAAGATCAGCCAGGGCTGTTTTTCTGTCAGTTTCATTATTATTTGACTGTAGAGCTCAACTGTTAATAGATGTGAGGAAGCCATAGTGGATAATACAGTGACTGCACTGCCAAATAGTCACCATTATCTTTCTGTGGGGCAGCTTCTTTTTAGGACAATATTCAGGCATTTGACCTTACCTGGATTTCAACAATTACGTTTTTTCTTGTGATTATTGTAAACAATCAATTTCTTGTTGCAATTTACATTTTGTTCCAATATTACCTCATTTCTCGTTCATTAATCAACGCAAGCTTCAAGCTTTTGTGCAGACTATTCAATTTGTGGTACCCGTGGTATGATATCTATCGTTTTTTATTTTGTCAATTTGGTGTAAATGCGTATGTGTATATTGTGCATATAATAACCTCAAACCATGGTGCTTGCAATTTTCCATTATTGTATCTAGTGGCTGGCTTACCTTTTGGTTCATTTTGTGAGTTAAAATTTCATGACTATTGGTAAATTAAAGTCATTACCTGTAATTTACTAATAGTTTTTATATATAATTAAATCAATCTAATTAATGAGGGACCACATAAATGATTTAACTCTTATAATTAATTTGTTAACACTATAATAGAATACAATCATAACCCTTGCTCCACTTTATTTAGTAAACATTGATCATAATCAAAGAGATCACCACACTAGTTTGCAAATAAATTGCAGGTTATTGCACCACAATGAGACACCGTTTACGATTGCGGCTGCATTTCATCTGATTCATATGTTTCATACTTTTATTATCAAAGCTCACATGTATATTAACATATTCAACTAAGAAACATACATATTAACCTTACATATCTCAATTTAATATGGATCATGTCAACAACTTTAGTGTTATTTCATAAAATATAGTGTATACAGCATAAATTAAATAGCCATGAAACAAGTCTACATAAAATCTTTCAAACAAGCTCAGATACAACCAAAAAATAAGTTGAATATTTAGGAAAAAAATTAAACGAAACAGAACAAACAAAAAGTCGAAGCAAATAGTGTCAGAGTAGAAATTATTTTAGAGAATCGAGAGCGTGCCTCGCAATAGTGTCAACTTCACAACAAACAAGATGTTTTGCGTGAAGTGTATTTTAAACTGTTTATAACAGTACAAGGTGTATACTATGATAATAAAATATTTATATGAGTCAAATGAGACATAACTGTAATCATAAATGGCCTCACATTGTGATATATTATATATGAATCATGTTTTAGTTTTAGTGAGCTGTGAACCATATTTCAGCTTAAGGATAATAAATTAGCCACATATTTTATTAATTTAATTGTGCTAATAGACTGATTGTAATGATTTTAAGTATTCAGAAAATTAAAAGCTAAATAATAAATCTGTTTGTTCTTTATAGAAAAGTATTGTGTTCAGATTAATATAATTTTTTCTATGATTTAATTATCCCATACAAGTTTTGGTAACAATTTACATTAGAAAAAATGTAAATGAAGAAAGCAAAGTGATAAATCATACTATAAGTACTTCCCATTGAGTGAATAGAAAAATTGAAGTTAAAACAATGTATGATAACCGTACATAAACTGGCGCGTATTTCCCTAATATGCTGGCAGAAACTATTTTCATTTGACATTCCTTAAACACAATTCTTTAATTTTATCAGCATTCATAATTCTTTTAAAGAAAACTCATCAGTTTCAAAGTTATAGGTTTTCTTGATTTACTTCTTTATTCACTAATGTTTGGGGCTTATTAAATTTAATTCTTTTCAATTTGCTGGTATTTTTTCAATTTTACTCACTAAATGAATTTCAATTTTGGTGTCTGAATTCGGTGAATGAATCTAAATTGGAGTGAGTTATTTCTATCTAATAGGTGCCCAAGATAGATTTTATGGTGAGCGCAACTGATGATGCAATTTGTTACATAAATATATCTACTAGGCTATTTATGATAATAACAATAGAAATTATTGTCGCATTTAATACCTTCATTCAATATGACGAATAGGACGCTGTAACCTTTTTTTTTTTTTGCATGGTATTAGATATAATGTTTTTGTAATTTTTTTCTTGGAAGAAAGAAAGAAATGCATTTAATCACGACCACGGGTACATAATACATAGACAACTACAAAGTCAGATTTACTGTTCAGTTGGAACAGGACTCAAATCGCTATATGCGGATTCTGCTCGTTGAGTATAATTTTTTTTAATCAATTTTTTTGACTACTACTACTACTACGACTTAAAAGATATCGAGAACATAACGTGCCGTACTTCACAGGAAAGAGGCTGTTATGGTTATCTGTTATGTTACGTTTTTAAGACTTTTTCAAAAAAGGTAGATTTGTTAAAAAAATAAGTAAAACTAGAAATGACGTGACTTAACGACCAAATTCTGCAATGGTTGCTTGTGTCGTTCCAAATTTCATAGTGGGTGTTTGGGTGAACGTAGTCCAAACTTATAGGCCGTGTAGAGCTTATCAAAGTAAACAAAAAGTTTCAAGTGAGCAGAGGCGTAAACTTACGGTTACCGAGAAAAACATCTTTAAAGTTTCATATTTCATTTTAACTATTACCCTTTTTTTTTTCAAAATCCTTGTTTAGTTCAATAAACTCTACACGCGTTATAAGTTTGGATTACGTTCATCTGTACACCCGGTATATTATTGTCGCCCTAAAGGGTAAATTTTTTAAGACTTTTTTTAGACTGTTTAGAAAATTATTTTCTCATGTTATAACAAGAATATAATGCGCGAGTCATTTCATTTTTGAATTTTATTGATATCTATAAAAATGCTGAAGATACATTTTTTTTTAAATAAATCGTGTTATGACGTCACGCGGTTACATTACAATAGGCTAACGTGGATAATTTGTACGCAGAGGCACCGAGTGACGTCACAAGCGCGTCGTAAAAACACAAAGTTTGTTTTGTTATATCTTCGGCAATAATCGGTATTTTCCCAAATTTCAAACTTCTGGTGTGTCAAATAGCGTATGATACATAACATAATTTCGTTTAAGAGGACGCGCTCATTATTATATTTTAAGAAATATAATATTTAAAAGAAACGGTCTTATGTTTTTGCAATTGTTACAAAGATTGTGAAAAATATTGCTTTTTGCAGGTTTTCATTCTAAAGACCGCGTCTACTCAGTTTTATGATGTTTACATTTTTCGATCGTGTTATGTCAGAGAAATTTTTGACCAAACGCATTTAATATTTGCCTGTTAATGACATTCCAGTGAACGGAAACGCACCTTAGCGAAAGTGAAATCGCGCACAAACCATCAGACATTTGTGTCCGATTCAATATGTAAATAATTAGATGAGATATTAAAAGTATACTGTAACCACAGACCAGTCAACCTATAGACCACGCTTAAATAAACGTTAATATGAAAACGAAATCGCCAAAAAGTGGCGGGGTGCGGGGAGAGGTCGGCTAGTTTTCATTGGCTCGTTCAAAATTGACAATATCGCTGACAAATAGGCTTCCGACATGCTTCCAACTGACCGCTCACAAGAGACGTAGTTATGTAGTTATGGTAGTGTCACTACCATAGCCTTGGCGAATGCTACTCCCTGTCAAAGCGTGGTCTATAAGGTTGACTGGTCTGTGACTGTAACAAACAATCGATTGCGGAATAGTTAAATAAAGATCACCGCCTCGCCGGTGGCGGTGTACGTTGATAACGTGATAACGCTTGGCGGCGGGAGTCTCGCGCACTGATAAGCGGTAGATAACGTACCTCCCCCCTCAACCCATCACTCCAATCGTGATACCAAGGTCCCGCTACATGCCGCTACCGCTTAGCGACACTCCCCGGTAATTATGTGTGCGTTACTTATGCAATGTCAGGTTTGATAGCCGACACTGTCAGGTACATAGCTGAACACCCGATTATATTTGGTTTTCGATCAACAAAAATGTCAAAAACAAGATACGATCGGGCTTTGGTTGATTATTGTCTAGTCTTGTAGTGTAACTCTAGATTTACACACTCGAGAGTGTACACTGACAGCATACTATCAGGAATGCGATTCTAGTGTCGCTACCTCCCCGCTGCTGGCGTAATGGAATCGCGGTCGCCTGGTGGTAGCTGTTATCTGTCACGCATCAGCCGCTTAGCCGCCATGCCGCAACGTCATTGCGGCCGATACCTTCACGGTTATAACGGTTTTTGCTACGATAACTGTGGTCGTGCGAAGCGCGCGAGCTTCTCGTTTTTTGGTTATCCTGGTACCTACTACCTAGACGCAAGGTCGTGAATATTTTTGCGATAGGATTCTGGGAAACAGGTCTCAGCGAAGTTCGTAAAGGTGATTTCTACTGCTTCTCCGTAACTACATATTTTTCCGCGGAGAAAGTGGTCCAAATTATGGGAGAATTCTTAATCAATGGGGGTCCAAGTCCGTAAGGTGATAGAAAGTTTCTAAATGTAACCTATAGTTTTGAAAAGATTTTTTGTGCAGTATATGAGAAAATCTGTTGACCAGCAGGCAATTTTCCTGCCAGTTTCATCATCATTGTCCGATGTTCTTGACTGCAGACTTCAGCTGTTATTGATGCATCGGATCTGAGAAAGCGATATTGTGTAGCTATGTTGTGTATTGTATATAGTAACACCATGAGTGGACCATCAAACGCCACTATAACCTATATGTGGATAAGCTTTTTCCTAGGGAAATGTTTTGACGTTTGGCCTGGGTTCACCCATTTTGTTTTCGGTTGCTTCGATGTAGAAGCTTCGACGCATGCACTATGGTGCAAGTCATTCAGTTCATGTGGCATCCATTTTTTAGTTTCTAATTTGATCAATTTGGCACGAATGGGTCAATATTATGTGAATACCATATCAGCCCATTATGCCCCACTGCAGGGGCTTAGGCCTCCCCTCGGGACGAGAGCTTAATCCACCACGCTGCTCTGGTGCGGGTTGGTGGATTATTGAATTGTTATATGAAAGCTAACCTTAAACTATGCTGCTATTATTTACTTTTTTATGGCTTGCCTACATTTTGGTTTATTTTGCAAGGGAACATATCCACTGTGAAAGTAACTAAACGAAAAACGCACAATGTGTTCATTTGTCATATTACCTCCACACACAGCATTGGTCTCAAAAGCTGCATCTATACTGCGTTAGGGCGGAATTCGTATTAAAAAATATTTGAATTTTTCACATGTCCATGTTTGATGCAGATTGCGAAAACAATTTAAAAATCCAATTATCAAACTGTTTTATTAATTTTGCGTTTAGAACAAAAAAGCTTGTCTTTAGAAAAAAAAGGATCTCATATAAAAAAATAATATTTTACTCATGTTACAATTCTGCGACAGATTTTATTAGGACTATAATAGGCATGATGACAGATTTTGAAAAACTGTTCCAAAGTGTTCGGAAACGTATAGTACTTACAATGAATAACATATTTCTACTTATAATAAAGATTTAGGAGGAAAAAATCACATTTTAGTTTTTAGATTTAAAATTCGCGCCAAAACGCTTGTCAGTGTCATGGCGTCGCTAATGACGTCACGTTTGAGTAAACTTCGAGTAAACAAAACCAAACAAAACGTATTTGTAAACACTGACGTTCCTTATACGCTCATTGAATAATTTAGTTTATTAAATATGAATTCTAAAGTGTACAGGTGGTGTGTGGTCCCTCAGTGTGATAACATATCAATAAAAACGCCTGATAAGTTATTCCTGTTCGTTCCACAAAAGAAAACGATACGAGATAATACAAGTGGCTTAAACTGGCAAGGCAAGATCCAACAGCAATGTTGCCTAGTACTCACCTTTATTTTTGTGATGATCATTTCGACGTATTTCATTTACTTTGAAGATTCTAAAATACGAGTAGTATATATCTTTTTTGAGGCCTAAAATTAAATTAAACACAATCTTTTTCGAGGTTAGGTTTAATCTTGCACCACTACTGTTGTCTTAATAGATATTTTATTTAAAATTTAAATTATTCGGTATGTTTGTTAAATAATAACGTACATAAAGGTTTTGACGTTTTTAAATTCTGCTGAACAAAAATCTTTATTTGATGCTAAAAATTCTCCCAGCATTAACACATCAATTTTAGGCAAATTATCACTCTTTGCCGTAGTAAATCCTTTTTGATCGTTGAAAGTGAAATAACGCGATTATTTTACTTTCGTTTGGTTTAAATAATACGGACGGAACAAACAAAATTGAATATTAAATGAAAAAAAACACAGAGTTCGTTCGAGTTCGTTTACTTGTTTACTCAAAAGTGACGTCATTCGCTCTGATTGGTGTTCAACATATCATGGCGGACTTTCGTATTTCGTAGTTTTATTTTATCAAAATAATTATTAATCTCGCTATTAATAGAAAAATAAATGCGTGTTTCGTATTCCATGACTCAAGTTTCATTAAATAAATATATAATTTCAGTGATTTTCAATTACTGTCATCATGCCTATTAGATAACAGTTGTCTAAGCCAGTGACAACGCCCTTCACCCACTTCGTACGCCCTTGGTTGCCCGCCCTTGCGCGATACTGCTACCCCTTTAAAAACACGTTTGCTGCAAAATCCACCACAAGCTATTATACTAGGCCGGTGAGTTTATTTTGTGTTACAACTTTTTTTACTGTCAATATAAATTTACAAAGAGGTAAAATTACCAAAGAAAAAATTTGCATTCGCGTTGATTCGCGTATACTCTGAAAATATTGAAATTGTACCCTATTTTAATTCTTGTCGACGTTTCATATTTACGCGTGTTTCATTGACATTCCATGACGTCATATTTCGTGCTTTTCTTTGACGTTTGTTTCTTGACGTGTCGTATTTGCGCATTTATAGACTTTTCCGCCATCTTGGATGAGGCGCTTTTGTTTAGTTTTTTCCCCTCGCGTTCGTTTACAATTTCCAAAATTAAAAAAAAAAGCTTTGCTATTGTAACACATTACAATTACTGAGACTTTATATCACTTTTACTAAAAAATGCATACTAAAGAAAAAACTGCATTCAAATCGGCGTACACCATAATTGTACGTATCTGTTTCGCTGGTGCACGACAAAATCAACAGAGGTTATTACGTCGAATTGGCCACCGTTCCAGCGCTGCCACTTTAAAAATCGAATGGCGTATCTTTATTATTATTCATATATATTCAGATTAAAATAGTAGGTAATACCTACGTAGAAGCGACGTTGAAGGTTTCGACAACCGTGAACCCTTTATCAGGTAGGCTTTCGGTTTATGTAATGTCAGTGTCGTGTCTACGTAGTTTTTACCTACTTTTATGGAATAACACATATAATCGTTCCTTTGAAGGACATCATAATATAAACCTCGCAAATAATTCGAGCGTTGTCCGTGTCGCGTCGCCTCCGGCCGCAACCTCGGCCGCCAGCATATGTGGGTCAAGATAACCACAGAGCGTCGCGCTCCACTCGCGACCCACATTTCGCCCGCCATAATTTAAATGTAACTGAGCAAGATTTTTTTTCCCTTTCGGAAACAGTTTCATAATGTACAAAATTAAGGCCCATCTTTTAGATTAGTAATTTATTAGAGCATACATAATCTAGATACATTATCGCCATAGCTAGAGAAATTCAAAAAGCGATGAACTAAAAATCAATGACACGGAAAAAGGATATTGTTAGATCGAAACTTATCAGATTGAGAACCACAAACAAAAATCAATGAGTATATAGATCGATTGTCACCATTGCTAGATATGGGCCAAATACTAGTTGACTCCGCACACGAAGGGTTCCGAATCACAGTGTATATATAAAGTACGTTTCTCGCATGGGTACCCCCTTTAACTTTATTTTATTTTTATTATTTGTTGTTTTAAAGGGTGATAATACACAATCTGTGAAATTTTCAAGTGCCTATCTGTTACGGTTCAGACGATACAGCCCTGTGACGGACGGACAGACGGACAGCAGAGCCTTAGTAATAGGGGTTCGTAATTTTACCCTTTGGGTGTGGAACCAACAAAAACTAACAAAGGCTAAACACTATGTCTTAACTGACTATGGAGTTATGTGACGATTCGTCACAAACATCAGCGGACCATGTTTAAGTTTTTGGTGTCGCATTCATGTAATAATATGTCAATGGTGAGGACGCGTTATTCGGACTGGTTGCGTTCTGTGGATCTTCTTGAGTCTTGTTGCACAAGTTTCGCGGACCAGCTGCAACTGCAATGTTGACACCTATTCGCTAGCAATAATTATTAATGTAAGGCCAATTGCAATCTCTGAGTTAGGATGTCGATAGATCAAGATTGAAATTAAAATACTGAAGTAATCAGGAGCCAACATTAATTCCAAATTTAAAAAATTACAAGAATTCTTGCTGTCACAGTAGTAAGTTACATGGACTTGATAATTTCTATGCGTCGTCACACACTTGAATTTTAACGTTGTCCTTTAACATAGATAATGAATAATTTATGGTTTGGCATTACACGTGTGAACAGCTTATGCTTGGCTAGTTAAAATGGTTTAAAATTAACTACGTAACGCCCGTAGCTTTAGTCGCACAAATTAGTTTATTTTTACTTTTCTTTCCTAATTACAATCTATTTTCGTAGAAAAGACTTTGCACTTTGCCTGTGTTGTGATTGTGTGTAAATAATTATATAAATCCCTCGGTATTTCAGAATACCTACATTTTTGAATTACTTAATGAGTTGATGTGCAAATCGGTGACCTACTTATTGCCTTTATATATATACTAGGTGCTGCCCACGGCTTCGCCCGCGTGGATTATAGGATTCATATTATTTAGTTTTCCGTTGTCACCGTATTATTCCTAAATATGATGACATCCTTTTCCGTGTTACAAGTTATCTTTCTACCAAATGCCAACTAAATAATGTGACAGTGCATTTGCACGGCTAAACAGCCGTGCAAATATACCTACTTAACAAACAAATTAATTTTCATATTTATATGTATATTTCATTTTTATTTATATTTGGATTTTAATACAAATTATATCATCGCATATTCGAGATGAAAGTTATCACTCATCAAGATCGATCCAGCGGTTTAGCCATGTTAAGGTAACAAACATAAAAACACTATTTCGCGCTAAGAATAAGTGCCTATATGTCCATCTTCAGGGTTCAGTCTGCATCCGTACCAAATTTCATTATAATCATCAAAGTTGTAAGTCAAAGTAGTACAAGTTTTTTCGTTCTTCTACAGCTTCTTACATAGGAATTTAAAAAAAAAAACATGCCAAGTGCGAGTCGGAGCACGCACAATGAAGGGTTCCGTAGTCAAGATCAACTTTCATGGTTATAATTCAAATAAGTTTAAAAACAAATATCTCGCAAACTACTTATTTCACTTATTCAAACAAATTTCCGTTGAAAGTGTTTTTTAAGTTGTACTAACTTAATTTTTCTCAGAATTTGTCACCACATAGTTGTAAATAGGACTTCAGGAGCGGATATTGCAAAGACTATTATAAAAAAGTCAATTAGGAACATAATTGGTAAAGACCTATCTGAAGTAGGTACCTCACATTATATGTGCTGGAAAACTTTTTGCGTGTCCCAATTACATGTATGGCGATATATCCCAACAACACTACACTACAGCTTCACCATTGTAAGCGGTTCATAGATTACACCTATCTTCCAAATTTCATCTATCTATGTAGTGCCCATAGTCTCCTAGTAAAATGGCTGTAACGGAAGGACAGACAGACTGGACAGGACGAAATCATAAGGGTTCCATTTTTTATCATTTAATTACGCAACCCTAAAAAGCTACATTCCGATACCTTCTGTAGTTTTTGCGCGATGTGCGCCACACGCAGTTCGCAAACGAGTTACGATTTTGTTTAAAAGCTTCGATATCATTATACAAGTTACGAGTTCTCAATCGCTGCAAGATTTAGAGAAATAACAACAGAAAATGAGCTTTTCGAAACGATTTTGTGAAAACCGGTTTTTTTTTTGAGGGGCCCCATTACCCACTTTTGCCCCTTGGAACGTGTAGCGTACGCGATGACTTGCACGCGTGCGACCTCAATTCGTCTGACTTAGTACGTTCTAAGAGGTCAGGAGACGTGGATACTTTGTTAGTAACTTGTTCCTATATCTATGATTAGTATGAAATATAATGAAAAAAAAAATTGTTTTACATAAACTATTTCTTATCGCTGATTGTTAAGATTTCCCTTTTAGGCATAATATAATATCTGCTATAATATAAAATTAAGGTACGTACGTATAAAAATAATGCACAAAATGCACATAGTTTTATTTAAATTGTATTTTTTTAAAGATTTTATCCCCTGTGGGATATGGCAGCCTCGTTAGTAAATATTCTAGTATGTATACATACATATATATGCCTTCAGTGATCAAGTCCGCAGGCTAATACATATTTATGTACGTAATTATACATAATGTTAGCAAATTCGGACTCAGACTCACACAGAATGCTCTGGAAAGATCCCGCATTCGAACCATGAGCGCCTACTTGGGTCATCATTGATGTTCTCTCTGTCTCACACCGGCCACACTCCATCATCAGTACCTACATGTGTTACATCCTTAATCCTTTGGCAAACATCGCAATGTGGAGATTCAGTCGTTTTCATGAGATGTGCGAACTCATTTAATGGAATGATACACGTAGATGTGGTTCATTATCGTCTAACAGTAACCGTACGTTTTCGGAGTTTGCGAATTCCGGTTGAGTAATTCCACTTAATCGCGATTAAGTCTTTTCAATTTCGCGTCAGAATGAACTTATCGGGATATTGTCGATCTGCACCGCGTATCGTCTTGTTCGCAATAATGAATGTACTTTTATATTAATGTCGTATAAAATATCTAAAAAAAAATCGTTTGCTCCACTTAACAGGCGTCAACGTACACAGGTTTGTGTAACCGATTCTAAATCCCAAAATACACACAAACCGGTTGATTATACGAGCAATCCATTGAAGCAACATTTGTATATTTATTCTTTCCCAATTAGGTGCGGGAAACGATGTTGTTGTTGTTCGCATCGAGTTACAGTTCGCACGGCAATTCGCGAGCCGTTCAAACATGTCGGTTTTGCAACAACAATATTGCACCTCTCGTTAAGTTGTAAACACTGGCGCGCTACCGATATAGCCGTCCCTCGAGAGCATGCCTCAGATCTGACTTGGTAAATACGGAACGTAACAGAGGCATTGTTTGAAATGCAATGACCTATATAAGACGACTCGTATTCGTCGTAATGTATCTTTACGAGCAATAAATCTTTTTGAGATTGGCTTTACGTGTTAATTTGTAACTCTTGTAATTTCACTTTGTACCTACTACGATTAAGTCTAAACGTAATGTAATCTTCGAGTAATGTTGGCGATATATTTACCTCATTTCGCGCAATATCGTGGCTAGCTAGAATGACCTGTCCCATCACAGTCTTACATGTTCTTTTCGAGAGTGAGAAACCATTATCTACACCATCAAAACGAAATTTTAAAATTTCTCTTTTTCGTACCATGTGGCGGTGCGTAAAGATAAATACATTATACAACAAATAGTACGGAACCCCTAGGGCGTAAGTCCGACTCCCACTTGGCCGGTTTTTCGCGAATAATCGTACTTCCGTTTTTGTTTCAATAACGCAACGGCTATCGCTAATGTTCAGTATGCTCAAAATAGACATTGTTACAGTGGTTTGCACACGCGTTTTACATTCGGTTGTTGCACAAACAATGATTAATGGCTATAAACCAGTTACACAAAAGACGAATTCTCCAATCGATCGACAATTATTGACGTTTTAACTAATTAATCGGAGATTAATCGGCCATATTTATTATTTGGTTGCACAACCATCGGTGAAGCTTAATTCTATTGTCAAAGTTGTGAGAAATTAATTGCCCAGATTTGGAGAATTAAACCGCAATTAGGTGAAAGATTTGAGTGAAAGCGTGAAAGATACAGCTATAATGGGTAGGTGAATTACATGTGATTAGTATTTTTAGGTACCTACTTCACGACTGTATTCAAAAGTATAATAATAATTCTTTATTTCGAACCAAAGTTATCTACAGTATGGTTAGTAAATGGCAAAAGCGAAATAAATACGAAAGGACATATACCTAGCATTTTTGTTATTACTCGCAGGATTGTCTTGTGTTAATAGGTAAAGTTTTTTCCACGTTTTCCAATTTTCTTCTTTTCGGATTTTTAAATTTTGTCAAATTAAACGATATTGTTATGAAATATGACTGCTATGTGTATTTATATTGACGAATTCATTGACGTATTTGAGTGTCGACGTTTGACTAATTTAACTATCCGTAGTCGCATATACCGACGCATCGTCGAAATCGTACACACAACTTCGATTGTATGGAAAATATGACTTTGAGGGTTTTTTCTTTTTAAAGACGAGGTTTCACTTGCGTTTAGCGTTTGTTCTGTGAACTTATAACTGCGAAGACATTAACGTATTTCTCGCAGCTTAATGTCTGTATATTTTAACGCGTGACTTTAGCGCATATTCACTCGGAACGCTTTGATGTCGCAGCCGATTGAGTAAACGTTAAAATGGTAAACTTTGTGTAGGTACCATTCGCTTCTTTATGGAGACTTTTAGAAAGCTTTTTCTCACAGTGCACGACCGAAAATTATTGTACAGCCGGACCGCGAACGCTCCGTCTCTCTAGGTAGGGCAAACGATTTAATTTAAAACGCTTTCACTTCACTCAAACCGGAAGTCACTCGGTGAGCTAAGTAGTCGCAAATTATTAGTTAATTAAATGTTCCTAACATGCTATTTATAGACGTTTGTCCTTTGTTTTTCAGTGTGTAAATCAGTGACGCGAATACAGGTTTCGCATTATAGTGACCAATTATTTGTCTACGTTGATTATAATTTCTTTTGTCGGGTAGTCTCATCCGCTAGATGTCCACTTATGTCCTTAAGCCGTCTACCCTATAAATCTCGTGCTACCTCTAACCAACCGTGGCCATCCATGTTTGTCCTCAGCCCACCTAGTTGTGTTTTGTGGGGGCCACCCCACGCGACCAAGTCCGTGATCACCACAAGAAAACCTATTTTCTGCGGTTATCGGTTTTGTGATCGATGTGTATATAGAAAAAAAAACCGGCCGAATACGAGTCGGATTTGCGCCCGAAAGGTTCCGTGCGTTCTGTTATATAACAGATTTATAGCTATTCACCGCCATGCAGATGGCACGAAAACGAATGTCAATTTAAATATACTAAAAATATTTTCTTACGTGATATAACTACGAATTAACAATTTTTTAATTTGTCCTTTTATTTGTGCTGTGATGTCTTGCCTCTTGCCAAATTTCATCTTTCTAAGTTAACGGAAATACCCTATAGGTTTTGATGTATTTGCGAATATCAAAATATGGGGCATAAATGGTCGTATTTTAGATTGGGTTGATTTAGAAGCTTAATTATTTTATAGTTCTTAGGGACCGTAAACATAAGTTTATAATAATATATAAGGTTAGGGTCTTGATAGAGAGACAGACGAACAAACGAACAATGAAGTTGTCTGTAAAAGTTTCTTTTTTCTTTTCGAGGTACGGAACTCTAAAAAATAGGTGAAATGGGCCACACGTGACCTTAGTAAATTGACCATAACCATGACACCAAAACTACACTAATATAACCTATAACCATGCATGCGAACTAACGGACGGACGTTAGTAAAACATGAACTTTGTATTTAATGATCGAGGAGGTCGCGTTTTAATCCATATTTTCTGCAAGTGATAGTATTTAAGAGCTCATTCACCTAATTGCGCCCAATCATAATATATAGCGCCCTTTTTAATTTCCAATAATTCAAAAAATGAAATTATTTATTCTGTAAAATTAAATTTTTTTAATATTGCTACTTGTTACATATAAAAACGCAGTGTCGGTTTCATACCAGCTTTTAGGAAATAGTTTGAAGCGTTATGTTTTAATTTGTTCTTGCATCGCAACTGACGCACTGACAGGACACCTCATTCAACCACATGTTGACGATGTGATTGAATGAGGTGTCCTACACTCTTTGCTCATGCAAAAACTAGCAGCAGTACCTATACAAAAATGAGGTTTAAAAAAACTATTTTCATAAATTCGTAAGGGTGCTCGTGCTTTGATGCACCCATATGTACGTAAATGAGCTCTGTAAACACTATCACCTGCTAAAAATTCAGATTTTAGAAACCCGTGATCATTTGTGGTCACGGAGTCTTAGACTAATTGATAGTCCAAGAGTCTTGAAGTCATCCAGCTCTGGTGTAACTCAGTCGGCGACAACATGCGTGTTGCGAGCGTTCTGGGTACGATAGACCCGGTCAATGACCGAGACCGGCGGCGTCCCGTTACCGCCTCGCCGCCCTGGATGTGCATACTGGATTTGGAATATCCTTGGGTCGTTTTCATCTCCTGGTTTTTTACACATACATAAGCTTCACGTTTTATTATCAGACACTAGCTTTTCACTTGGTATGTGACAAACGTCAGTAAGGGGCGACCTGGAGTGTAGTGGGTGACTGAATTGGTGGGATCTTAAAGAAGGGCCAATAAATTTTCGATTCAAGTAAAATGCTCGAACTGTGTATTGGTGTAATTCGTGTGCATTGAGAATCGCACGCGTCTAATTAGGTTGTCGTGAGTCAGTACTGATTGTATACAAGTGAGACCTGATTGCCAAAGTAATTTAAATCCATTGTTCCGATTATATGTTTGCACAGTTGATGCGGCGAGAACGTCGAAAATTTATAAATGACAATGCCCATTGCGCCATAGGCAACTGACCCAAGTTATCACTACGTAACTATAAGTTGTCTCAAATTGAAACATTTGCCATTGAAAAGATCTTCTTCTCAAGATGTTTTCAAGAAAACGGTGTTTTTGGGATATCATATACCTATTAAAACTTATACATGTGGCGCCAACTTTATATGTTACACAGTTGCATTCGAATGTTTTTATTTCACACAATATGTATTTTTTCAAAATTATACATGTTACCTTTGTGTTTAAAAGCTTAAAATCTTTTAATTTTTAAAAATTTTGTTAAAATTAAAAGGTTTATCTAGTGATAGCGCTATCTGTTATAAGGGATACTATTCGCAAATTTGCTACTTCTTTTTCAGAGTTCATCAAACTCCGCTCCACAGAAAATCACAAAATTGAAATTAATAATATTTTTGCGTAATTTGATATTGATTTTCCGAAGGAGACAGCTTTTCATTTTTTTTTTAAACAAATATTCAAAAGTAATGTGGGTCAGTATTGAACTTTGTTAGAGTAAATTCTGTTATTTATACTGACATACCCACTTAGACTATGTCAACAATTTCTTTTGAAACATCAAAATTTAAAATTTGCAACAGTTCTTAATACTTTTTTTTTATAGTTCAGAAATTTTTATTTCAAGTGTAGTATTCGGTTTTTTTTTAATTACTTGTAACTAAGTAATGATCACTCGTATGAACTACATACGTTTATGTTGGAATTTTTGACTTAAATACATATCAACGCATATTTGATACCTCCAATCATAGTCTTTTTTCCATTTGTTAAGTTTATTACTTCTCTATCCTATGCTCTTATTTGTAAGACTTCCCCCCACTTTCTTCCCTACAGCTCTTTCAAAACTGAAGCGCGAACCAAATTATAAATCCCTACTAATTTTTTTTATCACTTAAGGATTTTGTTTATAATAGATCTTGAGCCCTTTCCAGCGGTACCCTAAACATGTTTTTTCTGCTAAATTATCACGTGAAATAATCTGCCGTTAAAAAACACACCGTTTGTAGAAGACATATACCTTAGTAGACGCAAAGGGCCTTGAACACGCTACCTAAAGTACATAAACACTTTGTTTATATTCGGACGACACGATGTACTTTGTCGTTGTCCGTCACCGACAGATGACTATAAACGTAAGGTCTGATTGTCATTCTGACATGTTGGTGTAGGGTACGTACGTGCGGAGATGCCTTGACGCATCACCGAAGGTTCATCTGATGCAAAACTAGCAACTGATTTCATATTGGGCACCCCTATAATAATAATAATAACACACACAATCACAACAACGCCTAAGTCCCAAACTAAGCATTAGCTTGTATTTTGGGTACCAAGGGAAGACACCACATACATATAACAACCAAGACCCGGTGCCAGTATTAATATTCATCATATAAATACTGACCCGACCTGGGATTCGAACCCGGGACCTCCAGCTTCACAGGCAGGGTCGCTGCCCACTAGGCTAAGCGGTCGTCAAATATAGGTATAAATAATATAGGTCTTGTATGTTTCCCGAAAAGAAAGAAATAGCATTAGTTTACTTTTAAAATAATTATATATTAATTTTAATAAATATTTACCATTGACGGTTTATTTTCACTTGAATTCCGAATTTTATCTACCTACTTAATTTTTGAAATGAGCTAATTGAAAACAGAGAAGAAATGAAAATTTTCCGTTATATCATCGTATCACAAAAGTATAGTTTTGTTTTGGTACATGCAAAGAAGTAGGTATTAATTTCATTCTTTAACACTAAAAAACCATTAGTTTAAACATTATAGTTATTTGACTGATTGGTTGGTCGAGTGGTTAAGGACTCTAACTGCGGAGCCAAGGTAGCGGGTTTAATTTCCGCCCGGGACAAATATTTGTGTGCATGAATATGTCTATTTGTTCCGTGTCTGGGTGTAAAAGTATCTATTTATGTATACAAAGTGAAATTTTAACAACCATCCAAATTTTTATATAATGATCTTTGGTAAAAAACCGTTGGCCATCTTGTTTACTTTTAGTATATTATATTTTTAAAAAAATGAATATTTAAGTATGTATATCAGTTGTCTCGTACCCCACACTATAAGCATAATATTTGCTTACTTTGGGACTAGATGGCGCTGTGTCGGATGTCCCAGATATTATTATTATAACTTTTATTCTATTTGAATTTTCACAGAGGATAATATTTGCAATTCTAGAAGTGAGTAGGTCCATTTACGTAACGTGTTTATTATCCGTCGAAGTACTTCCACTCTTTGAAAGCAAACAAAGCGCGAGACTAAATAATACAAATGCCCATGGCCTTCGCTACGTAGGAAAAAACCTTTGGTTTGTACTTGCGAACCTGTTCGTTTGTTTTCGTAGCATTTTCAATAGAAGTTTTCATTGCATACTTTTACTACTTATTAGTGTTATTGGATAACTTTTTGGTAAAACATGTAAATTTCTGTAAATCGAAGATATAAAATATATAGTTTAGTAGTTAGATCTACTGTGCGTGTTGTTAACGTAATGTGGAAAATTCACCAACACAAGTTGCGGGATATCAAGTGAAAGCTAGTTCTGTGAAGAATTTAATTGTTTCACATAGAGATGTTAATGGAAAAACCTTGATTAACACAAAAAACCGGCCAAGTGCGAGTCGGATTCACGCCCTAAAGGTTCCGTTTTATTATATCTCGCTTTTCACCGTCAGATGGTAGGGAAAGTGCTGTGAGTGCTTGCTTCTTTCCAAATTTCATGATTCTAGGTCAATTTGAAGTCTCGCAACAGGTTTTCATGAGAGATTTGCAAGTGTTAAAATATATGACATAAATGGCAGTATCTTCTGATTGTGTTTCCTTAGGACCTTGAGTTTTAGACATTTTCAAGAGACCGTAATCGTACACCCTAGGTATATTTGATATTAATTTCAACTTCATACCTCTACACTGTTTTGAGAAAAAGGGTCTTGACAGATGGACGGATGGACTAGAACGTTATTCTATAAAGGTTCTATTTTCCGTCTGAAGCACAAAACCCTAATAGTTATTGAAAAGGAAAATAGATAGTCATAAGGACAATCTACAAGGTGCAATGCAACTTAGGAGAATGATATGAGGTACAAACGAAAATAATCTCTAAACAGAAATTATAAACAATTCAGTTCGCATACGATTAGTTTTTTCCTCTCGAACTACACACAGTTCTATCGTACTCTTGTACTGAGACAGTGACCCTTGGTGAATACATCAGCTAATATACTTTTACGTTTGTCCAAGGTCTAATCCTACTTAGAAAATACGTCCGTAAACACGCCCCCAGCGCTACAGCGGCGTTCATTCCGGAACAATAACATCTTGTGTTTATGTACATTGTTACCTCGCAGTACACCTAACCTTGACTACTTCGCGACACTACTCTCTCGAGAGATCTCTATTCTTTGATGCTAATTATAACCTCTTTAATGCGGAGTGTGTGTGTACGTTATGACATTATATCAATTAACGTGTGTAGGTAATTGTAAATGTGCGGCGCTTACTTCGTTGCAGTGAGCAAGAAGGGCGCTAATGTCGACCAATTGGCGTGTTTTTAATTATAATTAATGACGCTCCGATTGGCCGATACTAACCCCCTTGCTCACCGCAACGAGATAGGCGCCGTAAATTTCCAATTATCCGCCTTTTAAGAACGTACATTCTTAAAAATTTAATATTTAATTCATCCTACTGAATAAAATGCCAAAATCACTTTTCATTACAAATCACATGACAATTAAATCTCGTTTTGAAATGCTCGCTCCTTGTACGTCAGAAGACAATCAGGATATGGTCCGCGAGCTGCTTCGCCGCCCACTGGCACGCCGTTTCTAGACAAATTATATAATGAAGACAAGTTTACATTCGTACATACATTTATTTATACTAAACGAAGCGACAACGGTCCGCGACCTAACTCTATTGTCGACTATCAGTGTTAAAATACGTTTCTTTCTTTAGAATGGACATACATATAATAAAAAACCTGATTTTTAAAGGTCCCTAAGTAGGTACACAATGAACCTTTTTAGGATCACTTTGTTGTCCCTCTGTTTATCCATCAACCTTTTTCTCAGGAATAGCTTGAAGTATCACCTTGAATTCCTTGTCTGATTTTAATAACGCTGCTAAAAATCTAACTGAATGCAATAGAAGGTGTATTTTATAACTAACTTGATCATCATAATCTTATACGGTATTTAAGCTGAACGTCTCGTTATCATTATTGTGTATTATGAAAAGTAAGGGAAAAATTCTAAAGCATTTTTGACTTTCCGCTATCCAAGGGAAGTTTTTGATTTGGGTCCGATTTTCGAAAATCGAGTTTTCATCAGATCTTCACGTTTTGAGGTCCAGGGAAGCCATTCTGACCATTTTTGGCTGGACGTCCGTATGTATGTGTGTGTGTATGTAACTTTTTTTGTTGTACGATATCTTGAGAACTAATTGACCGAATAAGACTCGCGATACGGCGTTTGAAAGGGTTCATCGAGACTTAGGTCTGATTAAATTTTGAAGTCAATCAGTCGAGCTGTTTCAAAAATATTAAAAAAAAAAACATTATTATTTTTTTTTAAATAACTTTGAGACTTCCAACCGCTCTATTTGAAACCTTATATACATTTTTGTACATAAAAAACATTGAGTGCCGCCAATAATATCAAAATCGAACGACGCGTTCACAAGATATCGTAGTTCACAAATTTCCGAAAACGTGTTTTTTTAACATAACTTTGAAATTTTAAGATGAATCGAATTTTGGTATTACATTTTGTACTTACAAAATAACATATAATGCCGTAAATTGCATTAAAACCGAACGACGCGTTCAAAAGATCTCGCAGTCTACAAATTTCCGAAAAAGTGTTTTTTTAACATTACTTTGAAATTTTACGACTAATAGATTTTATAGATTAGCTTTACATAAAAGTTTTGTGCTTACAAAATTACATATAATGCCATAAATTGCAATAAAATCAAACGAAGCGGTCAAAAAATATCGCAGTCTACAAAGTTACATTTTTTTTTGTTTTTTGCAAACTACATTCTGTGAAAATCTTTATCATACGCTTGGATTTTGTTACTCCAACTTTTACTTCAAAGAAACACTTGTGTCTTTTTTCAGTTTTTGCACATAAGTGTGTTTGTTTCTTTACTAACTAGAACTACGTAATCTATTCCACACTAAATACGCTTAAAAATTTATGGCTAAAGCGGACAAACAGACTAATCACATAAACATTAGATTTTACTACTTTTGGTATGAACACTAAAAGATAATTCTTTCTGGTCACTGTTTAAACTATAAATTACCCAATCCAGTCTTAGATTTTTCGTTCTCATTTATTTATACAACAATGGCATTGTTGATAAGAAATGTCTCGCGAATAGATAAGATTAACATATTGTCAGAGTAGGTATGTGTAGGTAAATAGGTAGGTGTGGCCGGTACCCGACTTAAAAGCACTTTTATAACGCGAGCAGATATCGAGATGAAAAACATGTCATAAACTGGCTAAAATGATTAACTACGTGATTTTCTAATATAAAATGCATTCTATAGCAACTAATAATAACTATAAATGAGTTTTTGATGTATCAAATATTTTCAGCTGTTGTCATGACGCTGATATTGCATTTGCCTATGCAAGTTTAATGTGCGATAGTGTGCGGGTACGAGCGCATCGCACGCGCAGTTGTCATCGATTGTTTACCCCGCATAACCGAAGAAATAGGTAACGTAACACGTCGCGACGTTGCCGCTTCGGACATTGCCAGTATTATTTTGTCTCATTCTTACTTCGTAACCTCTCGCTTGCACGCGATACGACCATCTCTATCGCACGGATTAGCGGTGTTCGACTTTTTTGACCGTCGTGGTTTTCCCGTTCTCGGCATTCATTCGTCTGAGATTTGCATCGCTTCTTGACCCTTCAACGATAACTTTGTTGGCCTTTTACGAAAAAAAAAATAGATTGTGCTTTAAAAAATCCTCTATTTTATTTAATTTTTAGCGTAAGAAGATTTCTTTAATATTGATTTTTGTAGCTATTATTTATTATAGCTGTTTAAGCATACATATATTTTATTAGATGTAATTAATTCTACGCTATGCAAAAATTAAGAATTTTCTAGAATGTGCTGATATTGCACAGAATCACGAAAGTTTCACGATGTCGCAATACAAAAGACATCAACGCGCGAGAATGGTGTGTCTCGCAACCGGCCCGCTTTGTATCGCAAACGTTCTGCTCGCTTTAGTGACTTCAATTGCGTGTTATGAAATGCTCGAAGTACCTTTTTAGTACTTTTTAACTCACATACTAAATTGCTATGTACTTAGTGCAGTACGGTTGGCATATTTAAAAAAAAAAACATTTTTAAAATAATAAATATAAATACGGTAGGTGATTGATATTGGAAATATATTTTTAAAAGGTATAAAAGTAGACTTGATGTCATAACTAAGTCAAAATCTCTTAATATAGAAGTTTAGCTTCCAAACATTCTTTTCTGTCTCGTTCGTGCAAATCAAACTTAAGGTAACATTATGTTAAATGGCCTCACTCGACATCCCACATCGATATTGCTCTCTCTGTCTAATTAGATATTTGAAACTTTCATAACGTGGTTATTGATGAACTATTTTAAAATATTATTTCATAGTATTTACTATGTTCATTTCTTAATGAAAAAAAGACGCCTACCCTATTGTGACCGAAAAGTAGATTTTGCTTTGATATGCCGTTTAAGACGTTAGTTAATTATTATTTTCATACAGGGGACCGTCCATAAATTAGTGCAAGTACACATTAAGTGGGAAGGATAAAGGTCTTAATTATAGCGTGATGTGTAACGAGGAGGAAAAGGAATCTATGAAATACGCATAATTATTAATTTTTTAACAAACGTTGGTAAAACTCATTTAAGTTTAAGTAACATTTACACTTTTATTTATATAACACGTACCTAAAGCCTAATACTTCTTATTGTGAAAAATTTTGTGTAAATGTATGTACAAGTATTACTTAACATGTTAAATAAGTATATCAATAGCTTTTCCGTTTCAAAGTAGTGGGGGATCGACCTAGCGTGACGTAATGTTTGCTGGGGAATGTGCATATTACGAGAGGGAGGGGGCATACAAAATACCTCAATTTGACGTTATTTTATGGAGGCTCTTAAATAAAATTGCCCTCTAAAAGATCTAACGCTTTAAAGAAACCCAATCAGCTGAGGTCATCCATTCGATCATATTATCACGCGAATGGCGTAGATCACATTGACCGGAATGTTATCGAGGCCGTTTGTCCAATCGATACTTTATTCGTACGGCATAGTTATTGGAATGCATTCGGAACCTGCCCCGGTCGGGCGCTTCGTAGCGACTCTGTCGCTTTCTATACCGTTCGCCGCTCGAGCGGTGCACCGTTTCACTTTCTATACAGTGACATGACCGTTGTTTACTATGATGTTATATTATTTTAAAGTTTAATACTTATTTCAATATATTTTAAAGAAGTTCTTGGTTACAACTTCTGCTATTTTTACGACTCGTATTATTTCATTTTAAATCAACAAATACACAGGGTTAGCTTTCCAAAACTACCACTCTAAGAGTATTAATAATAAAAAAAGGGGGGGGGGGAGGCGAAGAAATTAAACCTAACTTTTAGAATTTTTAGAAATGTGAAAATACGAAAAAAAAACTAATTTAAAAATGAGTAATACATACCTGTTACTTGCTATTAAGACATTTTTGATGGCCTTCAAACTCAAAACACTTAACACTAACACTAAATGGTCAGCTACTCTTCTAATAATAATAACGTATACATTCTGAAAGTTGGATTCATATCCTCGTTTCACCATCCTCTAAATTATTATTAATAATACTTCTAGGGTGATAGTTTTGGAAAGCCGTACCAATAACACATATTGATACATTTTTAGTTTATGTTTAGACTAGATTCATCTTTTACTGATCAATTCTTTTGATTAATTTTTTTTTTTGCCAATTTCTATAAAAACAGCGTTTTATATAGGAAATCTAAGTAAGACACGAGGCATCAACGTCGTTTAAACTTTTAAACTAGTTACAGCATCAACTATACAATGTATGCGAAAGCTTGTAAGCTAGGGCGGCGTCGCTAAAACGAATTCGGAATGCGGCCGACCCACGAGGCGAAGCCAGATAAACCGAAGCTAAATCTGCTCAATGCGTTTTATGTGCCGCTCTGCATTAATAAACTTTGCTCTCCACTTTTATATGTGAAATAATCGTTTGTGTATACTTTATATTTTTATTTAGGAAGGATTGTTTTCTCGTTCTCGTAGAGTTTAAAGCTATTTCGATAATATCACGTAATATTCGATCGGACTGCATTCAGTTTCTTCACTCCAATTTTGTGGTAATAATTAGTCCTTTACCCTCATACATATTACACTCTTCAAACTTAGATTCCTTATATGATAAATACCAGTGCAAAGACACAAACACGGCAGGTGTATCGTCTCCAGCTCAGGACAAACGTTAAAGATAAAAATGTTTAATATTTAACCGACACAAAGATGGAATCTGATATCTTCGCCCTGTACGCAAAGTGCTTGTCCACTGCACCACGGAGGCCGTAAAAATTTTACGATCAAATGTTTATTATAAATGCAATATGTAGATACTTCAATTATGTCTTTAAAGTGGAGTATTTCCGAAATAATACAGTCTCGACCCAGGCTAGAAAGGAGACCGACATTTTTAGACCCCTCCACCTCACCTCACATTATTCAGTAGTTGGATGGTTTCCGAGATACGAGAATTACCCTAGGTATTTTTTGAAAAACGGTTGAAACTATTAGATTTGGTTAAAATATGCATTTCCTATAAAATTGTTGTTATCGTAAAAAATATTTTAACAGTTATCTTGGATAAATTTCAAAGAAGACAAAACTATTGCAATATGGCATAAACAACTGAAATACTAAACTCAATCTACATAATATCAATTACTCCAGAGGATATTAAGAAAATATTTTTAACCGCGAAGAATACAAATTGTGTGTTGGCTATGATAATGTTTCCACCAAGGCTTTGAAATGTGCTCTAAAAAATTAGCTATACCATCATTTCTTTACGTAATGAACCTGTTTGTCCCAAGTGTATTTCCAGATATATTAAAAAACAGGACAAGGAATTATGCGAAAATTGTCGATTCCCTAACACTTGTTCCAACAATGTTAAAAAAATCTAAAGAATAATTTTTAATAATTTATATACATTTTTAGAAAATATAATGTTTTTAATAATGACCAATATGGCGTCAGACAAAATAAAGGATATATCTGGCTATACGTAATACATCACATACATAGAACAAAACCCATGTCAACCAATATATTACATGCCTGCTATGGCTTGTTACAGTTTATATCGTGTTCTTTTTACCTGTGACAGGCAAGAATACATTTAATTTTATTACAATCAACATTAGGAAAGAAAAAAGTATACGTTTTGCGTTATTAAAGTCAGATATTTCGTGCGACAAATTTAAGCGTTTATTATGCAAAAATAATGTGAAGTTTTTGTGCATGTGGTTTTAAAAACTGCTTTATTTAATGATTTTAAAATTGGCTAAAAATATTTTTTATTAAAGCCATAATTTTAATCGTAACTAATATTATAAATGCGAGTTACTAATAATATTTGTCATAATTTTAGACATAGATAAAACAACTATTTAGCCCTTATAAGTTTCCGGTAAGGGTTGTTTACGCCAGGTGGTTGTCTCGAGTAAGTGGCAGGGCATGTCGGGCAGATGTGTTCGACCATAAGCATCGGCGGCTGTGGCCGCGTCGCGCGTCGCGAGGGGCGGTCGCGGTCGACGAACCCGCCCGCTATTTGCTTGTGCAAGGTCGCGGAGCGAGGCGCGAGCGCCGTTGCGTTGTATCTGCTCTACTATTACACACACACACACACACACACACACACACACACACACACACACACACACACACATACACACACACACACACACACACACACACACACATCTTCGTTTTAGGGATGCGATCGCTATTAACTAACAGTTCAGAGTTTAGAGGCGAATATAATCGGTGCATTAAAGTTACGTTAGCATGTAATGATAACGTATAATTCGTTTATTCATTACCGATTTGGTTAATCCATTCCTTTGTTGTATTTGAAAAAAATATACTTTCTGGATTAAGGCTGCCAAACATGTTGGTGTTTGCGTGCACAGATTTGCTTGTATTGTCGAATTATACAGTGAAAACATGACTATGTATGCGATAAATATGAACAGATATTCTAGCCTGATCAGACGAACCAGCCGGATATGGAAATTAGTATTTTCTCGTGGATATGCCTGCGAAATGCGATCGTGCAGGCATAACCGAACGTGTGTAGCACATACAGTATACAGCTTTCAATCCGCGATTATTTGCGAATAGAGAGGTAATGGTTAACACTATTCTATGACAGTCGACAGGCTGAGTGTGGCGGCGCTGCGGTCACGTGTGTGTGTATACGCTATGAGATTCGGTTATGCCTACTGTCATGCATATCCTAACGTCTGGCCACTTTCAGGGACGGTATCTCAAGAAATAGTTTAATAGCTTTCTTAAGGGCCCTCGCTGCGTGACGTTGAACTCCATAACGGGCGTGGCTTAAAGGTATTCTCTATCATCAGACACAATTTTCGGAACATAGAGCGCTGTATACTGGTAAAAAAAGAGTAACGCAACTGATTCAAAATATGACGAGCGGACGTGTGATGATCTGAAGCGAAATCAGTGTCGCCCAATATGAACGAACAAAACGCTCTTTCAAATCTTTTAAAATCGTGAAAAGTGTATTCAAAATAACGCCCAGGAGTTTTTTTTTCTTTAATCTATATAAAATTATTTGTTTACGCTAGAGTTAAGATTATGATTATTGTAAATTTTCAATAGGAATTTTACGTGTCAAATATACGTATAAATTGCACAAGTTTTTGAGATCGGTATTTCTTAGATAAAACTAACTTCTTTGAAAGTAAGTCTAGTATAACTCAAATTATGATACCGATATGATCATTTAAACATTAATACAGATAGTTATTGAATGATATTTACAATTTACGGTTGTACGGCAATTTAAACGACTAGCGAGGCCTTAAAGAAGGCTACTGCAAGTCGGTGACTACCTGAAAAAAGCTATTAACCAATCATCTAATACGTGACTGGGTTAAGGACTTTACTTGCTGATTTAAAAGTCTTCCTGCAACTACAACGTTTTATTAATTTTCGTATCATGTATTGTTTCAGACCGAGCTTTATGGCATAAAATGGCGTAAGCTCGTATGGGGCGAGGGCGGTGGTGGATCGGGATCGCGGGGCGGCGGAGTTGGGAGCGGATCTGAGAGCGAGGAGTCGGCTCCTTTGGCCGATCCCGTAATCAGCAGTTACGCGCGTTGCTTAGCCGGTGACATTCTGTGTGTTTGGCGACGCGTGCCCTCTCCCCCTCCACCGGCCGATCTGTATGACGTGACTGCTCCCCCTCCCCCCGCGCCGCCGCCGCTCTCGTTGCGAGCTGCCAAGGAACTATGGATCTTCTGGTATGGCGAGGAGCCGGACCTCAGCGGAATTGTTGCTCCGGAGCTGATCGCAAGCCGTGAGTACATTTTATTACTACTGTCTAATATTGATTCGACTGTATCGTACAATTGCGGTCACCACCGCTTGATCACCCCTAAAGCAGTTTTCGTAATGTTATACCAATCGTGCACGGCACACGCAAGTGGCTTTGGTTTGAACAAATTAGAGAAAACAAAATGCAGATTGCGACTAATGACTAAGGTGCGTGCACAACACAAGTAAAATTGCTCAGGTTAGTGGAAAAGAGCGTCGTTGTCCTCTTTGCATTGCTATGGGCAAATTATTTGTTTAATGATCTAGTGGGAGATACCGTGATAGTATGAAACCGCACATTATTGAGTGGCCTTGAATGCTTTAAATTAGATATTTGTGAAAATTTAATATTATTTCATACCAAACACTGAACTTGGCCTGCAAGGTTTTAGATTCATAAAGTAATTTGTGTTCGCGGGGGCCTGTCGTTAACTTTTTGTTTTTTAATCTAAGACCGCATATTTATACGCAAACAGTTGATTGGAAAAAATAATTGATGGCTACCTGAAAATCTGTACTATACAACAGTAAATAACATTTATGTTTTGCTATTATGCATATTTATGTACTATACCGCGCCCCTTCTTTACAAGAAAATTGTAGATTTTCCGTCGCCTTGATTATAACCCGCCTAAAAACTTACACAATACTTGAAAATCCTTCGTACGTAGTTCTCATTAAAGTATCCTTTGTAATTACCAAATAAGGTATCAAAATGGATACCGATTTGTTTCCGATTTCGTCAAAAGTAACGAAAAATTTCCATCGCGCCGCGAGTAGGCGGTTGAGGCGCGGCAGGGGAGCGGGGGCGATCCCTCGAGGCCGAGTGTCTGCCACCGGTGTTGTGTAATATTTATCGCCTCACTTCGTTCAATGCCCTATTTCAAGGAAGAGATATAGTTAGTTGCACACGAGATTTCTAGTTCATTCTAGTCAATAGGTAAACCAATGATGTTTATATATTAAGGGATGTAGATATACCCAATACAGTCCAGAAAACGGATCGCGTGATACGAGTCAACCAGAATAAACTTGATTGACTCGTATCGTGCGATCCGATTCAATCAAGTATATTCTAGTTAAATAGGTAAACCAATGATATTTATATAGATATGTCAATTCGGTCCAGAAAACGGATCACGCGATACGAGTCAATTGACTCGTCGGTTATTATTCGCTTGTATTTGCCTATTGAGATAATATTATCAAAAGAAATGCCTTCTTTTTTGATTCGAAATGTAATATAATGGTGATGAGTCGTTTAAAGGACGAAGTTAGTTATGAACACGAACATGCATAGCCTAGAACGACCGTCGAGGGCTCTGTCAAACTTAAGTCACCTTGAATCGTTGATGAGTAATTCCGTTCAGGTCGAGTTCATACAATCTAAAGAGCGGCGAGTTGGAGCGTAACGACAATAAAAGCTTGTGCGTGTGTATGTGTGTGTGCGCGCGCGCGAATCCTCCAATTTTAGGGTTTTCAGTTTTAAGGATTTCACATTATTTTCGGGGCAAACTACATCTGCTGTTTTTTAGGGGTAATTAATTTTTTAAATTGCCGTAACAAATATTACGAAACAAATTTTATAAACGCACAAATACGCAAACATTTTTTTACCATTATGCAAAATTTTGGGTAAAATTAAGTAACGTTAACGGCAAACTCATTTACCTGTAGGAAGTGTACACATTAAATTAGGGAGTATCAATTCTGCGTAGGTTTTAAAGCCTTCTCCCGCAAAGATATAACTGTATTGCTAATAGTACTCTTCGTACAACTACGACCGCTGTCAACTCATAAGAACTAGTCAAGTGCGTGCCGGAACACGCAGAGTGAAGGGTTCGGTAGTCAGGATGAACCTTTATGGTTAAAGTTCAATTAAGTTTAAAAACAAATATGTGAAGAACTACTCAATATATCTTATTGAAACGAATTTTGCTTGAAAGTGTTTTTTTTTAAGTTGGACAATTTTTTTTCAAAGTTTTCCACCCCGTTGTTGGAAAGTTAAGGGGGGGTGGGGCGCAGGAGCGCATATCTCAACAACTATTGATTTAATTGAAATCGACATTTTGAAACTTCGATATCATTTTTATAGACCCTGCGGGTACCTCACATATTTCTGTATTGGAAATTATTTTCGTCCCTCAATTACATGTATGGCGATCTACCACAATAAAAAAAAATCGTAATTTACACGATTGTAGCGATTCATAGATTATACACCTACCTTCAAGATTTCATCTGTGTAGTGTCAATAATCCCTGAATAAAATGGCTGTGGCAGACAGACTGACGGACAAGACGAAATACGACGATATGGCGACTGCTTAGCCTAGTGGATAGCGATCCTGCCTATGAAACTGAAGGTCCCGGGTTCGAATCTCACGTCGGATCAGTATTTATATGATAAATATTGAAACTGGTACCGGGTCTTGATTGTTATATGTATGTGGTGTCTTCGCTTGGTATCCAAAACACAAGCTAATACTTAGTTTGAGGCCTAGACTTAGTTGTGATGTAAACGTTATTATTATAAAGAGTTCTGTTTTTTGCGATTTGGCTACGGAATCCTAAAGAAACGATGTGAATCTGAATACTAAAAAAATATATCTTTCCACCTATTGAAAATAATTATGAAAAAGAAATGTTCTCCTTAGAATTCGATTAAAGTGTGCTGGAAATTCATTCTTAATATTAATAAAAATAGTAAATAAAATTAATTAATCATTTCCCTCTAGATCTGGTAAAAAGATCGAGTATTTTTAGGTAAAACCATTTTAACATGGTACCACTGCATATACACTAATACTAAGAGTAAACCACACCTAGCCTAGTGTTTCATTGGATATGGGCGCGCTCTGCGTCCAACACGGCTCACGTATGGCTCCGTGGGCTTCCAAAAATAGACCGTGACATACATACATACATACGGACGGCCGATATATAGGTATGCCATAGCTCATGATTAAACCATTGTCCCAGACGACAGTGACCTCGCTCTTACAGCTCCTTATTGACTATGAGATCGTTGACTTCCTGAGTTCTGGCCTGCTACGAACGCAGTGTTGGTGTGTTTGATTAGAAAGTCTCAATAGTTTTAAAAAAGGGCAGTCATCATAAATGCGCCAAACTGCTCAACGCAGGGCAACCGACTATAATTTAATTTTCTTTTAAGTTTAAATAGTATTTAAAATTCAGTCAGTAAGTAGATTATTTAAATAGAGTTGCGTTAAAATGTTTGAGGTATCAAACGTCCCGGTAACAGGTATATGTAAGATCTTTTCCATTTGATAATATTCTTCAAAAAATTAAAAAAAGCATTCGTTATCGATACAGAGGTGAATGGAAGTAGTTCTATGACTTCGAATAATATCCTGAGTTACTTCTTTTTACAAATCTGTGGACCAATTGGGCAATCACAATAATCTTTTTTAATAATGTTGAAAATAAATGTAACAATAATTTATTTATTTATTTATTTATATTAATAAATAAATAAAATAAATAAATAAATAAATTGAACCGAAAAATCGGTTTCGATGAAATTTTCGGTATCATCCGTGAATCTATTAATATCCGGACGTAACATCACGAACCAACTACCGATGCACCCCTAGCAAGTCAGCTGGCTATTTACGCAAGCGCCAACTTGAGCACACTCATGTCACAGTAAGTCTACCGACCGCTCCGGTAGGCTGCGAAGTTCCATTCACGCCTACATACGCGACCGCCATTGTGCTTCATTGATCGTTCAGTGACGGGGAGTCACAAATTTTTATAATGTCTGTGATCTTATGAACTTTTTTCACTCCGGTTTAAAATTAAAACGGGGCACCTCACTAAGTATTATAAGTCACGTGGCACAGTGCCGAGGACGTTTCCAGGGCAGCAGTGAACGTGGCCCTGCGCGCGGATGGGCGACGTAGCTCGATTCAATTGTTTCAGCCTTGTCACTTTATTTAGCGCGTCGCGTCGCCTTCCAATTGCAACTACGTTATAAACATAACGCACGTTTTACTTACTGTGACAGTTCTATTGAAAACATTGAAATAACCAGAAGCTCCACCACCGCCGCCGGGCGGCGGTTACATCGTAAATCACCGATCACGAAAATTAGATTGAAATGCGTCTTTGGAATCAGTCTCTTATTTTAGGTAGTGCTGCATTGCATTGAAACGGGTCACATACTGTTTTCAAAAATAGACATAAACAATTAAAGCCAATTGCCACGTTTCAAAATAAGTGACAGAAAGTGTACGGTTGACTGCGCATAATATATCAAAAACACTGCAAAATTATACAGTATAACATATACAGAATAACCTCTCAAAATATAATTTTCTTCTATTAATGTTTTTTTTTAGATATTTATGAACATTCATCTGACGTTGAAATTGTCCCTGTGGCATTGCCTGGGCGGTTGAGCTTATTGCGCTGCTTTTCACAGTAAACAATTAAAGCCAAAAGTAAAAAAAAAATATTGATTGAGTAAGCTCACAGTGTCAAGTGAAATTGTAATCCACATGAATCACAAAAAATATTTGAACTACATTTTAGCCTAAAATAATGTGAATTGTAAACATCTGTCCAGATGACGTCACAGAGATATGAATCAATTTTTGGACAGAGATAACTAAAAAAATTACATATTTGATTTTGTTTATTTTTAGAATAAGCTAAAGTTTAGCCTGTATTTTCTAAAAAAAAACGAATATAAAACATGTGTTACAAATTTTGGTCCAATCCCATTGATAACTAGGTCCCCATACAAAACTCCCATATTCCAAAACACTCCCGACATGGGGAAAATATACTGTTTTGATATATTTTAGGTCGTGAAAGGTTTGCACATACGTAATACAAGACCTAAATTCTTAAAAATTTTAATAGTAACTTTTGTTACGTTAGACCCAGAAATGTATACTATCCAACTTATATACCAGAATCGCGAAAAACATTCACACGGTGGAATTACCTCATTGGGTGTACATTTATAGTTGTAAGTTTTGTTACAGCGATTAAATGCACTAGTTAGCATTCCCCAATATTTACTTTTATTTGGTTTTTAAGTTAGTCATCTTGAATTTTTCCGCAGTCAGAAATATATACGGCATGAGAATATATTATTTATACATATATTACTACTAGCTTTCTACCCGCGGCTCCGCTCGCGTGAATCCCACAGTTGTACCGGGTCTCCTACTTCCGAGAGAAAAAGTAGCCCATGTCACTCTTCAGCTTATAAACTATATCTATTCAAAAAATTCCGCAGTTCCGGTACAGCTGTTTAGTCCACGCGAACGGAGCCGCGAACGAAAAGCTAGTTTGAAAATAAAATATTATAGCCCATCGCACACGCTGATAGTGTAGCTTCCTAAATGTGAAAGAATTTTTAAACCAGTTAGTGGTTTTCGAGTTTATACAAACAAAAATAAAATTTTTCTTCTTTATAATAGACAAAAAAGTCACATAAAATAAAGGTCTAAGATGGGAATCTGAAAAAATAAATAAAAAGTCAGTCCTTAACCGCATACAACTACCGCCTGCGGTCTTTGCGAATGTAAGATTCAATCCATTACAAAGTATTTCCCTTGTTTATCGAGCGCTTGCAACTTTGTAGCATTGGACATGATCGATACGATCGATAGCTTTCTCGAGGTCCGTGTAAATAACGTGGTATAATAAGGTTTAAGTAGAAATAGTAAATCTTCATTGCGATTAAAATACATTTATTCAGTCGGACAAGAAAAACGTGTCGAACAAAACAACGAAGGTGTTCTGTCTCATTCTCACAGATACCCAGCGTAAAGAATATTATAAGTTTACGAGATTTTCACGTAGGTACTTTGTTATACAGTTTATAATAATTATTATGGAAACCACTGTTACAATGACATTGAAAAATATCCTTACTAATATTATGAACGCGAAAGTTTGTATGTATGCTAGTTGCTCTTTCACGCAAAAACTACTGAATGGATTTTAATGAAACTTTACAATAATATAGCTTACACATCAGAATAACACATAGACTATAATTTATAAAGATACTAGCTTTCCGCCCGCGGCTCCGCTCGCGTAGACTACACAGTTGTACCGGGACCGCCATGATTTTTTGCATAGATATAGTTTATAAGGTGGAGAGTGAGTACTTTTTTCTTCTTGGAAAAAGGGGTCCCGGTACAACTATGTAGTCCACGCGAGCGGACCCGCGGGCGGAAAGTTAGTTAAGTATAAATTTGTCTTGGTTAATTTATACACAATCCGATTTCATTTCATATATTTTTTGTTATTCAGTTTTGACAGAGAGAAAAAGAAGGTTATTTTAAAAATTCTATTTAGCAACATTAACAATTGTGACGTATACGTAAAAACTCAATTCTTGGTGACCTTACACCACTTTCATTTTTAGCAATAGATAACGCTAATGTTAATGCTAAATTATCAAAGTAGTGTATTATTTTCCCCCGGCGGTGCTTCCAATCAATGAGTGCGTTGAAGTGAACCTGCAAACCACAGCTTCCGGTTCCCGCGCCTCGCTATTCGCGTCTCTTATCAATTATGCGATAAATACACCACATCTACAAGCTAGTGATAAAACTTAGTCGGTTTGTGTAAATTGATATTATGCCCTTTTTTGAACTCATTTTTTTCAAATCACCAACAATAAATAGGCGAAAATAAGTCAATCTAACCTGCATCTAACGACAGACAGTAATTGACAGTATTTTAACGCATATTAGGTATAATTTATAGATTTTAACTTTTGGTACTCCTTTACCATATAAATCTTACCTTTGCCAAATCTCACACTCCTCCATACCCGTAATAGGCTTTAAAAGTGGTACATAGTTTTCTCTTTACATTTTAGTAAATAGATTATCAAATCAAATGGTTTGATCTCCTGTTAAAGTAATAGATTTTTCAAAAATGTAAATATGCAGTTTTGTTTCCTCAGAAATCAAGCTCATTCCTTTGAACGTTTTTCGCTATTTCTCATAGTTTAGGATTCGGCCATACAGTCCCATCTCAAAAATTCAACCTGTATATAGATTTTATCTTTGCACTCCTACTCGACATAAACTTTAACTATGCCAAATCTCACATTCCTTCGTACGCGTAGTATGCTTAAAAAGAGATTGAAAGCTTTTTCTTTACATGATTTCGGAGGTCGATAGCTGTCTCCTAAAGGATATCTCTGCAAATTCATATTTTGAATCTACATTTATGATTTATCAAGACTTTTTTGAGCTTGTATAATCGGTTTTACACTTAAATGGACATTAGGTTGAAGAAATATTATTGAATGAAACTGAGAAAAAAGAAATTGCTTCAATAGCGTGTGGATGCGAGGTTTTTTTTCTTTTTCGAGTAGGATACGCCGTTTGTCATGTCATATTCTGCTTAATTAATCTGAGAGTTTACTATGGTACGAATAATAAGTCTTTGAAATTAATTAATGTAACATAGTGGTGCTATCGAAGATAATTTTCTGCAAGAAGTTAATTTTCTATCTTTAATTTATAAAACCTCTTGAAACATTGTAACGACTGGAGGAAATGTGAATAAACCTGCTGATTGTTGTATCGACTTGTAATTGGTTTGGTTCTATTCTGCTCTACAAAATATATATAAAACGTTTTACCCCACTTGAGTTGATTCGAAAAAGAAAAGTTCCAAAAATATCCTTCAGCCTCCCAAAATATAGTATGATATAACAACTTTTTCACTCCACGTGAGTTACTCGTAAATGGGTCATTATTTAGCGACGAAAACAAAATACTTTTTAAAATCATTCGATTTTACTTAACTAGTGTTGTAGCGAAGTGATAGCCTGTCTCAAATTTATAAAGCGCCATAGGGCCATGGTTCGAATCCGGGCGTGTACCAATGAGTTTTTCTGACTTAAGTACACAATATCACTGACACCATGCTTCGGAGGGCACGTTAAGCAGTCGGTCCCGGACGCTGTCAATAGATGGCGGTCGTTACAGTTCCCAACCCGCAGTGGAGCAGCGTGGTGGACTTAAGCTCCAAGCCCCCCTCCTCACCCTGGGGGAGGCCTAAGCCCCTGCAGTGGGGTAAAAATGGGCTGATGATGATGATGTAGCGAATTCAAATGCATACAATCTCTTTGATGTCAAATTTCATACATTTATTCAGATTCTAAATTCAAATAACTTTTCCCTAGGGAGCTAAAATGGTTTCAATTTATTAATTCGAAAAAGGATTTTATTCTGAATATTTCTGCTAAATATTTAATAAAAATGGCAAAGAGTAAATCAATGTCAACGTACCTAATATTATTGTGATACATAAATTTTAATTCAATTGAGTTTATTGAAATTCAATGTTGTAATATTTTAGTCGGTTTTTTGGCAAATTGTTTAAAATATACTTAATTATTAAACATTACCCTAACTAGAGATTTTTTGACAGATTGCAAAAACGAAAAATAGAAACATAGAAAATTCTTTCAAAAATAAACTCTATTTAAAAAGTTAATGTCGCTGAGAAATATTTAGTGTATTTTCATTCATTATTCATATTTCCCTTGTAGGAGGTTGTAAAAAGCAGTGTTAACTTCGGGTGCAAAATTAATTCCCTCACGGATATGGCTTTAAATTCCTCAAAATTTGACCCTTCACGGAAATATACTATTTCGTCTTCTTGGTTCATAATTTACTATTTTATTTAGGGACTCGTCGGATCTTTATTTTTACCAAAACGAAACTATTCCCAAATGCGTCAATTGAAAATGCAATGGTGCCACGTGCGTGTCTCACCGAGTCTCGCAAGGCAATCAGAATTTATTTTAAATTACCTACAGTCTAGTTGTTTGTATGAAAATAAAAAAAAAATCCTAGAACTGTGCTTTTATGAACTGTAGATTATCGTTGCTTCATTGATAAGGTCACGCGGTAATCTTGTCTCGTAATAAGGACGTAGGCAGGTCTCGATCCTCACGATGCGTTTATAATGATGTTCAGTTTCATGTGGTGCTTATGGCGTAATTGTATAAGATTACAGGAATCGTGTATCATCTAAATGATCAAGTCCAAATTTTATACAAATCCTGCATTAGGTGCGAGTCTTCCTAAACTTATTTTTGAGCTTTAGGCATAAGAATTTTCATAGTCAATCCCCTGTCTAACAAAACACAAACAAAAAGCCGAACGAATGGTTTATGAAGTTATGTTAAAATGTGTAAATTTATAATGGTATAACACGTTTCATTACTACGAGAAAAGGTTTCTTAACATTGATGCGAAGCGGGAGCAAAACGGCGGCTGTCATACGCACACTACGTGTGGCTGTGATCTGAAGGTCGGTCAGGCACGCGGCACGGAAATAAACCGCGTATCGGTAACTTCCAAACGATATTATTATATGCTCGCTTTACTATTATGGAGAATTATCTGATTTTGACTTTTCACAAAACTATTATTTAATTTCTTATGGTGGTAGATTCACCCGCTTTGAAAAAATATGGTCTGATGGAATGAATCTATTATCCACAGTGTTTTGGAAAATTGATCAATCTAACATTTTAGAAATTCCTTAATATAGGAAAATTAAAATTATTCATACAAAATTTAAATAAAATTATGAAATATATTAGTTTTGAAAATTAAAATAAATTTTCACTTAAAGACCACGACCAAAAATTTTGGTTATTGGTTTGTCCCCTACAATACCTAATAGACTTCAAATTAGATTTATAATAAATGTATTATTTGCTCAGTTAGGTATCGAACAACAACTATAGATTGTATATGTATATCTTAATTCATTAATTTTTTACGCAGTCTAGAGTTTTTTAATGTTTGTTTTTTCATTTACCTATAAACGTTTGGCTTTTAAAATAAAAATTTTCAAATAAAAAATATTTTTGTTTCATTGTTTGTGACCACATACGTACAGAGTACTACTATTACATATACTGGCGTAGAGAAGCGACGCTGTCGTGTACGTGTGAACATTCATTCTTTCACGATGAGTCACGGCGCTATGCCCATAAGGTTGTTACTTTGTCACACACACAAATATTTGTCCCTGGCGGGAATCGAACCTGCGACCTTTGGTTCTGCAGTTAGGGTCTCTAACTATTCGGCCAATCGGTCAGTCACAGCTAACGTAATAATTTCAACCACTAGGTAGTAGGTACATTCAATCACATATTTTAAACATTATTATAGTATATGCCGACAGCGAAAAAGTGACACACGTATTTTATCAACAATTTACTATCAATTAATACGCAATGCAACAAGAATAACAAGGGTTTGAGACCGTAACCTCAATCATACAGACAATTAAAATATCGAACTGCGAGTAATTAAATAGCGATTAAACGTTTGCGAGTTTGTTTCCTGTAGAGCTACTTGAGGAAGGAAGGTTGAGGAAGGGCTACTGTAACTTCAGTAGTGGAAGCATGAAAGTCTGATGGTACGATTTTTTTTGTACGGTACTAACGAGTCTTTGCTTTGCCATTTTGAATACTGTTGCATTTAGGGGCCTAGAAATTTAAAAACAATCGAGATGGAACTCGAATTGAATCTTAATTCCATTTGTATGGCCGATCTATAATTAGAAATAAAAAAGAAAAAAAGGTATATTTCACGCCATACAAAAATATATGGGAATACCGCCGGATCTACCTCAATGGAATACAGTTTAAACTATCAAAAGTACAATGAAACAGTGCAGCGAAATATTTTAAATGTATACATATTTTATGTTGTGCTTTTTTATTGACGATATTACAGTCGGTGATATATCTATCTAGAAATATTCGTATAACCAGCAACGCGAACTCATCTTCTCGCAGATTAGGGGCGGGTCGATTGCGCCGCGAATCTATTTCCCACCCGGCCTCAATTTGTACGACGAACGGAAAATCAGGCTGTATACCGCCGACTTTATAAATCTTTAAAATATTTACGTACCTGCCATAAGAAACGAATAACTTTATTTAATTATTACATCATACTATACAAAGTATACATATAATATGTGTTTTACTTTTGAAGTGAAACTTCTTATGGCACGGGGTGAGCTTAAAACAACACGTAAATGCGTCACGCTAAGTAATATAAGTGGGGGAGATATAAGGAACAATCGGCTTTCACACGAGAAGCCGGTTGTTCCCTATATCCCCACTACTTATATTATTTAGCGTGACGCATTTTCGTGTTGTTTTAGGCTCACCCCGTGCCATAAGAAGTTTCACTTCAAAACTACTGTGGGGAGTAAGGCCAGAGCGTTACTCAGTTTCGTGTCGCCGGCAGTTGCGGCATTGCTCGGAGTGTTAATAGATGTGAAAACCGTGAACACCAGATTGATGTTGATAATTTTAATAACATTATGAAAATTTTAATTTTAATAACATTATGAAAATTTTAATTTTAATACTAAAACTTTTAAGTTTTCACTTCTGTCGGTAGTTCCTATAACTGCCAATCAGTTTTTTAAGTTATTTTTGTTTATAGTTTATTCTTATTTTTGGGTTTGTTATCGTCGTTCCTACTAATAAATAAATTTCCTTTCTTTTCTTATAATTGATTTATACTAATAAAGTGAAAAAAATTGATTTTTTGTTTTGTTTATTTGTTACTGATAAACTACTTAACTGATTTTAATAATTCTTTTACCTATAGGAAGCTACGTTATTAGCGAGTAACATGAGCTATATTTTGTTTGCTATTTAAATAAGAATTACCGATGTATGACCTGTTATGTATGTGTAGTAATCAAACATTGATAAATACCATGATTGTCCTCAAAGTGTTTGTACAGTTCATAAGCTCCATAGTAATTCTCGTAAATAAATGGATTACCTACTTCGTGCTGCTAATAAAATTTAGATTCGCACAAGTACGATGGGCCAGTTTAAAAAATTCTCGCGCGTTAAATGCGACGCCGCTGCCGCGTCGGCACGTGGGCGTCGAGGTGGGCGGAGCTTGTAAATGTCAGCGGGCGAGGGTAGGTGTGAAAGTTTATTTTTACTCGAATTATGGAAAAGAAGGGTTATGATTTTAGTGGTATGTATGTGGCGATTTTCATCTTTTCCTTCATAGCTTCTAAACTATCGTTCAACAAGGTGTCTTCCGATGTGTCTGTATATTCCGCATGTCATAGGGCTTATGAATTCATAACCACTTGAGGGATATTTTGGGAGGGAGGCTTAATTTCTCACATCGAAAATTAAATAATGGAAATGAAGACAAATATGTTAATTTTGGTATGAATTAAAAAAAGGTCTGGAGCACGTATCAAAAAATTGTAAGACGTATATTATAAATGCAAATACAATACAATTATTATAAAATAAAGGCTCGCCACCACACACGGTCCTCCGCCTTCCGCATCCAATTACCCCCGGTATGGTGCTTTAGGTTATCAGTCCACCTGGCCGGGGGGCATCCAACGCTTCGCTTCCCAGTACGTGCCCTCCACTCGAGAACTCGTCTACCCCTTCGCTTATCGGTTCTACGGCAATTGTGATCGGCCCATTGCCACTTCAGCTTGCAAATCACTTCGGCTACGGCGACAACTTTAGTTCTTCGATGGATTTCAGTATTCCTGATTTTGTCCATCAAAGAATTACCGAGCATAAGCCCGTTCCATAGCGCGCTGAGCGCCTTTGAATTTGTGGACCAGTCCTGCCGTGAGAGTCCATGTTTCGGCACCGTATGTCATTGTAGGCAGGACGCATCAGTACTCGTATATTACTAAAAAAAAAAAAAAAATTTATGAAACGAAATCTATCTACTTACGAAATCTATCTTACTTTTCAGTTCGCTTTTTCTGCAGTTGGGTTTAATTTCTTTTGTGCGATGTTATGCAAAAAAAAAATGCAAAAATACTCTCAACTACTGTAAGTGGAAGATTAATGCGATAATTAACGGCATGATATTAAGTTAATGTCACCACGTCGCTCGTCGTAATAAAACGACGCAAGCCACACTCTAACTACGTGTAAATACGGTTCAGCTTTGAAATTATTCAGCCTAGCGCTTTAAATTATGATGCAATTGTAATGAATTATTGTCTATATAATAAATTAATATTATAACATAATTGATTTACTTGTATTATTGTAATTTAATTTGATTAATATATTCTATCAGAGGTAGCGCGTACCGTGGGCGGCTCGTGGTGGCAAAAAGCGGGCGGCGTAGAATGACGGGCGGGCGGATGCTAACACTTTATTTCCCGTTATAAATGCTAACTGTGTAGGTACCATTTGTGAAGAATCATTATTTTTGTGCATTTTGTAAATAGAAAATTGTATTGTTCATACTATACCTATGTTGTGAAAATATGATGGTAATTTCATGTAAATTGCTCAGAATATAATAGGTTATTACAATTCTTAGCGATCGTATCACGTGTATGCAACACGTCCTTTATCGGTCGGTGGGACGTATTCGAAGAGAAGAGGCAGAGAGGGGGGTACCGATAGCGCTTGCGCTCCGTATCCCGAATCAATTGGGCGGGTAGAGAGAGCTTCACCGATTGTAGCCCTCCCTTCCCTTCGTCCCGCTGTTGGCCTCCTAGAGTTCAATTTACGCAACGCTCTGTTAAACCACGTGTCGAACGACCTTTAACAACGCCCACGCCAACATAGCAATAACAAATAAATTATTATAGTAATAATATATGGAACATATCACACGCGGGCAACTAGTCCCAATCAATGCAGAGATTGTACTTCTAAGGCTGCCAGATAACTGATATTCGAACTTATTTATTTTTGTAATAAATAAATAAATATTTTACACTGAGACATAAACGGCGATGGATCGCGATATTACATATGTTTTAATAGTGTCTGGTAACTACAAAGGAGAATATAATAGCAGTAACAATATTTACGTATTTATTTTTAAATTACGTAGATGTAGTTACGCTTATAAATTAAAATGACAGTATATAGTTTCGGCGATAAATTGTCGCGGGTTATTCGATTGCGATAAATCGTTGTAGCCCACTCGGGTGCGCGATAGCCCGCCCGCCCGCCCGACGAGTCGCGCGCCGCCCGTCCAAATCGATACACACACCTCGGTTTGTAGCGTCTCGTTATCACACCTCGCACTGTATTGCGGCTAGATGTCTGTAAACGTTAAACGACTACAGTACTGCGGTTTTAATACGGACAGCTCGGTAATGCTCGGATTTACGAACTTAGCACGAAAAAAGAAGAATGATTTTTTTTTAATTTAGCTATGTTATCTTCGTACTTATTTAATGAAATAATACGTCACAAGTACACACTAATTTGGCTCATATTCACACAAGACACAATTATTTTTTTCTGGCCACTTTAACAGAAGACTAGACGGTTAACTCGTATTTGAGGCCTGTTTGTGCGTATCTATTTCTTTTAGTACAATGTAATTGATTCAAATTGCATTTTAATTAAAATCATTCAGGAATTCTTGTTTATACGTTAGCTAAAAATATGTCTAGACTGTACGATCTGCTTCGAGGCCATTGGTCTCCCTTATTAACCGATATCCGCCTGCGTGCATGCGAGGCATACTGCAGGACCCCTCGACCCTGTGAGGAAATCTCATTTGGCCGTGCTGATGGAATATTGTGACTATTACAAACGTTATGTGTTTACGTATATTCGAATAGGCTATTCGACAATGAAATTTAAATTTTTATAATGTTTTTTATACTGTAGTACAAAACGACAAGGTTTTTATATCATTTGAATGAAAATCGCTTTAAAGTGTGAAAAAGACAAGCACAAGTAATGTTAACTATCTTTGTTAATGTTTTCGTTATAAATTATGTCTCGTTGTTATTCGTGGCATTTGTTGCCAAACTGCAATAAAAAAATTAAATAATAATGATAATAGGTATCAGGTAATGTTTGTGTACATGATTGAGCCTATTGGAAAATTCTAATTGTAAAATTAAATTGGAAAACAATAATCTCATGTTATTTGTGAATAAAAACCGATAATTTATGCTATCTTATTCGATGAATTATCATAATCATTAAGAATTTATTTTTATTATATTGTTTAAAATTATTCTACAGACAAAAATAACTCAAACAACTCATTTTGGAAGGAATTGTATTTTGTGAATAGAAATAAAATTAATAAATATTTTGGAAGGAAAGGTATCCAACAGGCTTTGATTATAATATACGTACACATTGTGTAGAGTTTCGGCATCAAAAATACAAAAGACACAGGCGTAATACTTGGTTAGTATACTTATTGCGTTGCGAAGCGGAAATGTAGAACCTGTGTAGTACCACACACACGTACAAGTACATAAAAGCTGGCGCCATTTATTTTTGTTGGCATTGTATCGCGTGTTGCATCTAGACATGCAAATAATTAAAGACAACAGGATACTTAATTTATAGCTGTCAGATTTGTTGATATAAATATCAATTGCTTACTATGTAGGCACAGCCAGTTGACCTCTGGGTAGTAGTAGTTCATGATAGCCTTGATGTTCAAAACAACTTGATAATTTACGATGCTGCTGTAGTTTTGAAAATATTTGCTGTAATTAGTAATAGATACATATATTGTATTTGGATTTTTTTTACCCTTATCGCCATCTCAGAATCGGAGCTTTGGTCTCAGTTTTAGGGGTCCGTATCTCAAAAGGCAAAAAAATATAAATATGCGTCGAATATAGAACCTCCTCTTTTTTTTTGGTACGAAACCCTTATAGGATGACTTCGTTGTCCGTGTATTAGTCCGTCAACATCTTTTTGAAATAAAAACTTGTTTAGGTGCACTTTTTCATAACATTGAACGAAACTGAACAGTCACGCGCTGGGATGATGACGCTGAATCGGATATACGCGGCTGGAGTAGGAGTGTATCGTTACAAGAATTACGATTTATTTTATTGTATTGTTATTTGCATACCTATGTTTTGTATATAATGAGTGTAATACTATTTAGTATAATACGCGTATGTTTATTGTATATTCATATAGTTTTCACTTCTATCGTATGGTCATTAATACTCACCCTCTTTTTTTTAGGAGGTATCAAGTTTGAACTAATAGATATCAAATTCGGAAATCTACCGCTCTATAGTCCTGTAGAAATTAAGATTCAAAATCGTGTCATCAAAATTCCTATCCATCAAAAATCCGTTATCCTAGAATTTTTAAAGCTATAAAAGGAATAGGTCTTTATAACACAAAAAAAGGATAATTCTGAAAATTATTAGTTTGTAATATTGTGTGCGTTTTTTATCATTTTTAAAAATTGACATGCGTTTTTGTGCCGACTGGCGGTAAGGTATAAATAGTCATAATTAGGTATAAATACTTTATATATGGTACAAAACCCTCATCACACGCAAATCCAAATTGTTCTTGACCTTTTTTGCAACTGTGAGGAAACAAATTAGAATTCATCTTGCAACATCCAGCCTCCAGTGGCTTGACTATAGTCCTAGCGACCGGATTTTTGAAACGGAGCGTCTTCGGTGCTGAGTTAAAAGTCACAGTAGAGCCGCTCTGTACCCCAACAGTGAATCGTTGTCGTCATTATGAATTCACATATTGTCAGTAAGCTCATGTTGATCGATCTTCACAGATGTTGATGCGAATTGAGATGAACTCGAAAATTATTTAATTTTAAATTTATGTTTCGGTCTATTAGAATACTATCCCTTTGCGCTCATAATGTGTTGCCAAACAGATTTTGGCTTTCCACTCATAAATCTACATCATTTCGTGGAATAATGGAAAATATCGTAATAAAAATTACGTTGTGTGAAATTCATTAATTTAGTTGGAATAAAACTCCATATAAGATAGTTGATTAGTAGTTTAGCGACTTAAGCAGTGCAATTTAGATCCATCATCATCATCATCATCATCATCATCATCATCATCATCATCATCATCATCATCATCATCATCATCAGTGCCTCTACTTCAGCCAGTTATGCAACTGAACGGGATAAATCCCGATAAACCGAAGGGGCGTGGTTATGGGAGGGAGTGTAGGTCGTCGCAACTAGGTAGGGGAATGAGGGAATTTTTTTATATCCGACCAGTTTACATGCAACCTGTAGCCAGAGAAAGGAAACTGGAGGGCTAGATAAATATACTGTGTATATATATATATATAAATGGTGAGTGGATAAAGCTGCATTTATTGTTCTTCCTCAGACGTTTCGCTGTCTGTCTTTGAAATTTTATATATTTAGCTACTGCTTGTTTTATTCCTTGTCCATCCCCTGCTAGCCTGATCCAATCCCGGTGGCTACGCTCGTAGTACTGCTTGTCTTGGTCCAGAGAATCTCTCCAGGTGAATATTGGTCTGCCTATTTTTTTTTGCTGCTGTATACTCAAGTGCTGCATTTAGTATTTGTCTTCTTTTTGCTTGCGAATCAAGTGTCCGTCCGTAGTAACATGTAGAGGATATTTTAGTATTTACTGCAATCGTGGGAGTTCGTTTCTTCGGGGCTTCAATCGTTAACTAGGTGTATTGGGTTTCGGGGTTTGACTCTGTATTCGTTGCCATTATTTTTTAGTGTTGTTCTGTTCGCCACATTTTTTTTCCTGTGTTACTTGTCGTAGTTAATGTAGTTATTGATGTAATGGTTTATGGAGCATTTCCATGTATAAAGTAGTACTACCTATTTTTTTTTTTTTTTTTCGTTATAGTTATACGCTTAATGTAATAGGTAGATGGAGTATTTTTCGTCTTAGAATATGTCCATAATAGGAGATTCTACGCACTTTTAAAGTCTTTGTTTTTGTGTTTCCTTCGAGAATTTCCCAGGTTTTGTTTTAGATGCATCTTCTGCTACCTCCAGCATACTCTTCAAAATATACCGCTAATTTCGTGTTTAATTAAAAATATGTTTGGTCCTTATCTTTCGAAATGCCATTTAGGTTTGGATGAAAGAGGCAAAACAGAATCCAAACTGATTCTAAATTACCGTTTTAGAATTGGAGAGTTTAGTAGTTTGCGGAACCCTGTTTGTCTCAACATAATTCGGTAGCGAAGCGCGCGGCGCGGTGCGACGCGACGTGTGCGGGCGGAGCGCACAGTCGTTGACCCTAATGGCGTGCACCTCGAGACGTCACTAACCGCCACACACTAATGTGCATAGTTCACTCACTGTCCAAATTTCTGTAATGTCTTGTACTACAATTAATAAAGGATCTGATTCCGTACATTATTATGTATTTTTGAACGCCACCCATTGTTCGTTTATTTATTGTGAACTGGCGACATACCTACTTTTAGATTGATGGAAAATTATGCTTCAATACATAATACATCGAAAAATATAGGCAATTAGAATAATATGAGTAATAAAGTAATGAGTGCCGTGACAACGAATTGCGAATGCCACATATAAACTTTTACATCTCATCATAGACATCGTGATTACCTGTAGTATAACCAAAATATTTTTTTATTCCATGGACTGTGTTCTGTTTTTTTCCTCCTCTAAACCCTCTGGCTATGGTTGGGCCAGGACCTTTGGCAAGCATCAATCATGCGTTCATACCTCACTTTCACTTTTCATCTATTTCCCCATTTATTTATAGAAACAAATATAATGACCACCAAAAAATACTTTAATACCTTAAACTCTTAACCAAAGAAATATAATAAATACCAAAAAAATAAAGTCTAAAATTACAATAGTTTTAGTATTTTAGTCACGACACGACTGCGCTTCAAATTGCATTCAAAGACCAAATGTAGTGAATGATCACCAAATCTTAGCGAGCAAATTAATGCACCATTTCTGCCAAGTTAAACCACTATCATTGCGATAAAATGTTGGCACATATTACCAAATAAGGTATAATGATGCCAAATTAAGTTATGTCTCCAGCTTTAAAGCCCCTCCCGCGACACCGCACCGCACGCGCCGCGGCGTATATGGAAACCCTTCCAGTATTCAGAACCCCAGTAGTTCTGAGTTGCGGGAGGGTTTATGAGCATTAATTCACAGAAAGTTACCTAAAACCATTCCGCTACTCAGCGTTGCGAACGATCTGGATTCGGGTATGGTTTCCGGTGTAGTATTCAAGATTTTCTTACTTTTTGTAATTTTTCACTGCTTATTGTGTTACCCATGTCACTTATCAATGGTCTATTTAGGAGTCTGTTAATCAATTTCCAATTAGGTTAATTAAGGTTAATGGTCTATTTTTTGAAATCATTAGGTTAGGTTGGTTTATGTTAATGTGAGGAGCGAAGCGGAGCGACGAGCCATTCAGAATCCTATTCATCAATTTCGAATTAGTTTTGTTTAGGTCTATTTAGAAGTCTGTTAATCAATTTTGAAAAAAAAAACTATTTTGAAATTGATGAATAAGCTTCTGAACACAGGTTGAATTGTCTGTGCTTCTGAATGACATGAAAATATTTGCATGTGATTTTAAATTAAAATGTGGTTAATATTTTGGTGGTCATTAACTATTTTTGGGTTAACAATGATTTGTTTGAAGTCCTTTGCTTTAATAGGATAGCAAGATGTAAAAACTTTGGGTATACTTTCACTTTAAAATGCAATTTTAATTTTGGTGGTTATTTACTATTTTTGGCGTAATATTTTAGTGCATCTGGTGATAAGTTAAATATAAGCCTTTATTTATTTTGTCGTAAAATCACACATACTAAAATTTTCAGTATAATTACAATTTAACTCTAATAATAAACTTTTTGCATTTTTATTATTATTACTGTACTAAGTACACAACATTAATATCTATGTCGTTTTTATTAATTTTCCATAAAATCATAGGTACATGCTACAATCTTCAGTATTTAAAAAATGTCTTATTTACTAAAATTCAGCTATATTTAATATTCAACTCTTATTCATTAAAGTGTATATTTTGTTTAATATCACATTATCTATATTAATAAAATTGGAGTGTCTGTCTGTCTGTCTGTTCCGGCTAATCTCCGAAACGGCTGAACCGATTGGAATGAAACTTTGCAGACGTGCAGAGGACATTACTGCGGGTGACATAGGGTACTTTTTATGTGTCTGTCTGTCCATCTGTCTGTCTGTTTGAGTTGATGTCAAAAACGGCTGAACCGATTTCAATGAAACTTGGCAGGCGTGCAGAGGGTATTGTTGGGAGTGACATAGGTTGCTTTTTGTCTGTCTGTCTGTCCATCTGTTTGTCTGTTTGAGCTGATCTCAGAAACGGCTTAACCGATTTCAATGAAACTTGGCAGACATGCAGAGGGTATTATCGGGGGTGACAAAGGCTATTTTTTGTCAATCTCAGACTTATCGTGTTGGTACTCAAACTTGATGTTTTGACGAAATCTATGTGACCACGTGACCAAATTTTTAAATGCTTATATTTTCGAAACTATCAATCGCAGACCTATCGTGTTGGTACTCAAACTTGATGTTTTGACGAGATCTATGTGTCCATGTGACAACATTTTTAAATGCTTATTTTTTCGAAACCATCAATCTCAGACCTATCGTGTTGGTACTCAAACTTGATGTTTTGACGAAATCCATGTGACCACGTGACCAAATTTTTCAATGCTTATATTTTCGAAACTATCAATCGCAGACCTATCGTGTTGGTACTCAAACTTGATGTTTTGACGAGATCTATGTGTCCATGTGACCACATTTTTAAATGCTTATTTTTTCGAAACCATCAATCTCAGACCTATCGTGTTGGTACTCAAACTTGATGTTTTGACGAAATCTATGTGACCACGTGACCAAATATTTAAATGCTTATATTTTCGAAACTATCAATCGCAGACCTATCGTGTTGGTACTCAAACTTGATGTTTTGACGAGATCTATGTGTCCATGTGACCACATTTTTAAATGCTTATTTTTTCGAAACCATCAATCTCAGACCTATCGTGTTGGTACTCAAACTTGATGTTTTGGCGAGATCTATGTGATCACGTGACCAAATTTTTTGAAGCTTATATTTTCGAGACTATCAATCGCAGACCTATCATGTTGGTACTCAAACTTGATGTTTTGACGAGATCTATGTGACCACGTGACCAAATATTTAAATGCTTATATTTTGAAAACCATCAATCGCAGACCTATCGTGTTGGTACTCAAACTTGATGTTTTGACGAGATCTATGTGACCACGTGACCAAATTTTTAAATGCCTATATTTTCGAAACTATCAATCGCAGATTTATCGTGTTGGTACTCAAACTTGATGTTTTGACGAGATCTATGTGACCATGTGACCGAATTTTTAAAAGCTTATATTTTCGAAACTATCAATCGCAGATTTATGGTGTTGGTACTCAAACTTGATGTTTTGACGAGATCTATGTGACCACGTGACCAAATATTTAAATGCTTATATTTTCAAAACCATCAATCGCAGACCTATCGTGTTGGTACTCAAACTTGATGTTTTGACGAGATCTATGTGTCCATGTGACCACATTTTTAAATGCTTATTTTTTCGAAACCATCAATCTCAGACCTATCGTGTTGGTACTCAAACTTGATGTTTTGGCGAGATCTATGTGATCACGTGACCAAATTTTTTGAAGCTTATATTTTCGAGACTATCAATCGCAGACCTATCATGTTGGTACTCAAACTTGATGTTTTGACGAGATCTATGTGACCACGTGACCAAATATTTAAATGCTTATATTTTGAAAACCATCAATCGCAGACCTATCGTGTTGGTACTCAAACTTGATGTTTTGACGAGATCTATGTGACCACGTGACCAAATTTTTAAATGCCTATATTTTCGAAACTATCAATCGCAGATTTATCGTGTTGGTACTCAAACTTGATGTTTTGACGAGATCTATGTGACTAAGTGACCAAATTTTTAAAAGCTTATATTTTCGAAACTATCAATCGCAGATTTATCGTGTTGGTACTCAAACTTGATGTTTTGACGAGATCTATGTGACCACGTGACCAAATTTTTAAATGCCTATATTTTCGAAACTATCAATCGCAGATTTATCGTGTTGGTACTCAAACTTGATGTTTTGACGAGATCTATGTGACCACGTGACCAAATTTTTGAATGCTTATATTTTCGAAACTATCAATCGCAGATTTATCGTCTTGGTACTCAAACTTGATGTTTTGACGAAATCTATGTGACCATGTCATATTACCTAATTTCATAAAAAATTCATAAGATTTCTTAGGCAGTTAAATTTCAAAATGTTCTAGAAAGTGTTACAATGTTCTACAGCGTCGCGTTCCTTTGACTGTCCCACTACAACTGTGCTCAACGCGAGCGAAGCCCGCGGGCGGAAAGCTAGTTTGTATATAAATTTTTCGTAGCTTTTTCCTTTCCCTGACGTAATGAATCGTGGAAATGTAACATGATAGTGTTAAATTTCACTTATCACAATTTAGAATGTCGTTGATGATCTTATAGCTGTAGCAATCAGTGAAAGTACTCAAACAGATTTTCACAAATGCTTGTTGCCAGAACGAGTTGTCACTAAGTCAATAGTATAACCTCAGAAATTTTTTCCGTACGGGTGTGATCATCATAAACTAGCAGAATCATAGCCGTGCAAATTCATCAATAACATTCATTTACTTAGGAATAGCTTTGGAATGAGTATCACTGAATTCTCATGCGATTGTGTCGACTGTAAAAGCCCGACTGAACTTTACATCCTGTCATTCCACAAATACGTAAACCTTTCGTATATACGCCAATATAATATTATTCTCTTGGCACGTATTGATAACCAGAAATTTCATGCCATTATTTTATCTTATGACATATTAGGTCGAGGAAAAAGTTCTTCATATTTTCTATAAAATTAAAGAAAAAATTATAACATGATTAGGCTGTGACTTAATAAACATGTGTCGTTTTCATCGATAAAACATAGTGTCTTGCAACCTAGGTAGTGTCATGATCCTATTGCTGTAGAAAGGCTGGAATTTTTAGCAAAATATTTGCAATAAGTATTTTTGAAAATCCTCTATTGATGTCAACCGGCTTTGTAAAGAGTTTCGAGTGACCAAAACAGGTGAGAACCTGAGGGGAGCAAATTCAGGGCTTACGGTGGCTTCCCAACCAAGGTCTCCCAATTTTTGCTGGGTGGCTGAAAATGTCTGTTCTGGCATTATCATTATGAAAAGTGGTTGTCAGCGTATTGCGTTTTGCCTCAATTGCTTACTTCGACCTCATCAGTTTATTACTGGTAGTAAAAGTCTAAATCGATGGTTTTCTCCGACGGTAAAAGCTTATAATTAATGATACCTATCTTTCCATAATATCACTGTTTCGTAAGCATGACCACGATCTTTTTTGCACGACCTTGTCGTAAGTGGTTCACATTTTGTCACCCGTGATCAATCGTTTCAAAAATGGTCTGATTGCGGATGGCAACATGGTTCATAAAGTATCTTTCTGTAAGTTGATGTGGTACTCAAATATCGAACTTTTGCGAATGATTCAATACCGTTCTGTGGTCAAAACTATTGATGTGTTGTTCTGGGACCACTTTTTCACAGGTAGCATTGATTCAATCGGTAACAAATTGCCCAGAACGAGCTGCATTGTTCATATTAAAATTTCCAGAATTAGAAAGATCGAACTAATCTTGTACTACTCCTCCTGATACCACAATTAGGTCCACAGATGACACCAGTTATTTTTTGTATGTGTTTTTTTTTGTAGGAAAATTTCATAATATAGCTTTATCACTTTCACTCATTTCCATTGACTGAAGAAAAAAAAACATTGTCTCTTGGCTATTATTTCGGAGATGTTCGGCTTCCAAATTGCAACGTTGCGTCTACTTTCCTGTCTAGAGCATCTATTTTTAATTAAATCTATAGATAGTCCTTGCAAAATAATTAAAATTCAAGCCTTTTCGATTTGCCACAGCACTCTCAAGTAGGTATAGTATAGTCAGTCGTCTTTATCGTATTAAATTAGTTGTAAATTGCTCAAGACAGATAAGCTTGTTTTAGTTTCGTTGTTGCATTATTCACGTAACTCACGTAATTCTCGAAGACCATGCGTGGTCTCAGTGTGTAACACGACGTTAATCTTCCCAATATTATCTCATTTGTTTACTGATGATGGTGCATTACTGATAAACTATCTTCCGTCGAGGGTATGGACGAAGGTGACTTGTTGCATAATATCCATAACAATGTCATGAGACTAGATTACTGTGTGGAAGCTAGATAGCTGTGTGGAAATATTTTGTTAAAGATTAAATAAACACGGCCTGTTGCTTAGTGAGAGATTTCGTTTTCGTTTAATGTTTGCAACATGTTTGAGGTTACGAAGTTTACATATGGAAGAAATATTAAACCTTATTAACATATGTGCTTAAAAATTGAAAATAGGTAGTGCTTTGAGGTTTAAAACTGTTTACTGAAACACGAAGTGGAACCTACATAACAAAATGTAATTCGTTTATTATACGTTTAATAATTTTATGATATAACTGGATCTCTATAAAGGTAGATAGATATTGTACTTATGTTTAAAAGAAGAAATTGACACAGACTGATGGGTGGAAAGGGGTGTAAAAGTTTTAACGAAAGAAAAATAAACGCTTGTCAACTCGTGATCTTCCACAAATAATTCTAAAAGATTAGTCAGACAAGTATTTTATTGGTTTTCGAATTTACACGAAAAGTAAGTTAGCCACAAAGTGTTCTAATTTGAATAAAAAAATTTACTGTTCAGTGTTTTTAATTATTTGACAGCCCGTAAGTAGTAATTAATACCAGTAATACTACTAATAATAATAATATAATAAATAATTAATGTACATAATTTATCTGTTTATTGTTTGATCAATCATGTAGGTACGTACAAACGAATGTACCACTAGTATGGAAAAGTTTTACCATACCTCGAAATAAAAAATAATAATACAGTATTTCATACTATTTTGTTTGATAAAAGTCTTGTCTTTAAATAAATGATAATCATATATTTACATAAGCACCACTTTATATGGCAAGAAAGCTGTACACTGTTATTACCTAGCTGTAAATGCAGGCGAAATTGCGGCGAAAACTATGTATAGAATAGAGAATATTCAAGAAAAAAAAAAAGGTTTATAATAAAAACAAATATTGTCGATCTATTTGATAACCTACTCTTGTATTTCGTAATTTTATTTTGGCCATCCAATTCGATTGTGCTAATAGATTTAAAGTGTAACGGTGACATAAGCGGAGAGAATTTTGTAGTTGTGTAAAACCGTTACCTTAGCACGAGACTTGTATTGGCCGCTCTGTTTCGTCATGTAAACGGTGCTTGCACTATTGTACTGTAAGTCACTAAATGTTTTAGTTCTAGTTCTATCATGGGGCTAGTAAAATAAAATATCAACATTGAAAAAAAAAATGTTATGCGCGATTAGGGCAGCAGTAGTAAACGATTAGCGAGTAGATTTTTTTTTGTTACTTTTATCACTACATATTATTAGCCGTATATTACTTAGGACGATGAGAATACCGTATGATTTCGTATTTCTTTAACACTAAAGTACCTAATCACAATAATAATGCTCGTACCTTGTTAATGATGTCGTTTGAAGTGTAACACCCGGTAACAGAGATCGACCGAGACAAATCCGAGCGTGGGAAAGCTCTGTAGGCCTATCGATCGGTCTTTCTTGCTCTACGTACATCCCGTTTGAATGGTAGCGTCTGTTTTCGGCCTTTGCGTTGGATCACAGGCCACGACGATTTTTTTTTCTATGATCTGAGTGTCGTTTGTTTATTTAAAAACAAGTATTTTATAATAACTATTGTCCTGTATTGCAATAATAGACATATAATAATGCATACATAATATATGAATATTTTACACTCAGACGCGGAACAAATATACATGTTCGTTCAAAATATTTTCATCCCGGGCGGGAATCTAACCCGTGACCTTTGGTTCTGCTATTACGGTTTCTAACCATTCAGCTGATCGGTCAACCAATCGTAGCGAACTAAACACATTTGATTCCATTTGAAAGCACGCGTGCCATGGCTATACGTGACTTTAATTACTGTGGTCGATTGTACTTTATTTGGCACCCTATGGAGAAAAATGTGCGATTGTGCGAAGGTTGTTGAACGCGAGGGTGGGTCGATTCGGTCACGGCGGCCGACGTTGCGTGTGGTATTAATAAAGTCGTAACGTATCGACATAACGGACGAGCGAGCGACGGCGACGCGCCCGCGCTTCGATCTATTTATTGATGCGGGGGCACGCGCCTGTGTTTTTGACTGGCCGTCCGCCGGTACTAATACGCTACACGTTTCATCGGGAAATGATTCAATCGTTTGTTGCAGTTGATGAAATCGCTGTTGAATCGTTGCGATGAGGCGATCATGGCACTTGTAGATTCATTACAGTTTTGAATCGGATTCAAGTCGAAGTCTGTGGTGATCACCTAGCTTATAATATAAAGAAGTAGAGTCCGGATGAAACAGTGAAACATACATATTTTATCACTTTTGACCGGTGCTAATATAGGAAATAGGAGGAGCGGACAACGCATAGCTCTTTTAGTAGTGCTGGAATGCAAATCTGGGTAGTGATTGATTTCTGAAAGATATAATGTAACTACACGATGGCAGAGGCAGCTGCCGCGCGAAATAATATAGTTCAATCGACCTCTAGTTAGTAGTATAGGTACAGTCGACTCAGGTTTGAACTGCACGAGCCTGGTTCGGCTTTGACTTGGCTTTTGCCAGATTTGCTAATCGGGTACGAATCCAGCAAGGACATCAGGATTTGCTTCGTGGAGAACTTGCGTAGTGTTGATAATAGAATGTTGTTACATTTAACTGAAGTATAGATCAAAACTAGTAAAACTTTTAACGTATTCAAACGCGCACCAACATACATGTAATGTAATGTCTGGGTAAAGAATCGCCAGCCACCACACACGGCATGCACAGACTTGTACGAGAAATATCGTCACGTTACTCCGCTGCACAGAGTTAAATAATTCATTTAAACCCTTAATTAAAAATTTAATTTTGCTTTAATTTTCATTTTGTTCTGTGCTTGTAACAAATCGTGCCTTTTAAATTGATTTATTCATATATTGGGCAAACTAAAGACGACGTAACATAACTGTTCTATATGTACAGTGAAAAAACAGGTCGATCGTTTGTGGTAATTTATCATAGTTGAATCATAGTTGTCGTAATTAACACGTTACGTTCGTAGATTTCTCTTTTTATTTCACATCTAACGCCCTGTCGTAATAGTTATGCGTAAACACAAGATAATTTATACAGAAGTTGGGAAAAAAGCGAAACTCCGTCTGTTGTTTTTGGTATAGGTACGGGGTTCATTTCTAAAAATGTGAAATGTTTAATTAGGCGTATAAATATAAAGTAAAGAATAGAAACGAGTTCACAAATATCTTATTTTTATTTATAACAGTAAGTTTTTGATTATGTAATGTCTGGATATGGACCTTCGCAATACAATGTTAACAAAAAAGACAGGCGAACTTGTACATTCCTGTGTGTGTGACTCAACATACCACCCATAATAATCACGTATTAAATCATCGCGGTGTGCGCGAATTATAACCGAACAGCAGGCAATATTTTTATCTACGTTTTTTGACGCCGACACTCTATCCTGATCTAGACATCAAATTATATATCTAATCAAAGCAGTAAATACACGGAAAAAAGGTTATGTTTATTCATATTTTAATATAATGACGAAACACACACGTTAGTATGGGTCCAACTAAGGGAATATTGTTAAATATTACAAAAGCAAATCTAACAAAACAGCGAAATGCAATACAAATCTACCGCTCCACGGGCTAGTAAAATGTAATCACAATATTAAAAATCAAATCGAAAACCAAAAAAGTGTTCAGGTTTGATCTTTGAAGTAAACTCTTAGCAAATATGTATGTTCGAAGTGAAATAGTGGTGAGATTTACAAAACTGGAACAACTTCCATGTGACCGCGATATTAGTTACAAAATCCTTTTACTATTTTAACTTACCAATCGCGTTATTAATAAATTCTAATCACTACTTTTGTAGGAATACAAATGAAGCAAAAGTATGTTTTATCATCAAGTATAGTAAAATTATTTGATTAACCAAACATATTAAATTCACTTAAACTATTAACTTGTGATCAATCATCATTCAATTGTCATTGTCATTCAAATGCTTGTGACCTTGGACCTAACCCAAATGGGTTAATGTGTAGTGTCTGGGTTAAACAAAACTAACATAACACAAGCTTGATTTAGTTTGGGACTAGATGGCGCTGTGTGGGATGTCCCCGATATTACTACTACTATATAATTTGTGTTAAACTCAAAATAATAGAAGCGAGTAATCCGATTTTTCATGTGATTCGTACAGCCTAGACTTTTACATCGCATAATATTTGTCTTATGTTAGATACGAGAACACGAATCACTCGAGGGGAGACATTTTAGTCGGTCATAGGTTCCAAGTCAGCGATCGGATCGCCTCCATTTTTTTATGTCTACTACCCTCAATGAGTGTATCGCGTATGTAAGTCCCGAGCCATATATCTGTGGTTGACATCCGGTTCACTTGCGTCCTGTGAACGCAGCTGTTACGGTAATATGATACCTGCCAGATAGTCCCTTGTCCATCGGGGGTAAACAACAAGCAAAACGCTTCCCTATCGGTTGTTTTTTATGATATAGGTAGTAATAAAATAATGTCTATAGTTGATCCGTGTCTACGAGTTTAATTTTACGAAAAATCTACTTTTATCTTCTAAACCTAAGGCCTGATGATATCATAAGAAAGCTGACATACGTGACCGACATCAGCGTCGCTCTGTTGGAAGCCTTATTGTGGAATAGAACAGTTTTGGACTGATTGAATGAACAACAGTGGGTTATTCTGGTTAATTAACGAAGCGTCGACTATGTGCCATTTAAAAAAATAACTGGTTAAGTGCGAATCGGACTCGCACACGAAGGGTTCCGTAATTTATAATACAATGTAGTTGTCATAAAATGTTTTTTTTAAATATCTTACAATAACATCACAAAGATAAAATGCATCTAGTTTTCACCTATTAGCTAAACGCTATCTGTTGTTTTCTATGGAATTTTTAGAAAAATTTTACTTATAAAAGTAAATTTTACAAGTTAATTTATTACTCGTTAAATAATACCTACAGTCTAGTTAGCTGTGATAGTTTTCCTTTTAACTACGTTATATATACTCTTGTTATAAATTTTTTCCACACATCCAAAAACAACGGTGTAGCTGGTAGAGGGAGGGAGGGGGGGGGGCGACACATGACTATAACAAAAATTAGGACTTTAGGAGCGCATATCTTAACAACTGCTGACTTAAATAAAAAAATTGTATGAAAGCTTGATATAATTTTTTAAGAGCTATTGTTTGGTACCTCTCGCATTAATATACGACGAATTAATTTTTTTCGTACTTCAGTTATATGTATGGCGACCTACCCAATAAAAATTCTTAATTTCACTACGTCGTTGTGTAGTAGCGGTTCATAGATTACACCTACTTTCAAAATTTCATCTGTATATTGCCAATAGTTTCCGAAAAAAACCATAGACAGACGGACGGACGGACATGGCGAAACTATAAGGGTTCTTTTTTTGCCATTTGGCTACGGAACCTTAAAAACGTACTTGCGCCGAGTTTTGCCCATAGACCGATCGCGTCTGACTACTAAGGCCGCTGATAGTTTAGTGCAATTTCCTACGGTTTTATTTTAAGGCTAAAGCCATTTTTTAACAACCATCCGCATGAAACTTAAATACACAAAATATGTATCGGGTTTCTTCGTGAAGTAATCGCACTTCCCGAACAGACAAGAAATCGATCTTTAAATTGTAAAATCATATTTATTTCTTATGCATTGACAAGACTTTTGTCTAACTTAGGAAGAATGTCGATGGAAGTTTTGTGATGGTTGGCTCGAACCGTAACTGTACTTGCGGACATCTTGTAATTATGTCGTGTTATATTTTTTTTTATTGTGTAGTGCACATTGTAAAAACTGACAATAATCCGCTTCACCATTAACTGTCGGTATGAATTTTATTTTTGTATCTACATACCCAGTTCATTATGACTTCAAATAATTTCCCAATTACAAACTAGAAAGACAAATATGTAATGACAAAAAAAATTAATTGCATTGCCATGGGTACCTACCTACCTGTCGTTCTTGGTCAGTTCTTATGACAGAACTCTCTATATACACTAATATATAGCGTATGTCAATCGAGGGTTGCAAATAAACCATTGAAAGTTCCATCGGAAAATAATAAATATAAACACCAGATTTCTATTATACAAAAAAGCAAGAACAGTGTAATTGGTAGATACCGTGAGGCATTGCGAGACGAGCACACCATGACGTCGCGGCCACAGGCTTCTGACGTCACGCGCACGTGGGTTGGGCGAGCGAGATGACAAGCTGCAACGTCTCACCCCTACCAGTTGTCCGCCCACCGACCCAGGGCGGCGCGGCGTAAGACCGTCGATATAGCCGCTTCACTACGGCTGGCGCTGTGGTCAATAACATTGCAATGCCCAAATAATACCACTCCTAAAATAGGTATCAGGCAGGTACTTTTCTTCACCAGCGTTGCCGCTAGAGATGTTTATGGCAGCGGTTCAATACCGGAAACGTTTTTAGTTTCGCATGTTTTTATCGTTAGGGCGGCTCCCATACTTTCGCCCATATCTTGGTTTTGTTCGGATGAGAAGGCTTTTCGACACTAGACTCAAACAGAAAACAATCCAAAATCGACAGCAAATGTTCAAGCTGTCAAATGTATCCCACAAAGTTACAAAAACCTGGTACCACCGGAATCGGGTGCGATAGTAAACTTTTGGTTTATGTGGGCCCGTTTTGAAGTTAAACTCATCTAGTTCACGCAGCAAACTACAACTATACTTTCATTTGTTTACTGGCTATACTTAAATCGAAGTAGATGGCAAAATAGACCACGCACGGTCGGTGTTCGGTGTTGGCGGACGTTTGACCGGTGTCGGTCGCGGTGTATCGGTAGCGCATAAGCTCAACGCTCTACGTAAACAAAGCCCGCCCGCCCGCCAAGTGTCGCAGCGTTGCCGCATTGCCGCGCCCGCGACTAATGTTTACTATACACCTCCTTGTCGCACCCGTTGGGTAGCCTAGTCGACAGAACGAGACTTACCCATCGGATACAATTTGCGTACCGCTACGTCTTCTTTCTAGGCGGATTCGAACTGCTATGAACTTGCCTGATGTGGAGCAAAAGTTATAGCGCTGATTGAGCTACCGTTGCAGTATTATTAACAAATAGTATTGGGTGTGAAGCAACAAAACGTTTCAGGGCAACGAGACGGATGTGACGTCAAAAATATAAAATGTTTTATTGTGGTTCCGTTCCCAAAGGGTACAAACGGGAACCCTGTTACTAAGGCTCCGCTATCCGTTCGTCCGTCTCTGTCTGTCAAAGAGCTGTATCGTCTGAAACCATAACAGGTAGATAGACACTTGAAATTTTCACAGAGTATGTATTACAATGGCCGCTATGACAACAAATAATAAAACTGAAATAAAGTTTAACATTAAAGGAGGTTCCCATACAAGAAACGTATTTGTTTTTCGACGTTTTTGGTGATTGATGGTTGTGAAATCATTGTTTACACTTGAAGTATTACTTTGGCTTCTATGACAACAAAGAATAAAAATAAAATAAAGTTAAAAGTTAAAGGAGGTCCTCATCCAAGAGACGTGTTTTTTTTTAATTGTACGGTGGTGCTGAACCCTTCGTGGGCGAGTCCAAATCGCACTTAGATATTTTTTTTTAATAGTATATTCAATATCTACCTGGTTTGTTTTGTTAGGGCAAAACATGTGCGTTTTTTAACATGGCATGTTCAAAATAAACGAAACTATATAAAAATCTTCTAATTGCGATATTTCTAATTTTATAATTGGTTACTTGTGAATTTTCTCTGTTATTTAAAAAATAACGATTAAAGCGCGCAAGCTTAAAAAACAGACATCGACGAGTGCAAAAATGGTCACAACGTTATTTCGTTCAAAAAGTGCTACGATGCGAACCGGTTGAGGGGTGTGCGCGAGACGACTCCGATTTGACCCACGTGTGACTCGTTAATCATGTTGCTCATGTTGCGTTGCACTCATTCGCTGAGACAGTCTTATCCCGCCAATGCTATCTGTAAGAATACCGAAACTCGCGGCCGTTATGTAATCTTCTCGATAAAGTTTATCTGGTCCGTTTCACTTAGTAAATTCAATTTAGAGATCTTTAATAATTATTTATTTATCTATTTAGACGTATCGAATGACAAAGGTAGATTGATTAGTAGTATCTAATATGGGAGTATACCGGTGTGGCGGCGGCGCGCGGCGTCTCGGCGCTATCGATCCCGTGGGCAAGGTCGCGCCGCGCCGTGCCGCCGTACGACACCCGCCAACCCCTAAACCCTATCCGACGTGTGTCTGCCTCTCCTCCGCTGTGACCCAACAGGAATGAGATGTAAAAAAAAACAGCATATCGTTGAACGAACCAGATGCAAATCGAGATCGAGGTGTGCTCTGTTATGTCTATAGAATTGTAGGATGAATAATTATCGTCGCCTGACTTGAAAATCTCGTCTGAAATCTGATGAAGGGGATTTCGAAAATAAAGGCATTTTTTCAAGAAAGAATCTACAAAGATGTCTGTTTTTTTCTTACTGTCTTTTTTTCTATTTAACTTCATTATTCGTTATTTACGATGATTTTTGTTTTCATATCAACTCAACAACCCTTATAGGTCATTAGTTTTTGTCATTTATTACCATAGTAATCCTGTATTCTTCACTGTTTTTTTTTTTACTTTATTTACTTAATATTGTGTTCTATATTTGTGATAGTATTTTTTATATTGTTAATTATTAATATTATAATATTATATGTGTAATTATTATCCTTGTCTGAAACAACGAGATGTTTCGAGTCATAAAAAATCCATCTTGGGATTTACTTACCATACTTAGTAAAATACAGTTTTAAAGTGTGAACCGTTGAATGCCGGCAACTCGCAAAAATATCTCGACGACATATGCGGTCCTCCCGCACGGGCTGCTTCTGTTATCGCTGACGCCAATTCTTTGACTTTGAGGTCTATTCTATTGTTGTCCTCGTGCTTGACCTCCGGCGTTTGCATGGTCGGACGTGCTTCTATCTTCTCTTCTTCTATCTTGCTACGTTCGATGCATATCGGAGCAGGGTTCGGCCTCGGAGGGGCTATGTCGGAGCGCGCGGTCGGCAGTGCCGCTAACGCTTCGACTTCTATAGGCTGCTGCTCTCTCGTTGCGGCAGCCTGTGACTCCAGCCATGATTCATCCCTGTTGTTCTTCTTCGTCAGCGTCTCTTCTTCGGAGCCCGAACTATTGCTCTCCTCGTCTGATTCTTCAGCTTCTATCGACTGCAGACGGGCTTGAGCGACTTCTAACTTCAACTTGGCGACTTCTTCTCTCGCTTTTGCTATGCGGCGGGTGCGGTCTGATCTTCTCGTGGCGTGGGACGACGCTTTGCGTGAGGTAGGTGCTCGTTTCTTCTCAGGCTGCAGCGTCGTGTCCTCGGATGGCGATTGCGGCGGCTCGTCGTGGTGGACGATGTTCCCGTCTCTTCTTTCTTCTATTTCGACGGCCGGCGCCTTTCCAGACTGCGACCTTGTTACTGGCATCTTGAGTCTTCTATCTTCTTGGCTATTGTGGACTGTATCTTGATCTTCTATGGATTCGGCTCGAAGTCGACCAGAAAATGTACGCGTCGAACCTGCCACTATACTAAGGCACGGTGGGCGACGTTTATACCGGGTGCTGGTTCTTCGGGGTAGAGACAAACTGCCAGTTTCGATTCGGGCAGAGCTTCCCGCCAACTTGTTGTACTTGCTGACTATGACCTATATGGTCCTATCTCTTGCAGGTAGTCGCGTATGAACGGAGTACTGAAGTGAAGTGCCTATACAGTGGATTGTCCGCCCTTTTTATACACGATTTGTATATAATTTCTTATGTGCTCGTTAGGTACTGTTTTCCCGCGGAGATTTGGCGCGTTTTCATGATTTTCGCGCCTGTTTTCAGTTGACCAATCAGAGCTCTTTCAGCTAATTTTGGTACCCTCCGAGGGCAAGACCAAACGAGAGCCATCAAGAATTAGACACCCTCGGAAGGCAGTACCACATGGAGAGCTCCGATTGGCCGTTTGGCACGTCTCCGCGGCAGTACTCTAACGAGAACCGATTTCCCTCGCTGGGCGAACTTTCCACGGTTTTCCCTATTTTTCAGCAAGTACTAGGGGTTGGCGGGAAGGAAAACGCAACTATAGCCCATCTTTATTCATTCTATACAGTTTTTAACATTACACATTATACAACTATCATTTTATTCGATTTTCAAATTCTCGTTGTTTCTACGCTATTTACTATCGCTCGGCCGTCTGCTCGCCGTCGCGAACAGTACCTATTCGTTTTTCAGGTAGGTATTGGAAGGTGAACTCTAAGAAATTTGAATTATTTTTCAAATATGACACATCCAGATTGACACGGTTGTCAACACTAAAATTGTCATTGTGATCGTTTCTACATTTTGAAAAGTGCTGATTACAAAGTATATTCACACTAGCTTTCTGCCTGCGGCTCCGCTCCCGTGGACTACACATTTGTACCGGGACCGCTATATATTTTGCTGTACAATGGAAAGTTGTCTTAAATTAAATTTTCTATGAGATGATACATTAATAGAAACTATAACAAATACAAAAAATAATAATGTATGTATAACAATGTGTGTAGAGCAAGCGTGTGAAATTCTTCTGTTATTATTTTCTAGTTATAGTGTCGCTTGAAGGTAGCTGATCCAATCTTGACAATAATTTTATAAATATGCTTCAACATAATTCGATAATTATATATGTATGATAATATGGTGAAATGATTAACAGTTGATATTTTGGTGAATTCTCTTCAATGCCATAATAGATCGGATTTATTCCACCATGTGCGTCGGCCCACACAACGGATTGTGCAAATCGTGACGGAACGCAGACAGGCGCCACTAACTGTAAAGTTGCTAGGTATTATACCTACTTTGAGTCTTGGCGCCACCGCCGCCCCACGCTTTGGAACTTGAAGTTAGTTTTACAGCGAATATGAATTTCTCGTACCTCTGATTTGAAAGATCTTTGTTGTTTACGGGCTGGAGGTACTATACTAATAGGTAACTAGATGATTTCAATAGAACTTTATGGATTTTGAAAATGTATCATGAATTGTCAAATTTATTAAAATACATTCTTTTTAACACTATACGGTTCTAATTTTGTTGTTTTTTTTTTGTTTCAAATCAAAATTGAATGGTTTCGTGTCAAAAAGAACATAATTTATAAAAACGATTATTTTATGACACATTTTATTTATTAAGATGTTAAATCAATTATAACAACGTATGGTTTTTTACTTCTGGTTGAATAAATTATGTATGGAAATCGTAACGGTACCGTTTGCTAGGACACTTTCAAAAGTTATATATCCTTGACCCATGTGTCATCTGTTATTGTGTATCAGTTCGTTCGTTTGCGTGTACGTCACTATTATATTCAGGTGGAATCCGAACCATGAGTAAAACAATTCAATTATTTTACTATTGTATCCAAGTATTTGGTCTTTGAAGGATTTCAACACAATAAACACGGTGCGCTACGAATCCGCTCGCCACCCATTGAATTCACTCGGCGGCGATTTACCGATGGTCAGTATGTTGGTCGATCTGTATAGATTTTACTGATAAATGATGTGCCTACTTGCCGTACTTATTCACAGATTGCGATCAGTAAACGAAGTATGGGTGGCGTTAAACACAGCGCCCTTAAGAAGACTTAAAATTGAAATAAGTAGGAAAACAATTTAAAATCTCAATAGGGTTCCCCGTAGCTAAATGGCAAAAAAATATACAGAAACCTTTGTAATTTCGTCCTGTCGGTCCGTCCGTCACAGCCATTTTACTCGAATACTATAAGGCACTATATAGATGAAAGGACAGAACGATTCATGGGCCCAGCAGTTAACAGGTTAACATGTTAATGAAAAACATGTATATCTTTCTAATGGAAAGTACTAAATAATTATATTATTATAATATTTATATTAAATATATTTACAGGTCTAAAATAAATACCCCACAAATAATAACATTATGACAAAATATTACTATATAGGTTATAACCTAACATTATTTTCCTGTCTTACGTATTTTATAGATTGTCAAATATTAAATATTCACTGAAAGTTTACTAGATTATAACCTTTCAAATAACACTACTTTTATGTCGTTAACACCAAGACCGCCACCCGGGACTAGAAATGTATGAAGCCGTATGATTCTCCTTGGAAAATAGGTGTAATTTATAGACCGCGCTGTACAACGGTGATAGTGAAATTACGAATTTTTTGGGGTAGGTCGCTATAAATGTAACTGAGGGAAAGAAAAAAAATTTCGCGCCCATTAACATGTTTGGTAGTATCTATAGATATCAATTTCAAATCTATAGATATCATTCAAACGGCTTTCGATTTTTCTCTGTTGAAGTGTTGCAGAGTAAAACGGCACCAATTGCCACGAGCCGCCTTTTACTCTTCAGACAAATTATGGGGTTACCCAGTGGGAAGCTAGCTTTCTGACACCCAGAATTGCAGTCATTTCAAAACCCATAGTTGCTTGAATCTGCTCGTATGTCACATGTCTGACATCTTGTATAATTTTTGGCACAGCAGCGACGTTTTCAGGCGTTTTTAATATATACATTTATTGCCGTTTGACTAGGTGCTTCGACATCATAAATAGAAATAAATAGAAAGAATAGAATAGAAAGAAGCTCAGCAAGCATTTATCTTGAGAGGACACTCGGCAAAAGTTATGATAAATTATACGGAAATTTTCACGTGTGAAAACGTAAAATTCCTTTATTTTCACAAGTAGGCAAAACTGCTTTCAAAGATTTTTTATGAATGACTTGCTTGAGCTGGAATTTGTCCAGTCATGAACTTGTTGTTTGAATTTTATTCGATAAAATACAACTATAAAATATTTGAAGATGATCTCTCTACAAAATGTGTATTTTTTTTTCTAGTCAGATATTTTTACTCATTAACTGATAAAATAATAAAGAAACTATATTTTTGATCATCAAAGTTTATATTCTGTCATTAACTTGTGTCGTCTAATAAATTAAACGATCTGTCGCCACGAAATTTTTTAATTTTCAGATTAAATACAATTTTATTCGTGTCTAAATGCTCATAAATTAATGTCAATTTGTAATCAAAAAATATACCATCACCCTCTGAATAAAAGCTTCGTTTTCGAAATAGACTGTTCGGAAAGAATTTGTTTTAGAACGGTTACGCCGTCAGTCAATAAATAAATCGATTACTGAATTTCTTACACTTATCAAAATTATAATATTCGTTATCAGCTTTGACAGCATAATAACCAATATGGAACGTGTCTTCAAAACGATCGAAAACGTGAGAAAAATGACACCAGCTCTGACATAAACAGACCTTATCATTTTTCGTTTTAAATCACACAATAAATGTAATTTCAGAATCTTTATATGCTTTTCCAGTACGAATTTTACATATGCGTTGACATTGAATTCTACTTCGCATTGAATATGTCAAAATATCAAGTGGCGTATATTTATTCTGTGGCGTTTTTATTCACATTTTCGTGATTAATCGTTCTATTATCTAATTTTGTGAAAAAAATTGCTGATTTGAACCAATCCTCGCCCTCGCACAGCTCGTATGCGGCTGATATGCGCGGGATGGATACGCCGTCTTGTTTGCTTGATTTGATTCTTCATTATGCTGTATCCGAGATACCGATGCCGATACGGCATTTTCGTCTCCAACATCTACACGATACAATAGTCATTTTTCACTCATCGGTAATCGCATGATAAATATATCAGTACCAATATTTATATAGAAACCTTTTTCAAAGACTGGATTTCAATACATTTACCAAACAATTTGAGCTTGACACGAGACGAGATCACACGAGGTGCGCAGGCGCACCTGGAGCGGGGCATACGAATGTCAAGGTTGTCGACGAGTTGGCCGTTTGGAGTCTTTCTTGGACGCGATCCAGCGGCAACTAGAACGATTTTTACGGGCTCATCGTGCCCACTTCTAGTTAGTGTATATTAAATACCTACTACTGTCACTTAAGAGGTATGGCTTCCGAGAACAGTGTGCGTTATGAGGAAAAGGCATTTAAGTTTTCACTAATATTCTAAAATTAAGTCATCAAAAGACAGTATATTTATCGGAATACCTATATACTAATTTTCCCCGCGCCTTTAGATGTATGGTGTTTATATAGTTCTTGATCACCGAAATTAAAAAATAGAATAGCCGTCAACTTTGGCGGTTAATTTGTACAGTGCCAGATATAATGCAGATAAAAGGGCTAATAGTTCTCACCTACTTGATTTACCTATTATCTTTACAGAAGAAAGTCGACCTTATAATATAACCATCACAATAAAATCATGTTTTCAAACGGGTTCTCAATTTTTTATCGAACCAACAGTCGACTGATAACGATTTCGATTACAGTTTAATCACCTCAAAATGGAATTTGATCAAATCTACGTAAATGGAATGTAAATAGATCTGGAAGACTCAATTCAATGTCAATTAACAAGTAGGTACGTGTCAGCCATGTGTGTGTTGCTTGTCGCACGATTCTTCTACACGCGTGTGTGTAACAAACACAAGCACGTGCGCGGCGAGCGGTCGGCCTGTGACGTCATACCCTTCCCCCCTCGAACTCCTTTGCGAAAAAGAGATAACCGTATGTGGCAGCCGTGCGCGCACACTGCGGCAACATCGCAACGCGCGTTTGTTTTTGCCCGCATCTTGCTTGAGGTTGCGATACAATGCGACCGACTTTAAGTACCGGCGGCATACACTACGCACTGCTGTGCAACAAACTCAACTGTTATCGAATACGCTGTTTGTTTTTATTGGCCCGCCGATGACGGTTAAGATCTCTCGATATTGTAATATCCGAGAGCTTTATATCACTTACTAGACTAGATAGATACAGAAGATTAAATCAACTCACGCGTTTAGATCTGAACGATAGCGTTTTGTTGTAAACAAAATGATGCGTTTATGGTAATATTTTACCATATATTAAATTGTTATGATATTTATTTGTTGGATGCATTGTACTCGTTTATTATAAAAACTGCATAACATCGAATATCCAATTACAATTATATCACTTAAGTACATCTAGGCATCTATTCTACCCACTCTTCTACATTTCTTAATCGATCTGGACGCTATCACAAAACTGTCCAAAAGATATCTATACACGACAGCTTACACCTAATTGCCTGTGTAGAAGTGTAACTTCCTAATTTCCGGCATCCTAAATCAAAAGCTCGTTATTGTTCGTTGTCTTCAATATATCGATTATTCTATTCCTGTAACCAACTGATTAAACGAAATCAAAGCAAACCTGTAAGTTCATGAACTAAATAGAATAAAGATAAATATCTCGTCTTATTTGGGATGTGTGTGCGTAGATAGGTATACCTTTTAGGGATAAGGAATTAAATGTCTAAACCAACAAAAAAATAAAAATTCCCTTAATTTTAGCAAAAACCGTACCTACGACTTGTATTTTTGTTGACACTGCCGAAACGCCAGCGCGTAATTAATTTAATCGTTTTTCAAGTTTTAAACTCTGCATTGAAAATTAAGTTGTAATGTACCTATTTATTCTTTTTACCAATTTATTCGAACTTCTAGATGGATTAAATGAATTTCTTACGTACTTATTATTTTTTAATTCAGTCGCAATACTTAGTTAGCTAACAAATTAAAAATCGTCCACAAATAAACTCATCTTTATTCAGCTTAATGTTAATACGTTTGTAATATAAATAGTCATGATACAGAATAATTATTTGGTCAGCAGGATTATACAATTGGTTAGCGGAAAATCATATCTAGAAGGTATGTGTCTAAATACACATTATAATTTTAAAATTATGAAAAAAAAAAATTATGGCTAACTGACGAATTAAAATGGGCTCTATCAATAAATTGAAGTGCGATTTTATTGAATAAAATCATAATTTCCCTGCGCTGCAAAATAAAACTTATTTTTTATACTTTGTGCGTAAATACATATCTAATATTACAAAATTACTAAAATGTATAAGAGATAAATATTGTCATTGAGACATAAAACATAATTACATATAGTATAATAAAACAAGTTAAGTAATATTTATTTAATAAATTCCGATATTTTATTGACGTCATTTACATCGGTTTTTTTGCTGGTGTACGTCCACTTAAATATTTCCAAAGTAAAAAACTAATTGCCCATATGTTAGTTTAAAATGGGTGTGAGCCCATTGGTTTTCATTTTATGTTATACCGTATTTTATTTTTATTTAGTTTACATAAGAACCGAGGAGCCGGTGACACTGGAAGCCGCCGTCATGGAGGAATCTATTTTTTTTAATTGTAAATTGATAGTTAAAAATTATGCAAACAGAATAAGTTTGGTAATGCGTAGATTTAAAAAGGCAAAAAAATAGTTTAAAAATTAATTATAAAAATGCACGTCATAATGGAAAAAAAATCTGAATAAGTGGGCACGAAACTTTCTATCAAATACCCTATGAATAATCAATATCTGCAATGACAGTAAAACCCTATTACTTTTTTATAATTTTTTTTTTATTTTCGGTTTTTTAAATCTACGCACACCAAGGTTATTTTGCTCATATAATTTTTAGCTATCAATTCTCATAAATGATTTCGAATACGCATAACGGGGGCTTTCAGTGGTAACCGGCTCATGGACTGTAATGATATGTAACCAAGGAAATAATTATTGCACATTTAATTTTATAAAATCTGACTAACGGTGTGTGATTAAGTAATTATTATTGCTGAAAATTTATTTAATTAGTTATTGAAATAACTATGGCGCTGAAAAAATTAACTTTATCTGCTGATCAACCTTGGTATTTTTGCGACCTTCAGTAGCTTCTCAATCGCTATTTTTGCGTGCTGCCAGTAAAACTTTTTTTAAATTTCGGTTATTTGAAATGCCTATTGTGATTGGAGTCATGTTTTACTGTTAGTATGCATTTTTTGGCGACACAATGTGGAATCACAAGCGCAAAGGATTAATCTTGTTTTGTTAATAATCGTTTTTATGTTTTCTCTCTCTCTTCTGTTCCAGAGGGTGAACAAGGCTCCTGGGAGAGCGGACTGTCGTACGAGTGTCGCTCGCTGCTCTTCAAGGCGTTGCACAACCTCATAGAAAGGTAACAAACTTGCTCTATCTCTCTAGTAACGGAGTGACGAAACCACCTGACGTTTCACAGGGCGGAGAACATCGAAGGTTATCAAGCGATAGGAAATTTCGGGCCTTCGTGTTGTGGGATGGATGGATTCTATATGAACTCATGAACTTAACCAAAAATGGTGCTCTTTAGAGAACGGAAAGGCAACAACTTAGTTAAAAATGGGTATGTCCGAGCGACCAAATCCGCGGGCCCTTATAATTTCGCCCTGTTCCTTTATCTGTTTGTCCGTTCGTCTGTCATAATTATTTTATTGGAAAACTATTGGCACTGCATAGATAAAATTTGGAACAGTTTTCTATAAACCGCTATACAATGGTGCAGTAAAATTAGGTAACATTTTCTCTCATAGGTCCCCGTACATGCACTTAACTGAGGAACGGAAAAAAAATCACTAAACATTAACTTGGAGTCTTTAAATATGATATGAAGGTTTCTAAATGATTTGTTATTTTGTGTTCTTAAAGTTTTAGAAAATGTGTATTGTGTTTGTCTTGAAAAACCCCTAGTAACTTTTCAACTATGGGGTGGAAAGTTCTGGTAAATAATATTCTTAAGTCTTAAAAAGAAAATTGGTTTCAATAAGATGTATTGAGTAGTTTGTGAAATTTTTGTTTTTGAACTCATTATTTAAATTTTAACTATGAACGTTCATCTCGAATAGGGAACCCTTCACTGTGCGTGCCCCGACGTACACTTGGATGGTCTTTTTTTATATGTTTGTATATTTATTTTTAACGCTTATGTAACTCGAGAAACACGAAACTGATTTCTATACTACTTTCACATATGGAGTTCACTTTTAAATATATTAAATCGTAATTCAATCTATAAGTATATGTTTAGGAAACGAGCAGTAAGTAAATAAGTATTAAGGAGTAGGACTTCCCATAACAAATGAAATATACGATAAACAGTCATCATCTCAAGAGCATTGTGTACTTGCAATTTTCTATACAAACGGTGTTAACAGTTACACCCCATTAATCCTTAACCGATTGCTGTAAAAAAATTATATGGTATTCAGATCAACATAAACTAGGTTCACCCGGTTTTTTTTCTTCAATTATTTTGATACGTCGTCGAAAGGCAAAAAAAAAAATTAAGTGCACGTGTATTTTTTGGAAATATTTTATTTTTCACAACATGTGAAAGTGCATTTAGTTTCATGGCCAACAACGCCGTTTGTATGGAAATTTGCAAGTACGTATGGAAATTTATAGGAAATATACATTAACGTTTATGCAGATTAAAAATAATTACGTAATGATAATCGTGAAAACCATTCGAACGGAGTAGACGGCGAAAGCTAGTCTCAAAAAGTAATGAAATCGACGGAAAACGGTATTTACGGCATATCAAATAAAAATATTGTGATGTTTTTCCACTTTCACTTGTGTGAAACGTACGAACACATTGCTATCTTATATCAATTCTCTAACTGTCGTGTTATAAAGAAAAGGGTCAGAGTATTTATTTATAATTACTTATTTATTTTGTAGTCCTTTACAATACAATCATTTTCCAGTCGTCAGGATCTGCTACTGGTTCTGATAGTTGATGCTATTAAAAAGAACTGGCGAGACCTCAATAGTTACTATTATAAAAAAAATGGTTTACAAAACAAAACAAATTTATGAACTTAAAACATTTCAGTGACTTAAGTAATCCTCTATTTAAAAATACGAATTCGAAAGCAATTACTACAATTTCTGCCGTTGAAAGAATTCTTTCTTAAACCGTAGGTATTTTTCCTAGCTCGTCACACATAGGCTTTCACTCGGAAAATTGTCCGTGTCGGCCTCGTCCTTTCGCCGCCGGTGGCTGGACACTCATTAATTTTAGATAGCGCTTGACAGTCCCTCCGGACGGGTCCCTTTTCATTGAGAATTGACACCGCCCACGTCGTCTACACGTCACATGTTTTTTATCACTCCCATGAACTCTCAGCGCGCTTTTATAATCTGAAAACCTTGGAAATTAATAGAATATTAAATCCTGTCGTAGATTATTATATGACCATAGTCAACACGCATCTCTATAGCATTTCACGTAAATTCATACGATCTTAAGCTTATATTCCACAGAGCAGGAGGTAGAGACCATCACGGACGGCCTTTACATATCTCTTTCGCTTTATCGTCGTTTATTAATCATTTCACGCATGCTTGTCTGTTTTGGGTGCTAATTTGACCCTTACTTAAGATGTCGCCAGTTTGATCGCCATACGTTTTTCTAAAACGTCCCTTAGCGACCTTTCATCATATCCGCTCCGAAGGTCCCCATCGTAACTCTACTTCCATTCGGCTTTTCGTGAAAGCGCAATTTCAAGAGGGTTTGTGCCACAGAAATCAGAATAGAAGGCGTGGCACACGTGGCGGAGAACTTGCGATCGGATGTCTTTATTCAAACAATATGATAACTGGAAGCCGACCTGATTGGTCAGATACTTGGCGTCTTTTTAGTTGAATCTCATGGCGGACCACCTTATCATGAGCCCCAACAAAGAAGAGTGTTGCTAATATTATGACATAAAAAAAAAGACATTTGCAGCGTATACAAGATTTTATTATTATTTTTATATTATTTTTATATTACGTTAGGATAATAAAATGCTGAGACCAAAAAGAAGTAAAAGGAAAATCATTAGGCATAATCCCTGACTGAAACCACTTCAGGACCAACTGGAACCCCTCTCGAATGCGGAGAGGAATCGTCGCTATCGTTTAAAAAAAAAAGAAGCACAAGAACGAACCAACTCGAAGCAGCTTGACTATGATTTTCAACGCTAACTACGAAATTCGACGTTTTCAAATCCGCAGCCCGCAGAAGTCGATCAAAAGCCGCAGAAGTCGATCAAAAGCCGCAGAAGTCGATCAAAAGCCGCAGAAGTCGATCAAAAGCCGCAGAAGTCGATCAAAAGCCGCAGAAGTCGATCAAAAGCCGCAGAAGTCGATCAAAAGCCGCAGAAGTCGATCAAAAGCCGCAGAAGTCGATCAAAAGCCGCAGAAGTCGATCAAAAGCCGCAGAAGTCGATCAAAAGCCGCAGAAGTCGATCAAAAGCGCCTGAGACGAGGTAGACCTCGTCTCAGGCGCTTTTGATCGACTTGAATGTGGTGCCTGTGGACGTAGAAGAAGACATAAAAACCAAGGTTGTCAAGTACAAACTCCGACACCGTGTAATATAGGCTCGTCCATGTCGGAGAGTTCGCTAAACACTTCGTGAAAACGTTTGTGGATGACTAATTCGGTGTCTCCTATACCTAACGTGTGTAACAGGACAGACCATGGCTCGCTAATGATTTTCGTTTGAACAAAAACAAATATCGTGCCTACGTACCTATTGAAATTGATAGATTTTTTTTTCTAAATACGAATACTGCTCATCAACTCTTCCCCACACATAAATCAATTCGATCGATTGGCGCGTTGCTGACACTAGATGTGTTTTTTTCGTATCGAGTGCACGTGCAGATCTCGCTTCGGCGCAATATTATGTTTTTTATTGCGCCCGTAGCTGCAGGCGCTGCAGCCTGCAGTGCTCCAATATTAGCGCCGCCGACGCGGCCTGCCCGCCACCTGCATTTTATAGGCATTGTACGGGCGGACCGGTGAAGCGGACGTTCGCTAATCTCTGATACCCCAGTACTTTTACACATCGACATATACATATTTATGATAGACGCGGCTACTGCGCTCATTGAATGACTTCTTCAAACTGTGAGGCATCTTCATACTTAAGTGTACTTACTCCTGCTTGCATTCCTTTTACGGACCGGACGGCAGTTTTGTTGACCTAATTTCTTTGAGGTTGCCAGGTCTATAGCAAATATTATAACTAATTAGTGTGTTTGTGACTCTGCACGCAATAAAAATATTCATTCTAGAAAAAGTGCATGTCGAATTTAGATTATCTTGCTAAAAATATCGTTTGTAAACATTACACTTTAATTACAGTATTAATAATCGCGGAATAAGCAAAGAGCAGCATTTCACAAATTAGGTATTTAGTAGTTTGTCGAGTAAGCGAATATTAAATTGCCCTCAGTTTTGCCTTCAAATCACGCGCGGAATTCACTCATCGAAGAGATATAGAACTCTCAAGTCATTAGCTTCTTTTTCTTCAAAACGGAATTTAATACCATGTGGCTATTTATCACTATAAATCGGATCGTATTAGTCACTGTCTAATACAGGTCGTGCCAAACTTCTGGTTCACTCGAAGTTGACGCGGCTGCGTTTTGTGCATGTGCGCGGCCCGTTGCTCTGATGCCAGCGGACTAGAAGTTTAGCGTGGGCTGTGCCACTCTAGTTTTAGACAAATAAATATATATCCAGGCATATAATAATGATAGTCAGCTTTTATTCTAACACCAGTATCGTGTCAAGGTCGGGCGAGCTCCCGGGAGCTGTCCGACGACGGCGCCCGACGGTGTCAACGACCGCGATGGCCCGGCGGTTAAAGAACAATCGGCGCGCGCGCAACGCACCTTGCCTCGCCGTGTGAGACAGTTGTCATTGTGTTGTGACCGACTATATCGTATCCGACATCTTGTAGATTCGTGTTAATACAACTTGAGTTTATTTTAATTACGACTGTATAGGTACAGTATACAAAATAGTATGTTTTATTAATTAAATAATTCGTATAAGATGATGAGATTTAAATGGCTTTTGAAGTTTCATATGTCACATTTCGTATATTCATCGCCTTAAAAGACGACGCACTCCTTTTTTTTACCAGTAAACGGCCCTTTAACATTTCAAACGTTTTAAAAACTCAACGTATTAATATATTCTCGAAATACTTAATTTTCCTAATAAAATTTACTTAAGTGTATCCGTTTAATATCATCATCGTTCAAAGAAAGAGCTAATGAGGCGCTATGTAATACTTATTATACGATATGTCGCAAATAATCTAATCGCGCTGCTGTGCTTCACGCGCACCGCTCGGTTCGGCGCGCGTGTTACAAACGCTAAACGTCAGCAGCCGCCTTTGTCGGCGGAGAAAGTCTGCGATCCGCCGCGCGCCGCAAGCATTGACCCGTTTAGCAGAACAACTCGCGAGCGTATACAGAACCCGATAACGACCATTCAAACAGCATACATCGACCTATCTGTATGCACGGTCCCGATAGTTGCATCTAACAACGGCAGCGGTGTACAAAACGCGCACGGAATGCGACGTAAAGTCGTGTTGTTTACATGTGAAGCGCGCTCGGCCCTCGTCGAGAGTTACAAAGATAGCGACCACTGTGCGTGGAGCTTAAAATAAATGAGTAATTAATGCTCAGTCAATCTGAGTGGAAGCGGTGGTTACTTGTACTTTTTTTTAGAGGTGAGGCGGATGTAATATTTGATGTTGTTGCAACAGTAAAAAGTATACTTTCCCTTTCCCAAGCAACCACTCTAATGACGAAGAATATGCTCCAAAGCTACACAAATCTAGAATTAGCCGACTAAAATTCTATTTCCATCCAAATACACGAAAGTAGCTCTTGTGCCTAAAAAAAAAGATGAATGTAAATCGAAAGCAAAAGTTATGGAGATTTGATTTTCAATTATGATTAATATTACCTATGAATGCGAAGTCTGTTTCGTTTGCGCTTTGTGTCGTAACGAAACAACGAAACGATTCGATTTAAATTTTTTACACATAGGTAACTAAAGGGACGACGAGTGACGTTGGCTACTTCTTGTCCTTATGCCCAAGGTTCCTATGGAATACCATAAGTAATCAAGATTCGAATTACTTAGAATTTAGAATTAGAATAGAATTTTCTAACCCATAGTTGAAAAGTTAAGGGCAAATGTTTAAGACTAGCGACACATACCTCAACGTGCCTCAACTATTAACTTAAATTGGAAAGTAATTTTGAAATCTCTATCGGTTTTGATGATAGGTAGGTGCCATACATGATGTACGACCGCTTAGCCTAGTTGGTAGCGACCCTGCCTACGAAGCTGGAGGTCCCGGGTTCGAATCCCAGATCGGGTCTGTATTTATATGATGAATATTGATACTGGGTCTTGGTTGTTATATGTTGTGGTGTCTTCGCTTGATACCCAAAACACAAGCTAATGCTTAGTTTTGGGCCTAAACGTTGTTGTGTTGTATACGTTATCATTGTATACGTTATTATATACATGTTAATGCGCTGAATTTTTATAGCCCCACAGTTACGTGTATCACTAACTACACCAATTTTCATTTTTTTTCAAGTTCGCTACACCATTATATAACGGTTCAAGGATTACACCTATCTTCCAAATTTCACTTATGTAGTACTAATAGTTCCCGACTAAAATGGCTATGACGTGCAGGATAAAAATTATGAGTTCCTGTTTCTCCCAATTTGCTACGTCGTTGTATATCGGCGCGTATGGTCGATTTGCGATCAAACTTCTAAATTGCTGTGCGAGATACGAAGTCATAAAATTACCACCGGCCGGCCGTGCATCATAGTTTCGAGTATGAATGGGCGGTCGTTATCGATCGAAGGCATTGCACGGGTGTTACGTTGCGAAACGACTATACGCCGGCTTCGCAACTCGCGCCCGATGCGTGACTGCGCTATGGTAATTGTGCGCCTACGTACCTACCTAACCACAACGATCTATTATCGATGCTATTGTAAAGACCCTATTGGATATATACGATAAATTCTACATCACGTTTATACTGTAAAATGTTATTTTTATTCCGTAGATCTTTGCGTAAACGGACTTTCGACACTGTGCCATATTATGTAGTTATTCGTCGAGAGAGTTACAGCGTGAATATACAAACGCAGGGTATCCACATTCTGGAAAGGGTCTGGGAAGGTAAAAATCAGGGAAGCTTAAGGTGGTCAGGGAGTCATTAAAATCGAGTGACCACTTGAAATGTCAGAGAAAATTGAGATTTTACACTGTTTGCATCCCAAGATTTCACAGTGATTGTAAAATGAGAGATACAGCGTTGGATATAGTTAAATATTTATGTCCTTAAATTATTAATTCATGCAATAGTCTGACCCTTAAATTCAGACCATTTAAGCATTTTTCCAGCCCAAGATTTTGCAGTGATTGTAAAATGTGAGATACAGCTTTGGATATAGTTAAATTTTAAGTCCTTAATTTATTAATTCACGCTATAGTTTGACCCTTAAATTGAGACCATTGAAGCATTTTTTTTCAGGTTTGGAGTGACCTACATTATAACCCCTTCTTCTTTTCGGTCATATTTAGATTACTCCTTTTTAGTTTTCTTTTTAAATGGAGTGGAATGAACTACATTATGACATAATTTGGTCTAAGGAATTAGAAAAAATACTATAAAATATAAAGCACGTATTTCAAAAATATATATTATACTTTATCTTTGTTTAAAATGAATATAGTTGGCCAGGGAAATAAAGAAAAAATAGTAATTGAAAGTTAGTGAATTTAATTAGACATTGAAATATTCATTTTTGTCGTCTGTTTGCACGCAATCATTTAAAATTTATAAGTTTCATGGGGTTATAAAATGTAATCAGTAATTAGCAAGTTTAAGTGGCAGAGGACAGGTCACATAGCAAGCGGAACTGATGCCTGATGGGGCCAAAAGTTCTGGCGTGGAGACCATGCCACGACAAGCACAGCGTAGGACGTCCACCTACAATGTGGAAAGATGACCTTTAAAGATAGCGGGAGGACGCTGGATGCAGGCCGCTACCAGTAAGGTCTATTGAAAGTCAATGGAGGAGGCCTATATCCATCAGTGGACTACCTATGGCTGAGATGATGATGATTTTGTATTCGTACCACTGTATACGCATATATCTCACATTGCCAGTAAACTAAACATTTTAACGATTAACATCTAATTATGTTACAGATGCTTGTTATCGCGAGATTTCGTGCGCCTGGGAAAATGGTTTGTGCAGCCCTACGATGGCGACGAAGATGACGTGGGCAAAAGGTTGTTACAATTTTCATCAATTTAATACTAATGTTATATTAACAATGCCAATATATTGTAATAACATATGGAAATACATTCTTGAGCGATAATATAACCTGCTTGTTGTGCAGTTTTTCGCTTCTGCCAAATTAATGCAATGCAATAAAAGTTCACTATTAGAACATACGTTTGACAACGTTTGCCATTTATTCGGATGAAAACCTTATTTATTATTGATTTTATTAAATGTCCAAATTTTTCATTTCATCATATGCAACGGCGTCACATCGACGCTACGTAATACCGAAACGTCCACACAAGGTTACTGACCGCGAAGCGCATACGGTAACACCTTGAACAGCGGTGAAAATGCGTTAATTTTCCAAAAATAAAAATAAAATTATTTTTTTATTTGAGCTTAGCAACCCACATTAAGCTGGCAAGAGGTTTAAAACACACCTGGTACAAATGTCAACTGACCGATTGGTCGAGTGGTCGGAGACGCTGCGGGTTCGATTCCCGCCCGAGATAAATATTTGTGTGCATGAAGAGTTCATTTGTGCCGTGTCGTCAGTGTAAAATATTTTTGTATTATGTATATATTATAAATTAGTATGTATGTATCAGTTGTATAGTACCCATAATACAGGCTCTAACTAGTTTGGGATTAGATTATCAAGTGTGAGTTGCCCCAGACACATTGTTCAATTTGAATACCTACTGGAAGTTCAATTTGGAGCGATTTTATTCAATAAATTGTTTCCAAATCAAGCTCTATGGTAAAACATATAGACTTGCACTTCCTAGATCAAAATGAGGATATCTGTGTGACGTTCCTTGAGACTATGAACGTTGCTTCGTTCCACTTCATACATTTATGAAACCTAAACGATATGAAACTTATAGATGTTAAATCCTGAAAGTATTAAAAATGCACAGGGTTCTTACGTTATGTAGCTGGCTGACCACTTTATTTACTTCTTTTAGTAGATTTAAAATACTGTATAATAGTATTCTTGGTAAATTTTTATTTGTGAAGCTTGTCCAGTTGTGTAAATTATATTTTCATTGGAAAACTGTCGAAATAATATTGAATAAGTGAATTAATATTTATGTCAACGATCTTAACACGAAATCTGACTTTGACTGTACAGCACGCTCATTCGGGAGCTCATGACTCTTAAAATTACCGTTGCGACGCGACTAGTGCCCGCGTTCGAACTGGTCAAAAAACTTTACAAAGTTCTGTTGTCTACGTGAAGAATGAATAACAATTGTTTTATTTTTTCCACAGCCCGTGGCACCTGTCGTTCTCGTTCGCGTTCTTCCTTCACGGCGAGAGTACGGTGTGTGCGAGCGTCGACGTCCGGCAACATCCACCGGTTCGTAGCGTCACGGCGCGGCGGCTGCAACGCGCTGCGAGACTCGCTCCATCCCCGGACCATATCCACCACCATGCTGATGCTAAAGGTTTGCGATATTATCAAGGTCGCGGTTCTTCCGAACTGGATACAGTCACAGACAATCATGTGCACGGGATAATAGATCACTTTCTGCCTGTTAAAATGTTAGAACAGAGCAAAACACAACAGAGCAGTCTATATTAGGCCATAGATACACATTACTATGTAGGGACAAAGAAAGGAAAATAAGAGAACTACTGCAGGAACGTGGGGAGGGAGGAGTAGTGAAATGGATGCCGAGGATTGAGAAATTAAGAAAATAAAAAGAAGGTGGGAAAAAATATAGGGAAATAAGAAAATGGGCATAGAGAGAAAATTGAATGGAGCGAAAATGTGTCGAACCAACCCCGAGAACTCGGCCAATAAGCTGTTTTAGAAATAAATTTAAAAGAATATAAATACATTACTATGTATAGATTGGTTGTCACCATAGCTAGGTATAGAGCAAATTTCATTCATACAAGAACAAAAAAAGAGATAGCGCTATTAGATTTTAGCCTGCAGGTGAGAGACACGTTATACGGTTTCGGTCTTGTTTTTGAAAATTTTCGGAACCGAGAGGCCATATAGCTGCCTCTTTTTTCACATCATTCTGCTGTATAATATTTTATCTTTTACACGAACTCGTTTATAAATAATACAAAACAGATAATATTAATGTTATCATTAGTCAATCCTTACGTCAATCACAGATGATGCACAGATAGTGTTTTGTAACACTGTCTATGACACAGAAAAAAATAAGTGTTATGGATAATTTGTTCAATTCATTAAAATTATCACACTCATAATGTGTACTTACATATGAAGAGTAAACTCCTTTATGCTTTTTGAAAGGATAAAACGAATGTAAATAATACTATATCTAATTTTATACCACTTGACTGCTATGTGGTGACTTGTCAAGTGACAATATCTTGCGCCTTTCCGCCCCAAGAATCAGTGAACCATGTGTAAAAACTACGGTGAGGGCGCATCTATGCGTTAGTAAATTACTGATCCAAGGTGTGCAGTTTGCTCGCCTGCACCATGGCTGCTTGTAGAGTTTATAATAAGAATGGGTTATTATATACTTCTAGATTTCTATCAATTTGGGGTTGAAATCAGATTGCGACAGTAGCAGTTCCTTTACACTAATTCTAATCGGACCCTGTCAAGCTAGTAGGGTCCAATCGTAAACGCGTTGCGTAATGTAGCGAAGTCATCGCCACAGCTTTTGTGATTAACTCACTATAGAATAAAATTTCATGTGTTGTAGTATTACTAAAGATTAGCTAATATTTGTTAAAAATATAAACAAAATATTTGAACATTAAGATAAGATTTCATCTATCTGTCTTTATTTCTATCTGACATTTGGCATATTCCATTACAAATTGCTTAATGGCACTTGAATGATAAGTGATAAAAAGTTGATAAACAATACTTGTTTCATAATTATTGATAAATAAAAGTTTCACAAAATATTAATAAACATTGCATCTATTTTATTATGATTTGTGGTAAGGCTTTATGACTTGAATGTGGCATATTATTGATATAGACTTGAAAGTACATTTTAAAGAGGATATTCTCCTAAAAATAAATTTTTTCTCAGACCAACAAAAAGTATGGCTCTCTTGGTGATCTCTGCTCAGGGGATATGGAATTGAGTGAAAAAGCGTTCAGTTCTATTAGCAATAAGAATGCATAATATAATAAATAGTAGGTACTTATAATCCTATCACATGTTTAATTAACCTAATCATATTTGTTTTCCCAGTTATTCTGGCGCCATTCGGTTTGGAAGGTGCAGTAACTGGTCGGGAGTACAGTGAAAGCGACCCACGCGCCGCTAGGCTACTCGAAGCCTGGCGACACATCTATCCATTGGAGCAGAACTGCAACGCTTTGGAGGTGAAGGCATTTACAAACATATTGAGCACTAATAGCTTCATTCAGCTCGCGACTTCGCCTGCGTGGGATGCGTCTCCGGGAATGGGATGACTGCTCTGCTCCTAAAAACTGCAGTGTGATGATATTAGTAATACCCTATAATTGAATCGTTATTTATGTTATAAAGATACAAATTAACAAACTGACATAAGATGTCCAATTAGTTGTCTACAATTTTCCGAATTATACCTTCTTGTATTTCTTCTCCCCAATTTTCATCATTTTCAAAGGTCACTTTACGAGTAACCTTTGCAAATGATTCTATAAGATATCTCTTCACATTGATAGTTATGTAAGTACATCCAGTTCCAGTGTTAAAGAAGCTTTTGTTACTAAAATTTATTAACCTATTATTTTAGAGTAGATCCTTTTTTTTTATAACACATATATTATTTTACTAGGTGATATGCGGAGGTGTACGTATGCTATATCCGGCACCGTACGTTCTTTTCACCGAAATGGAGGAACCAAGGCCTGAGTTGGGGCATCCACCACGTGCGCCCCACCAGTCCTCGCAGCTCATAGCTGAAAGAGCGGTACGAGCAGCGGCGCAACCACCACCGGCCATCAGCGCTGCTGCCGCAGGACCAGGGCGTCATAACCAGGTTAGAGGGGAGCTGGTAATATCTTCTGATTTTAGCCTTAAAATATCGTCACCTTCATGCAAAAGTTGTGAAACTGTAAATTATGAATTTTACAGGAAAGAAAAAATCACTTGTTTCTGATTTTTGAAAAATGTCTTGAATAATTTTCAGTTTGAAAGTATTCATATACTTTAATCAATAAGGAAATGTTTTACTCCAATTGCAAAAACATTTTATCTCCTTTGATAAACACAAATGGCAAATTTTAAGTTTAACATAAACAAGTGCCAAAATCATAGAATTTCTCTTCCATATTTAAATATGGGAATAAAATTAACAGTGACGTTAAAGAAATATGGTTAGATTAGTTTCTGAGTTAAGTTCACTAAAACATAGCAAATATGCAAATACCAAAGTAAATTTCCTGTGCTCGGGATAGGCTTCACACCCACAAATAAAATAAAAAACTTGAAATTTTAAAGTTGTTTGATATCTATTTTTGAGAGTATTAGGCGGTATGAAGTAGAGCGGAACGTGCGACAACAAACTTTCGCGTTTTCCGATTGACCATTAGACACGCTTGTGTACACCGATTAGTCAGTTTATATGCGCATCGTCAATCTACATTAGCTAAAAGTGCGTATGTACATACGCGTTTTCTCCATACCATTGTCGCTCAGACCTTACATCTCATGTCTCGGACCGTACATATTAAAAAAACCAATATAATTAGATTGTGATATATATATATATATATATATGAATTTATAACATAATTACAATATATTGACTTAGAGTAAAACAAATATGATGTTATTCGTAAGTTGACGGTTTGTGCAAAAACTAATGTACTTGGACATTGTACATTACGCACCACGTTAATGTAGCAAATCATTTGCCATGGGTTGCTATTCCTAAAAATTAAAAATTCAGTTGACATATTTCTGGCAGTTCTATGTCAAAAAGGGATTTTTGCGAAAATTACATATACTCAACTTTATCATGGACCTGACGTTTCCCAAATATATATTTCCACCGAGCTAAAAAATAGATACGATACACTATGCATATAGTTTAATAGAGTGAGTGAAAGTCGTTTACCGTGTACGCGACTAGCGGGTGTGAAGGCACTTGCACGAGCGTCCGCGAACGGTTATCTTCAACTGTTCCATCTAAAAACTGGCAACATACACCATTAAACTGGTATTATTAAAGCTTTTGAATGAATTTAACGAAATGCTGTCTGTACTGTTATGGATGCTGCTGTCAATTTTGTTATAAAAAAAAATTGAATATTACGAAAGCTTGCCGTCCATACATTTTTGCGAATATGCGTACTTTATTTCCTAGCTCGGTGATCATTTTCTATTGTTTATAAAGACAAACACAATTTTTCGGCGGAAGTCGGAAACTGGATGAATTTTGAGCCGTAGACCATCTAGAGTATACTTCCTAAATAAAGTGAAGATGACAATAAAATAAATCTGCTGACATTTGAGATCGAGTGTACAGTGTATGTCAGTACTTCAAACAGAATTTCAAGTCCGCGCCACCACTCAAGTCCTTTGTAATGCCGTTAGTGGGCGCTGTATTTTACGTGGAAAAATTTATTACAAAGGTGCGCTTTTAACGCCTTTGCGCTTACTCTCGCTCCCCGTCTCCCTATCCGGGCTGTTATTATTTATAGTTATTTATCTTCAGCTCCAAAAGGAGAGAACAACTTTATTAATTGCTTTAATGGTTGATATATTCAAAGTCCTGTGAATCTGTTTCGGACGCAATATTTGATTTAAAGTCTATTGTTACATTCAGTACAAAATCTGCGCTTTAATTTAATTATTTGTTGTATGCTATGTGAAGCTATGTTTGCTTCATTTTTAACGTAATTTAAAAATTTATTTTAGTCATCGGAGCTCTGCAACGGCGATGTGGCTGACAAGAACGACTGTGACTTCTTAGATCCCACCCGAAAAGCGATCTGCACTTGCGCCAAGTAAGTTTATAGTCAGCTCGCTTTTGCTTGCTTATATATGGTACTTTATGTGTCTACGCAACCGATCGACAAATGTCTACAACAATAGTACTATTAGATATATAGATGGATCTATTTGTTTGTTTAGATCTTGCTAACTTCATGATATTCAAATAATTGTGGGAACAGATATTATTTAGGAAATATGACATTTGTCGATGGTACAATTTGCATATATTGTAGGTAGAAGAAGTAGAAGTAATTTGTGTGTTGTGAATTGAATGTTATTTATTTAATTATTATAATAAAAGAAAGTTTGTTGGTGAATAGGATAGGAAGAGAAAAAAACATTTTAATTAAACACACGAAATTGTAAAATGTATACGAAATATTCACAAGCAAATTTTTGATTATTTAGTAAATTAAATATTCGAAATGATTGATTTTATGCAATTAGGTTTTGTTGGTGTGTAGTTAGATCGATAGGTAGATGTTATACTTGTATGTGGATGTCTTATAGTAGTGGACGAGCGCATATTATTTAGGATATGAAGCCAAGTTATTATTTTTGCTAATGAAAGTTATTACATACATATTTACTCTTTGGAATTTGGAAAAGTAATGAACAACAATCAATTGTAAATGGCCTGTGAGAGAGCCTGTTAGGGATGACACTTTCTATTATCACAAAATATGCTCTGCGATTCGATTGATGATGATACAACATTTGACATAATTAATCATTGATATACTAATGATAAGAATATTTTAAAGGCATCGCAGTTAAAAATTTCTGCCTATTGACAAATGTCAATAAATATCATTTGAATCTTAACTTACAAAAATAGATTTTTATAGTTTTTGTAATTTTCGACAACACACTTTAGCGTTACCCTCAACTGAACAAAAACTGAAGACTGATATTCAGTTCATCATCAGTTGGTATTATGTTCTTCACTCTTTAATCGGTACACTGTAAATCTAGTTCTATTTTATTATATCAATGAACATAACACATAGTTCTGACTTTGCCGAGCATACTGTGAACATGGGGAGCGTCATGGTTTGGGTTGGCACATGCGCGCCCTCTTTGGGAGTCGAGGCTAGGATACCCGTGGCGCGTGCGGCGTTTGCTCGCTACTAGCTCGCGAGCTTACAGGTGGAGACGACGTCCCGTACGCCGCGCGGCGCCCTTCCACCGGCGACTAGCTGCGCGGACCGCCTTAGCCGCCAACGCGCACCGCGACACACTAGCGCCGCACGCGCACTTGTGAGTAGTACACTAACTACCTGCCCCGAACGCCAGAGTCCGTCCGCCACTTCACGCCTGACTGTCCGACGCTATTCACGTGAAGAAATTGTATGCATTGTTATGCACCACTGTAAGTCCAAGCCTCCTGTCCTCACACCGAGCGAACAGAGAAATAACAGTCGAAGAATCAGCCCACTATTTCTAAGTTTATTCTATCGCCGTCTAGCGCTTATGAGCCGTAAACATATTTTCTGCTATACACTGTCTAATTCGTCAACCTGTATTCTCATTTCGTCCCGTGTGAAGATAGGAGAGTCAGGCTTACAGTGGTCAGCCTATAAATTATTTCATTGGATGACTAGATCGGACTAGACTAGAGGGAATCAATAGTGGATCCTAGTCCTTGCCTGGTATTAGCTTAAGAATAACTGAACTATCTTGTCGACTCACAGTTTTGTACATGGCGAGTTTCAAGGAAGCTACTTAAAGTTGGTGACTTTAATAGACTGTTAACCAATCATATCACATTATTTTTCTTTAAAATTTTCATTCAAGATGTATCCTGGTCGGTGGTATTACTGAAGTAGTTGCTAAATTAAGTAGTCTTCCTGCAAGTCGTGCAATAGTTATTGATAATAAATTGAGCTGTAAAAACTTGAGATTTGTGTACCAAATATGTTAAAACATTAAAGGTTAACATTATCTCCGATTTCCATATAAAATTTATTTGACCACAACTAAAAAACTGCATGTTGTAATATTTATTTTACCATCTTAATGAGTAAAGTGAATTATAAAATTGTGGTAGAATTTATAAAAAAATGTTTTTTCTAACACAAAACCGTTTCTAATTTTGGTTTTCAAAATTCACAATTGTGTATTTAATTATGTATGTGCCAGCATTAGCTAAAATGATAACTGTTTCGTATTAGAAAAAAGGTATTTTATAAAAAATGGTAATTCTATGATACACTTTGTTTATTGAGATGGTAAAATAAATATTACAATGTGTAGCTTTCTGATCGCTTAATTATGTATGGAAATCAGAGATATCATTTAACCTTAATTTGAACGAAAGTAACGTTCTAACATTAATTAAACTTAAATTGTGGTAAACTTAAAGTCTAGTGCTACTGAAAGATCTTTAGCCATCTTCCATAAAAGCAATAATCGAAAATATGTATACAATTTCTCCACCGGAGGTCTATTTACATCATTGCACACGCGTCGTGGGTTTCACGGTGTTATCACATAGCCACCTAACCATCAGATTTATATTGATATCATTAAATAACAACAATATTTTATGTCACCTGCTACAATTTTCCAAAATATTTTTTGTATCTGAGACCAAATACATTTTGTGATTGTTAAATTGTTTCATATTGTCCTATTGTAATATCCTTTTTTATTGTAATTATCTAATGTAAGTTAGGACATAAAAAATATTCATTCCCTTTAAATTTGGATTATAAAAATAATTTTTTTGATTTAAAATAGTTTCACAAATTTTTATTCACCCGTAATAAATCCTTTGTACTCTTATGATACTTTTAGTATGTATGTACCTAAGTATGTATTAAATTAAAGTTTTTTTTAGACCTGGTTTTAGTAAATAAGGGTCTGTCAAACACTAACCTCTTACAAGCATTAGTTTGAATGAGCAAAATTTATGTCCCTATAGTTATTACCAAAATATGCCTTTATAGCAAATCGTTTTAAGTCTTACCTAAAATATTGTCTTAAAGTATGTGAAATGTTTATATCGAAAATTTTTCATATTAATAAAAAAACGTGCTTTATTTAAATATTTTTATTTTTCATATAATTGGCTTCTAGCATTTTGAAAATGTAGAAAATGTATTTTCATAAATGGTTAAGGAATGCGTGCATGGGTTAATTTTTAGATCCTAGATTATTATTTTCTTTTTCAAGGAATGTGCATAATAAGAATGTTTGCATGCAGATTAATTATTTTATGGTTAACATGTTTGTATACCCTATCATACAGTTTGTGACGGTTTTCAATTTTCTACATTCATCTACAATATCAAATTCATTGAGTCGAAAAATCCTTAAAAATATTGGATTTTCCTGGAAACATCTTGGCTATATCATCACAATACAAATTTATTTAACATTGCCATTACAATCGTAACATCTACCTTCCATCTCTATTATTTAAATCATGTCTAAAATTTCACATTTGTCAACTATCCAATCATAAAAATTTATGTTTAATATAAAATGGCGTCATCTTAACTTTTTACCAGATGGCATCCACATTTTATAAAAACAATTAATATTTTAGTTATTAATGCTACAAGTTTCTGTAGTGTATTTGTTACAGTTGAAACCGGTTTTCAGTTAAAAGGTGTTTTTCCTAGTAAAAACTATTTTTAACTATACGCCTTAATTGCAACTTAGTTCTAACTTGAGAAATGTAGTTTTGATTGACAAAGTATGTCAGTCTTGACTGAGAAATACTAGTAGCTATGGAATAAATTATTCATATTTTTTTTGTTTTAACGATATTAAATTGTACCTGGTTGACACCAGCGAACAGCACGATTCTTATTAGCCGCCCAATGCCTGGACTGTCCTCGTATTCTTCGTGAAACAAAGTTTTTCTCTATTCATAAAAAAACTTACTGCGACACATTTCTAATAGCTATGTAATATATATAAAGAGTTAAATTGTAAACTATAACTTTTGATGTTCATAAATGTGTACTTCTTATTGCAATACAATTTTATACCGAAGATAATATAATAACATATATAAAATACCGAATTCCTATACTTCAAAATACTTTTTTTTTTAGTTTTTGCCTTCAGACAGCTGTAGAAACAACATTACAGTGCTTTTTAAATTCTTTATAGCGCAAACAACTTTTTGTTATAATATTTCAAGTACTGTTCGCATATTAATTTTTTTGACATGTAATATTTACACGTTCGGTTAAATATGTGCCACTTTTTTAAAATAAGCCAGAAAAACTTTGGTAATTTTGGTACTTGAAGAAGATAGGAAAGAGCCAATTTAAGCGACATCGTTCAACGAATAAGAATCGTCATCTAGTCCCACTTAGTTGAAAACTAGTTTTTAGTAGGGAAAACGCGTTAACTAAAAACGTATTTCAACTGTAATATATTTATTACAAATGCATTGATATAAATGTTATGTGGCGAATCAGACCGACGGGGGCGTGTTCCCCGGGCAGTTGTGGCGGCGGGTCACCTGCGGCACCAGTGTCGGCGCCACCTTCCGCCGGGGCTCCGCCGCCGTCCCCATCAGTTACTCACACGTCGATACCACCCATTCAGGTAAGTTGAAAATTATTTATGAATTATTATAAAAATAAATGTATTATAAATTAAAAACACGTATATGTGTATAGGGGGATTTAGTCGATATTGAAATTTTGTTGTTATTAAATATACGGATGATACATTGACAGAGCGGACCTTGCGTGCCCCCGGCACTGCACACGCCGGCACCGACACCCGACCCGCTGGCGCCGCCGACGCCCGCGCCACCCTCCGCACCATCTGCGCGGCACTACGCACAGGTATAACCCGAGCAACCAAATAAATAAATAAAAAATGGCACAGTTATATTTTCCTTTTGGTGCACAGTAATATATGGACGAGTAAGACAGAACGAATTGGCCTCATACCATTTTCAATTCATTTCTTCATTTGTGTGAATAAAATTTTAAGTTTAAATTGTAGTTTAATAATTGTTAATCAACAGATGTTTTTAGTTATATTGATTAGAACGAAAGCTATACGATACGAATTTAATTTAAAAGATTCAGCAAACGGTGTGGACTGATTGTTAAGATCATGTTTGTGACTGTATTTAGTTTTTATAAGTAGTCATTGTTATTCAATATTTATTTTGGAACATACAGGGTGGCGAATCACCGAACGCGGGCGGCGGCGGCGCATGCGCACGCTCCAATACAACGGAATTTCCGACAGCGGAACTTCCTCGGCGGCCGATCCTACCCGTCGTCGAACGGAAACCGGACCCATTGGATGAGGAACACTCGCTGCGGATGCTGTACGACTATACTACCGTGTATGCCTGGTATGTAATAATCGACTACATTGTATAAAAGGAAAGAAATCTGCGGAGTCACGCATTGTGTTATCGCCTATTCGAGACGGTCGTTTTAATTATAATATTGCCAAAGGGCACAGTCATGTTAATATAGTGAAGGATCGTAGTACTAGGTGCTTACGCTATTTGGTCGTTTATATTTTCCATCTCCTAGTGTAAATATATCCAACTAAATTGTGTAGGTGCCTAGTATTGTGATCCTTTCTTAAATTAATATGGCTGTGTAATGGACAGTTTCAAATTTCCAATTATTGCCTCGACTAGACGATTGCAGAATATGTAACCCAGCCGATGATAAAATCAAAATATAGAACACTGTTAAAATGGTAGGAGTATTGTTCTTCACATGAAGCCGCGTTGGCACGATCGGGACTTTTGGCCGATCGCCCTCGGTTACCTGTTCAGATGTTACTGGTATACAATCCATTTCACTCGGATGTTATGCTGTTTCGAGTATTAGAGCTAGCTCGGATGTGAAAGGCGACTAAGTTAAAATACTACCGAAAATTTCATTTGACTTCGATATGAGGCAACTTAATACGATTATATCCTAATGAGCAACGAGGGGAGTTAATGTCTTCTTTTTTTTAAATTTGGCAACCATCTTAGTTTAAACAATTTGCCAGGGAAGTAAGGACACCTCACGTACGCCATTTCGGAAAAAAAATCCGGATTAATATCGGTCAATCGGCGGCGCATTCTTAATTGGCTATTTGTGAATTTAAAAGAAGCCGTTTGTTCACTCAGTTAAACCGACTCGTACGATTGGAGTCGGTACGAAAAAGCTTTGAGAATGTCAACGTGGCTTGATGGCAGATGTCCTGTTTTTTTTTTTTTGTAATCTGCAATAACCACTGCAAAAGTCCATACCTCTTTTAATCCTAAACTAATCCTTAGAAGAACTTCAGGCATTTATAATTTAAGTATCGAGTGGATAGTTTAGCGGTTTTGAAAGCTATGAGATTTTAGAACGTGGGAGTTGTCTACGTAAATGTATTTTTCACGCATTTTGCGCACCTCCGCCACAAAACACTAAAAGAGAGAGCGCTGTAGCGGCTACCTTAGAGTAAGTGTTAATTCCACTTACTCTGTGGCTACGTGACAACGCGATCGCGTTTATGCACGAAACTGCTTTAAAACATTCGCCGGCAATGTCTCTTCACCGAACTTTGAATGTAGCAGACTAGAAGGCGCACGCTTTGCTAAATAAACTCAACGATTTAAATCCGACAAATTTTATCAATTTTATTTACTTTATGGATGTGTTATCGGTATTTTCCTTTTATTCAGTAGTATGTAACTAGTTGTGACGGTTAATACACAAAGCCCTAGACACAACACACACATCTAGGTAAGCAATCGCGTAGCCCTTACGCGCGTCCGTCTTCTTTCCTCGTCCTTTTGCTCAAATGTGATAACTTTGGTTCTCAAACTAAACGGCCAGCATTACTCCTCTATTGATCTAATTCGAAGCTCGGTGATGTCTCTTAGCGTCCCAGTGATTGAGTTTCGCTCGGTGCCAGTTTTCACGTTTTGTAGCGGTGGTAGTGTGAATAGAGCGCGATATTACCCGGTTACGTTGTTGCTATTTTAGATTGGACGTTTGGTAGTTGAGCTGGAGCGTGCGCCACAGTGTGACCATTTTTAGTAGATTTTTACTGTTTTGTAGTTTTAAGACTTCAAATTAAAATTATAGGTAGTATAATACTTTGGAAAAATCCAACAGTGATTGCGCATTTTAATTAATACTATTTTGCAAAATGTATCCAAACATTATTTTTAATATCATCATCATCATCATCATCATCAGCCCATTTTTACCCCACTGCAGGGGCTTAGGCCTTCCTCAGGGATGAGGAGGGGGGCTTTTTTTTAATATAATTAAACTTATTTATTTCTATTTTAGTGTTTTATATTGGTTGGGTAACAATAGGGCAAATTGTACAAGGGCAACACCGCCAGCTCTGTGATTAGTGCTAAGATCCAAAAAGTCCAATCTTAATAGCATCGTAACAGGGTAGTAAATCATTTGATATGAAAAATGAAACTAATTTATGTGCCAAAGAAATATTATTGATTGATAAATCTTTTATTGTGATTAATTGCAGTCCATTGGTATGCAGGTATGGCTTGTTCACACCAGTCAATCTGTAGGCACTTGAATTATTTTATAATTTTTTTGTATTGAACGATGAATGCGAGATGACATAACGGTCACGTCGTATTGTAGAAGTGTGCACGTGAATCTATTCTCGCGACATCAACTAGCCAAGTTCGCGCATCAACACGATATTGAGTTATCCGTTTTTGAGTTGAAAGCTTGGTTACATTATTTTTTTCATTAAGTTAAATATATTTATAAAATCCTATGCACTCTGTATCTTTCATATGAGATTATATTGATACTGCTGAATATATAAAAATTTATTAATTAAGTTAGAATTATAGTTTTATTTCAGTTGGAACTACATTTACACAAAGGCAAACTTCTTTCAAAATTTTGCATGAAATTTCGGAAATTTCCGTAACTAAAATGTTTATAGAAATTTTGGCTTTATATAAAGGTTTATATAAAGCCAAAATTTCTATATACATTTTAGTTACGGATTTTGGTATACTTTTAATTCTAGTCTTATTTATCTTATTTATTTATTAGTCAAATAAGACTAGAATTATAAACATACCAAAATTGAAATGCCTATTAAAGTCGTTTAAGAGCGTTTGTAGGAGCGTTCACACGCGTAACCCCTTTTTAAGGGGGTATAATATGAAACGTAATTTTGTATAGGAATCCCGTCATTCTTAAAGTTAAAACCAAAAAGAATTGTATTTAGTTTGGTTTGAAATTAAGAAAGTCGTGTTTCAGCTTTAATAAAAATTTCAGTTTTAAGGGGATGTAGTAGTTAAAAGTGATATTTAACGTTATGGTTGGAAATTATAAAATTACATGCTGCAATATTTTTGTAAAATTAACTTTAAAAAATGTCAATTGATTCATGTAATTCATCCACACGAGCGAAGCCGCTGGTGACCGTTAATGGGATATGAAAAGTCCAGCGTGTATATATAGTACGCAGCAGGATTAACCAGACAGCTCATCTGACATACACCAAAAACATATTTATAAAAAAAAACTAATTAATCAATAACAAAGTTTGGTACAGGCATTTGCGCTCTAATCTGAAGATTTTGTATTTTGACCACTTTCAAATAGCAGCTAAAATCGAAAAACATAAAGCACGCGTGCGGGCCTTACAGTAAGGTGCGGGAGTTGATCTGCTACAACTAGAGTGCGGGATGGGACTTGTTGGTGTGAAGTGTATTCTCTGTTCGCCCGTCGACCGTTTTCGACGGTGTTCAGATATGAGAGCAGGTGTCTATGCAAATGGCGGTCCTATCGCTAAAAGCAATATCTTCCACACTACCTCTTCATACCTCAACTAATTAATACATTTTATAGACATATTTTATGATTTGATCTTAGTTATTTCGTAAGTCGCGAAATTCGCGTTTCAAGTCTTATTTTACATTATTTATTTATTTATTTATTGTAAGAAACAAACAGTCTTTTACAGGCATTATTGCTAAATAAGAAATTTTTTTATAGACTAGACCTATAGTTTCCTTAATTATTACTAACAAATTTTTTGACTTAGCTTCACTTATAATAATTATATCTGTGAGACTTCTGGCAAGCCAAAATAACAGTTACCAAAACCTTATCAATATCCAACAATCAATGCACATTGCATTAATTTTATACAAGACAATCTAATCAGCAAACAAATTGCAACACAACACAAATACATTAATGCCTTTTATGTCACCTTGTAGAAAGTGTCTTTTTTCACCACTTTGTGTGACAATCCTTTAATTTTATTCTCTTCTTTCTGGTTAATTCTGTTACAAAGTGCGAAGTGTATTAAATAAGAATTGGTGCTTGTTGTGTTAAGTGTGTTATGACAATTAACTTATAGAATTAAATACATTGAATTGTATTTTTCTTATTAATTTTATTGATATTTATAGACAGTATTACTTTCACATTCGGAAATGTATTTCTCATTACCAGGTTGGAACATCCAGTTAAAAGGTTCAAATCGGAAGATTCGTTTTGGTGCGACGAAGTGGCTCTTTCGGCGGCATCGGTCGGTTCGAACAACAACGACCTCTACGAAGGTCACGACCACACGCGGATGGCTAGCGTGCCCGATCGTAGCGCGCTGCTAGCTGCGGCGGCCGCTGCTGCTGCAGAGATCAAGCAGGAGAAGCAGGAAGCCAACGTAAGTACAGGAGCAGAATTTGAATACGATCAGACCAGCATCGATCTCTGTCTATGTCCAGTAGATGTTTATTGCGCCATTGACCTGTATTTAAAAAGTTAACGAATAGGCAAACAAATGTGATGTTACTCTAAAGGTATGAAACAGTACCATATGGTTTAGTTAGAATGTGTATTCTCAGGTTTAACATGTCTGTTTTCAACTATGAATACAGAAATAAGAATAAGGAGGCTAAAGTAAAACTATCTTCACATGGCCCTGTAGTCGCTGTAAAATAGTCATTTTGAAAACCAATATACCGCGTATTTGTTGTGAGATCGGACAGATATAAATATTGTTGAAAAAAAAAATTTCCTTTTCTCTTATAACTAAAACTATTTAAAAGGAAAGAAGAAAATATTTAATCATGGTAAGTAAAACACATACGGTCATCTAGTCCCAAACCAGGCCGAGCCTGTATTGTAAATTTTGGACAAATTAGAATTTGTCCATACATTTTCCTATAAACTCCGTAAATAGCTAAAATATTGACAGATAATTAACTAGGTACAGTTACAATCAAATTTTATGGCGGATCCGAAAGTAGGCACAAGACGCGTCGCATTAACCAGTTTTGGGTGTAGCGGGACGCAGTGGAGTGAGGGGTATATAACTGTACCTACGCAAGCCCGCGGAAAGCGTTGTATGCAGATCCGCTATAAAGTTTGACGCGATCTGTACCAGCGACGAAACGCCACCTGGCGGGAGACGTTTGCGGTTTTTCTCCCCATTAAGAATCACCTCCCATGTAAAATTACGTAAAATTTGAACAGACTGCTGTTGGTGCTAAAAAATTTTTTTTTTCTCTTAACTGATACAAAATCGTTACACAGGAGGACATAAAGGAGTACAAGAATTTATTCACATCGAACGGCCTCTGTCCAACCCTAAAAGATCTCGATCAAATATTCGATAATTCCGACGACGCGACCAGCGGCGATGAGTCGGTAAGACTAGTGAGTGTTGACCAATTGTATACGACGTCACTACCAAGTGACGTGTTTTATATAGATATAAGTTATTTATATTATAACTGACTTTGTGTGCTTGTTTTGTTGTGAATCATAAACACAATATCCATTCAAATTTATTATCTAATGAAAACTTTCATTTGATGCATTTATAAAAGGAAAGCTAAAATATGTTGAGATAAATAATGATGACGTACTTTTAAGGTTAGGTAACAATTTTTGTATTTTTCTATTAATAATAAAACAGCTGGCTTTTTACAATTATAGCGTAAAACAAGTTTTTTTTTTAGTCTTCAATTTTGATCTAAACCAAATTGATTGTGTCGGTCTTTATCTTTGAACAAACGATAATATTACCTAGTCTCATCTATCTACCTGCTCATAAGATAATTTTTTATTTAAAAACGATTGAATCAATTTTCCCAAAACATTTTTTTTAAAGCGATGGTGTTTTAAAATTGACATATATCTGCCAAAAATTATAATTTATTAAAACCTTTATATTTAATAAAATTATTTCAGTCCGACTATGTATTTGCACATAATGAGCAAATGATAATGTCGTCGGGCTTTGTACACAATTCACGTAATGGCGTGTCTCGTTTTCTAATCAAGAATGTGAACCAATTTGTAGGTAAATAAATGTCCAGCGCTTAATCTAAGGCCGCAAACTGTTGTTTGTCTAGGAATACTCATATGTAGACACCAGGACACTGATGGTATAACAACTTGGACAGCCCTGATACTAATACCCTGTGATGGTATTTTTTAAATAAAAAGTTTTTCCATTTATCATAACAAATTTTGTGCGTGATACCCCGAGCGCAGCGAACCTGTTTCAAATCTATAAGGCCGTGTGGCCGGGTTTCGAATCTGGGCGTGTACCAATGAGTTTTTCTGACTTAAGTACATTAACTACCACTGACTCCGTGCCTCGTAGAGCACGTTAAGCAGTCGGTCCCAGTTGCTGTCAATAGATGGCGGTCGTTACAATCCGCCAACCCGCATTGGAGCAGCGTGGCTGATTCAAGCTTCAAACTCCCTCTTCTTGAGGGGAGGTCGAAGCCCCTGTGGTGGGGTATAAAAATGGTTGATGGAATGGAATAACAAATTTTTATTATAACAGGCAGGAGATCTTGATAAGTTTTTGGATAACATTCAGTTACTATTTGACATGTTTGTTAGGTAAAAAAATCTACCCTGAAAAAAAAAGTGCTATGGAATCTATTACAAACAGGTTTTTACGCCACGGTATCACAATTTCAGAATGATCTTCACAGTAATTTCTTCAGTTCTTAACACACTATAAAGCAATTTATAAGATACTGCAAAAAGCTTCTGTAATCTGTAAGGATTACAACTGTTCTAATATTCAAATTTTCAACATAACTCATAGCCTTCATTATTGCATATAGTTGAACTACCATTATACTTATTCATGTATAGTACAATCAAATTTCGAAAATAGTTTCAAAATTGTGATAAATATAAAATTCTTAAATATTTAATAAAACAAATAGTGTTTGAAAATTTTGACAACTCGTGTGTCTTGTGCTATGAACCACCAGGCGATATTATTTCTGTCGTTTTTCAAGTGTTTTGCCCGCGAAACGAAATCAAAATAAGTTATGTATCGGTTTTTTTTATCTCAACAGAGTTTGGCTTATATTACAGTTTATAACTCTACTAGTTCTAGTCGCCACCCGCGATTTCATTAGCTTGGTGTACTTTTTTTTCTTACTGCTCAGCACCTAAAAATAGCAACAAATGATTTATGCTCTATTCGTTATAAATATCATTTCATAATGCTTTGCTCATACAAAGCGGCGTGATGGTACCTTACATGTTGGATCACAATTTTTCCTATTGAGAAAGTTTCATTAAAATCCTTCCAGCTGTTTTCACGTGATACGCTTAAATACAAATTTGTTATCATTTTATTAAATGGATATGTTATTGAATTATTTTCCCGTAATGACCTAATATATTACTTTTTTAACAATACCATTACATTATTTCCAGCTTCAAGTTCAAACGCCGCCCGATTCGAACAAATCGTGTGAAGACCGCGGCGGTTGTAACGCGACTGGCGGGCGTGCCGTACGGGCCGAGGAATTGAGCAAGATGTTCCCTACCCCGCCCTCGCTCGAGGCGCATGCGCAACCCTCACCCGGGTTCACTCCTGTTGACGACCATCCGGCGTTGCACCGGTTGGCGTGTGTAACGCACGGCTCTCCGGCGCCACACACCGACGCCGTCGAGGTGATTTTCATGTTGTTAGCGGTCACGTATACATGCAAATTCGCGACAATTCGCAAAAACTAGCAATGTGAAGTCACACTTTTTTATAATGTTTTCTCACTGATAATAAATAGAAGAAAGCAACACATCTATTACGATCCACTTACGAATAGACAAAAGACAATAACTTCTAGCATGGCTTTCGATTCTTAAATGAATGGGTGTGCCATGCCATGACGGCAACACTCTTTGCAATACGCAACCGTGGCGCATATATGTGTGGATGCCGTTGTAGGCACCGATACCCAAATATCGGCACCGGTTGGACTAGGTAATGCCCTAACATCTGAGGCTTTGATACACAACGTAAAACTAGAATTCTATGTATTACGACTACTAAAGCAAAGGGTATTTACCGACACGGAAATCGAACCTGAAACCTTTTGCATTGCGGGCATAGTGCTTGTTCAAAGCGTGGAACATGATGCTCGGCTCCATCGCGAACATGGGTTATATGCATGCCCTTTCATCTAATACGATCATTTAAAACATTGAGCGATATATACTGTATAGTGGAGTTTTAAGCTTAAACATAGATTTAGAGTTACTATGTACTTGAAAGTGTGAATTTTTGTATAGGACTGGTCATACGTGTTTAAAACACCGACGGTGGCGCAGTACGAAGGTTCACCTAAGTACGCACCGCTGACCACGTTGCCCAGCCAGATGTTGCCAAGCGTAGTTCTACCGACGCATGCGGTGTATCGCCCGCGCTGGCAGCAGGACAAACGAACTCAGCCGGTCAAAAGGTATGCTTTTGTTTGTGTTTTATACATTCATACGTTTTTTTACTGTGATAGATGGTCACATTTGTTAGTCAATTATTAAAAAGTGTTTGTTAGAGAAATGTGATACAATAGAAGAAAGAATATAAAAAATTGTATTAAACTTCAGTAATTTATTTTCTTCTTGCAATATTTCCAAGCAGGAATTTTTGTTGTGCGATAGATTTAGCAGTATTTTTTTAAGATAACCATTGAAATTAAATATGTATCTAACATTGTAGCCTAATGTTAAACTTTGGTCTCTTTGTAATGCATAGTGTTGCGTAAATTGTAACCTTATGTATGTCATTGTCATCAGGCCTGCATCACCGGCGAACACGAGCACGCCTCTCCCGGCTGTGCACAGCGCGGGCACTATATCGGCGCCGGCGTCTGTGGGATGCCCCGGCTCTGTGGGCGGTGCGCCCTCAGTACCTCCCGGCCCTTCCCCGGCGCCAAGACCTCCCGCCTACGCCCCTTCCCCTCCGACCCCCGATTCTCCGTGCGAACGGTCCAATGCTTGTCCGCTGTTGCTGAATGTGCTACTGGCGGACACAGTTTTGAACGTGTTTCGAGACCATAACTTTGACAGCTGCACGTTGTGCGTGTGTAACGCCGATCCTAAGGTTAGTTTCGTTCTAAATATCACTGTATATAATATTGAAAACATTACAATAATACTATTATCTGAATTTTTTTTCGTTCACATGATTTCGACAAATAATTTTACTGGCTGTGTTTGCGTATTTAAGGTGGTGGGCAACATACGCGGTGCAGACGCCGCTACGTACCTGAGCGGCGGCGCGCTGAACTCGCCCGGCGAGTCGCCAGCTGCGTCGCCTGCACCACCCTACGACGACGATCCCATCCGCTGCACGTGCGGGTTCAGCGCCATCGTGAACCGCCGCCTCTCCCACCGCGCCGGTCTCTTCTACGAAGACGAAATGGAGATCACCGGCCTCGCCGAAGACCCTAGTTTGCGCAGCGGGAGCGGAGCTAGAGGCCTAACCGACGTCGCTGAAGTTGTTCTTGCACAGTGTTCGAGTCTCGGCGGTGCCGCATCTTCGCTGGCTCGAGCCGCACGTACTGCTGCTTCGCCGCGCCCACCTGACGAGCTTCGGCTCAACTTGCTCGAATATTCAGACGGCGGCGACGCGGCTGCGCTGGCACTGCGAGCGGCAGCAGGCGGCACCGGTTCGAACGGCGCCGTGCATCGTTGGCCGTTTATTGGCGCGCGAGGACCGCGTTCTTCGCGTGACGTGGTGCGGCTTATGCGTCGATTACGACCTTTGCTACAAGACGCTATTCAAAAAAGATGCTGCGGCGCGCGCATGTGGGACGGTGTAACAGGTCCGCTCACGTGGCGGCAGTTCCATCGGCTAGCGGGCCGCGGTAACGAGGATCTTTGCGAACCGCAGCCAGTACCGCCCATCTTGGTTGGCCACGATCGTGACTGGATCTCACTGTCGCCGTATGCAATACGCCACTGGGAGCGGCTCGCGCTTGAGCCGTACTCTTACGCTCGCGACGTTGCCTATCTGGTGCTTGCGCCCGACCATGACGCTCTCACTGAACCGCTCCGGACATTCTTCCGCGAATTGTCTACTGTGTACGAATTCTGTCGATTGGGCAGGCACGCGCCCATCTGGAGGTTTGCTAAAGACGGGCTGGTGAGGGTTCCTTCGACGGCCACCGGTGACGCCTCCACCGACGATTGGGTAGGGAACGTGCCAGCAGGCCGACTCGGCGCGTGTTTACGTGCATACGCGGAAGTGTTACGGACAGAGATAGTGCCCAAATTAGCTAATATGAGTGTGGACCAGTCGCTGCTCGAGCCCGAGTCTGGCGGCCGGCTCAGCATCAACCACATGGAGAAACCATCTCCGTCGCCCATGCGGCCGCCCTCGACGCCTGACCACCCACCGACACCTAGTAGCCAAAGTGATCAAGGTGCGTTTGGTTTTTTTTTTAGGTATTGTGCTTTTTCATCTTTGGGCTTTATAGTACTATTTCGCGTTTGGGTCTCACTGCCGAAGTTCCCGATTTGTATTTATTATAGTTACACATTACTGTTCCGTTCTGCCTGCATGCTTACTGTACGCAGTGTCTCAAAGTATACATACTGGATAATATATATTTTGTAATGACTATGCAGAGACCGATTCGAGCATCGGCTCAACCGGCGGAGGCACAAATACTGCGAACCTGGCAGCGGGCGTTGGCGGATGTGGTGGTGGCGCCTGGGATGAGGAAGAAGGTGGTGCTCCCGCGCTCGTCGTTTACCTAGTGGAGCCCCCCGCCGCACACCGACAACCCGCGGTCGCGTTGCACGCCTTACTGAGACTAGCCGCAAGGATCGCGCATCACCTTAGGCATCACAATCCGCTTGTCAAGGTAATATATTATGTATCACAAGTAATTGAAACAGCTCAACAATTCTCAAACCAAATAAATACTATCGATTTCACATTATCGATTATCAAATTCTGACTAAATACTAAATACAGAGGTGTATTTGTTTTTAAGTTATTTCTACCCGTCGTAACGGTGCAATAAAACGACTTGATTTTTTGCACATAGCAAGTTCCCATAGTTTCGATAGGGATAAACATCGAAAATGAACGGTGAACCAAGTTTTATAGTAGTGAGTTGGCATGAGAATGTGAATAGAAGTCAACAAGTAAAATAAAACACTGCATAAAAAAGTTTCCTATCATGTCCTCTGTCCGTAGAAGAAATTTTCACTAATGGATAGTAATCCCTTTGTTATATTTCAGATAATATCCCTAGAAGGTTTGTGCGAAACTTGGGGTCTGGGCGGCGGCGGCCGCAGCGAGTTGCGGGCTCTCGCGTTCTCCGTGTTCACGGGTGCGCGAAGGCTCTTGGTGCACAGTGCGAACGGCAAATCGCTTACCGGCTTCGGAACTGTCGCCCACGCTAACTTGTTCCTCAAATCGAAAGACGTGAGTTTTTATCCGATTAATTGATTTATACTAGAACATAAGGCTGCTCCCACATCAACACGATCTAATACGATCGATGTCATCGATTGATAGAAAATGAGATCAGCCGATGCCGATCAATAGTTCTCACCCACTCAATCGGTTCGTTTGCCCTATATTAAATTGATTCGTCAACGAGTATTAATCTATCGTGGACGAATGGATTGGGTATCTAATCAATTCGTTATAAATCGACATCGTTCGTCCGTATGTAAACAACCGTTGTATTGTGTTGTTAAATATTTTTTATTCATTTGGCTCTTCAACAATAGGTAAACCATTGCAGTAAAAAATTATTAATTTATTTAGGTAAAAACAGTCCCATTCAGTCATTCTTAATAAATACTGAAGTTTAATATCGCCATTAAATAGATTTGATTGATCTGAAGTCAGTTGCATTGGTGTAGTAACACTAAGTGACAGGCACAGCGTAGAATCCAATCAAAATTAAAAATTACAAAATTACAATACTTTTCAGTTCCCCAAATAAACTCTTATTTATATTATACAATTATTTTACAAATGTATCACTTATGTGTCACAGGAAAAGAACCGCGCCCCGTACCGACTATACACGCCGGCTTACGTGCTAGCGCCCCCGAAAGCTATAAAAGACGTGTCAGAAACTTGGGGCAGGCAGTCTGCTGCAGACCAGTGTTCAGTGCTGTTTCTATCTTACTGCTTGTCCCATGACCAGCGCTGGTTACTTGCCGCCGCAACGGACGCCCGTGGAGAACTTTTGGATACCGCCGCAATCGATATACACGTACCTGCAAGGTAATAAGTTAAAAAAATCATTTTGCTTAATTATTATTATAAATAGCTTTTGCGTACATGGTTGACAATATTATTTAGTTTTAAATGAAAAAAAAAAAAAAACTTTAAGAAGGGATTGTAGATCCGAGAATTTGCCTTCTGATGTATCATACACCCTTATTATATCCCAATAATGAGAAAACACAATCCTGATATTATTTAATTTCAATAACAAACCAGATATTGCCAAAGTTACTCATTATTCTCAAAATAGATAATAATATTAGATGTTTCTATTATAAAATTTTATTTCTGATCTTTTTTCCCATTAAACTTACGGCCGCAGATGCCGCGTTTTAGTCATTCGGAAGAGTTTCTGTGGTTTTGTTCTTATAATCTTTTAGTTCTGTATTTTTAAAACTGGCACTGTGCATACATGGATACATAAATTGTATCTGATCTAATTACAGACAATCATTTAAATTCGGTATGTTATGTAAAAAATGGATTAGGCCGATTCCAAAACTGTATGGTTTCGAGATAAATTTTTTCTTAACCATATTATGCTATCAACAGCTTTTAAAACAGTAAGATGGTAATTATTTCAAGAATAATAAATTTTACTATTTGACCTTAATAATAAATAAATGTATACATGAACAACTACGTCTAGGCCCCAAACTAAGCATTAGCTTGTGTTTTGGGTACCAAGTGAAGACACCACATACATATAACAACCAAGACGTAGTACCAGTATCCATATTTATCATAAAAATACTGACCCGACCTGGGATTCGAACTCGAGACCTCCAGCTTTGTAGACAGGGTTGCTACTTGAGTTTGGCCTCTGTTTGACATTTATATTATGACAGTTTGTGGGTAAGGTATTAAGTAGCCAAGTAATCAGGGAAAAAAGTCATTGTCTATTACACAGAGTAATATTCCATTCCATCAGCCCATTACACCCCACTGCAGGGGCTTAGGCCTCCCCTCAGGCCAGTCGGCTTGGAGCTTAATCCACCACTCTGTTCTGTGCGGGTCGGTGCATTTTAACGACTGCCATGTATTGACAACAACTGGGACCGACGGCTTAACGTGCTCTCCGAAGTACAGAGTCAGTGATAGTTATGTACTTAAGTCAGAAAAAACTAATTTATACACGCCCAGATTCGCACCACGGCCACACGAACTTCTAAATTTGAAACAGGTTCACTGCGCTCGGACTAGCAGGACACGACACAGAGTAATATGAATAGGTATTATTAAAAATTATTTGTAGTAAACTTAAATAATAATATGCGTAGTCTGTCTTCTTCATACATGAAACCATGCGTCAAACGTCAAATTGTTTTTATCCTAAAAATATTGAAATTAATTTCTTAAAATAGTTTGATCTATCAAAAAAAAGGTTCACCCAGTTCCAAATGAATACATTATTATGATCTTATGAAAAACCAGACCTTCACGCCATTCTTGAGTGTCGGAAACCGACAGTGAAAGAGATTTGTAAAGAGCGTACCAATCAAGGATCTATGGTCTTTCTACACCTCAAGGTTACAGTCGTGTGCTTATAATGTTGATGTATTTATTATTCACGAACATCTATTGTGCGTTCAGATCGCGACGGAGGCGGGCAGCGCCGGCGCGGCGTCTCGGTTTAACCAAGCTGATGGATTTCACATTGGGCGTCATGAGTCAGTCGGCTCAACCCTGGCGGCTGGTCGTCGGCCGTGTCGGTCGCATAGGCCATGGGGAGCTCAAAGGTACTTGACATTATTATTTTGTAGTTTAAACTAACCGGGTATTTGAAAGTTAAAAGTTACACTTCAGTTCATGCAGAGGCAAATGGTATTTCATAATTTTAGTAGTGACCAGTTTCAAAACTTTGGTTGTATATGTAGTATCTTTATATATCTTAACATCACTTTATTGCATACTAGCTTTCGGCCCGTGGCTCCGCTCGCGTGGACTACACAGTTGTACCGGGACTCCTTGTTCCTAGATAAAAAGTAGCCTATGTCACTCTTCAGCTTATAAATTATGTCTATGCAATGAATTATAGCGATCTCGGTACAACTGCGTAGTCCATGCGAGCGGAGTCGCGGGCGAAAAGCTAGTTTAAAAATAGAATACAGTCCATGTTGCTCGCTAATAATGTAGCTTTCTATAAGTGAAAGAATTTTTTGAACGAGTAATGTTTCGCCAGAAATAGAGTTGTTCTTTTTACTTGTTCTTCAGCTCTTTCTAAAATCACTCACTCAAATATGATGGACCACCGTTGTCTAAGCGCCGCTTTTTGTATCTGATTTTTCACACTGTCTAGTGCTCTCCAAAAAACTCGTGTGGATTTGTTAACAGGATGGTCGTGGTTGTTATCTCGCAAGAACTTAGTACGAGCGTCGAACTCACTCCGAGAGATTTGCGGCAGTTGTTCGGCGCTGTACCCGAGCGGAGTGCCGTGCATATTGTCGGCGTGCCTGGTGTCCACTGAGCCAGATTCTTGTTTGAGGCTCATGGCCGACCGGTTCACGCCGGACGAACGGTTCTCACAGGTCTCCATAGCGAGCCACCTGCACACGCCACGTGACGTCACCGCCACGCACATACTCGTGTTCCCCACCTCTGCTACCACGCAGGTCAGTACTTCATTCTTACGACTTTGGATTTTGTGTGTGAAGGTCAGCATTCACGAATGCTCAGACAACTGTCACGTCAGTTCAAAACCGCATCGTGAGCATTGAGATTTTCCAATTTTTGAATGGCGTGGTACGATGCGCTGGAAATTTATGAATGCGAACCTTAAAATGCATTTGACCAGGACATGAAAGTATGCCACGAGAGCGTTACTCGTTTTTCCACATTTTTTTATGCGGCATTATTTACAAATACGAGCATTACATGCAATAACATAATCAGTCAGATTACATTTCGTCACGACTTTTTTTTCTCATAATATACTGACAAATTCGTTATGTGACAGTCGAACCAGATGCCGTTCGAGCCTCCAATGACGAACGGCGAGAACGATGACATGATGTTCCTCGGTGTTGACATGGGCGACGAGGATATGGGCGAAGACAACATGACTGACCTACTGATAGGCGACATGCTCACAAACATGTGGGCACCCAACAGCCCGCGTGGTTCGCCTAGGCGCCACGATGATGACCAAGCCGGCAGTCGGGACGGAAGCCCGGCTAGGCAACCGCAGCACGGTGCCACTGCTTATGCGCATGGAGACGACGTTTCATCTGTGAGTCTTAACATTCTAGACTAAAATTCTCATTGTTATTTTATTCATTATATTCGTTTCTTTAGAAATTTCATATGTTTAGTAAATATCATTTGACTCAATATACTTAGTACCCCAAATGTAAATTAATGATGTCATATTTTTATTAATGCGTTACACTCCTACTAAATGATAATGACGTCGGGCCAGTTAACTCTCTCAAGCGTACTAGTTAGAGCAATGAATGCATCTGCTGCCTCATTGGCTAGCGAGTATTAAGGAGGAGGAGGAGGAGACGCTGAGGTGCAAACGTCCCATGAAGGGCGTCTATAAGAACGCGTTCACAGCGCGTTTGAACGCTCATACAAACGATTACGACGTTAATACGTATTTTAATCTTAAAATGTTTTTAATTATTGTCTCTTTGGATTTGAACCACAAGTAGGTTTGTATAGAGCCAACACTTCAAAATCTCTATAAACATTCTAGTTATAGAAATATCGTAATAGTTACTTACAGAAATATACGATATTCTTATAACTAGGAAATATATAGAAATTTCAAAGTTTTGGCTCTATATAGAAACGTAGATGTCACTCAAATGAGACTGTAATTCCAAACATACCTAGATTCAAATGCGTTCTAATGTGGTAATCGTTTGAGAGCATTTGTATGGGCGTTCACACGCTCAGCTCCTTCTTAAGGAAACAGTTTTTTTATTTCGAAAATCTCTAAAAAAAAAAAAACTGGTTTAACCTACGGCATGGATATTGCTCATGTCAACCAAAGACATGCATAAAAATAAAATATTGACTGAAACCATCAAAATATTCCACAAAGACAAACTAGAATCTCACACATTACAAGCGAAACATTCAACTCACTATCATTTATTGACATTTGTGGCGAACATAGTTAAACTAAACCACAAATAAAATAATTACAGCAGTACGAGCAAGTGGGTACTGTGCTGCAACAGCCTTTAGCCCTGGGATACATGGTGTCCACCGCGCCCCTGGGTCAGATGCCAGCATGGTGGTGGGCAGGGTGTGCTCACCTACGCGACTCATGTCCAGCCTTCCTGAAAAACGCTTTGCACTTACATTCTGGCGGCGTACAGAGCGCTGACGACTTCACTACACTCACGCAACGTCGAGATCAACAGCATCCGTTGGATTCTACTACCACCACCGATGTTTTAAGGTCGGTATATATTGTGTTTTTTTTTTGTTTCGGCATAAGGATAGGAAATAATGCCGTCGCTCACATGGTATAGAAGCAAAACTCTGGCGCTCGTGGGAGCAAGACATAATTCGTAAAAGATAAGGGATAACTGCGTAACGTTTTTATATAAATTTATATAAATAAATATTGTAAGTAAATAGTAGTGGAACTTAGTCATAATACAGTTTTTCATGAGTTTATTTCATACTCACTTTCTCCGCCACTTCTTCAGTCCTTTAGAAACGACACCCATCAAATGATGCCTTACAAAGCAAATTTCTTTCTGTACCACGCCAGCGTCGGTATTATTTCATATTCTTATAGTTTTGGGGTCTTTTACTTGTGATTTAGAATTATCAGTTCTCTGGTACCCATAACACAAGCTTTGCTTAGTTGGGACTAGATGGCGCTGTGTAGGATGTCCCAAGTATTTTGATTATTCTATATATGTCGTGTTGGATATCAAATGAAAGGGCATAGTATTTAGTAGATTTTGAAAATATACCTAGGTACCTATATAAATTACTAACCCGTCGCTTCTTTATTTGTATTACCTCCTCAATTTCGTAGGTAATTCATAAAATCACGTCTTAAAAGCTTTTAAGCATCAGTTTACTATATGCTACGGTACTGCTCACTGTCACACTAATATAACCTCAAAACTTCAATAGAATTTATTTCTGTTATGATTCTGCTGGTCGCCAATCAAATAAATTATCCGCTCCTTTTGAAAAAGCATCTCGAATAAATTCCCGCTAAAGTTATTTACTGGTGTAATATACCTTCTAAATGACATACAATGAGAAACGGAGAGGGCTTTTAAAATGAAAGTGGACTAGTTTACTAAAAATTAGTTTATTTAGTTATATAAACATCACAATTCTGTACATAATTAGAATAGTACACAACCAGAATATATAAGAATAGACTCTAACTCTTAAAAAAAATATTATGTATCTACAATATCTACATACCATCTGATACCACAGATTTGATCATTCATACCAACTGATCTGTGATGCTACCACAGAACATATGTTACTGCTGCTACCCATTCTACATACTTACCCGCTTACGTCAATGACTTATAGAGCATAGCGCAGTCATATTCTCCCATTGATAAGAAGGCAAAGGAACTATGCCTATACAGCCATATCTGAAATATTATTATACGATATTTATTAATTCTGGCTTTGTATCTTAAATATTAATATATGATAATTTTTACTAAACCAATAATTATCACATCCACCATTTATTATTTTTATACAACTACCCTGGAAAGGTCCAAGGTAGTATGGGAGGTGACCGATATCTTTTATAAACAAAATTATATTCAGTTGAAGTGTCTTGGAATTTATGAAATATTAAAAGTCTACCTCTGTCTCTTTTTTGAAAAAAATTATGATGAAATTATTTTAAATAATTTCTTCTATGTCTAACAAGACATTTCAAACGTTTATAACTTTATTATTAATTATATATATTATTTAAATTATTTCACTGTTATTATGTACCTATTTAGAAAATAATAATAATAAAAAAAATATCAACTACCCAATTGGTGGTTTTATGTGCTAAGGTCAATAAACATATATACTGCAATTTTATTCCCCATCAACAAAAGTGAATTCTATCTTTAAAACTATTTTCGGTATAATATCAGTTTCTATACATTAATAATTGTATTTTCAGATACGTGCTGGAAGGATACAACGCACTGTCGTGGCTGGCGCTGGACGCGAGTACCCACGACCGCACCTCGTGTCTGCCTGTCCACGTGCAGGTCTTGATGCAGTTATACCACACAGCAGCAGCCCTCGGATAGGACTACATATCCCCCACCGTGCACCCCAACTAGATCGGACGTCGCCATACATTTGTATATGTTTTTAAATGTACAGCTAGCCCAAATCTAAAATAACTATTTTTACACTCGCCCTCGGACGGTAAAAACAGAAATCGGTGTTTAGCTATTTAGTGAATGAGTCTGTGCATGTATATATAGAATTCTTATACAAGTTTGTGGGATAACTAGTATTGATACGATTTCGTCTGAGATTTCACAATATTATGGAGAATATAATTGATCTAGATTTTATATCGAAAATTAAAAAAACAAACAAACATATGATTAAATATGTTTTAAAGTTCAGTGAAAATGAGTGCGTTAAATGGGCACACTAGATTAATGTTAATTAACTATTTAAATGGAGATTAAGAGTTAAAAGTGATTTTTTCCTTTAAATTATTTTATTAGACACCTCTATAGCATAATAACAAAATGTTATTTCATACTTAGATTATAAATCTTTTATTAATGAAATAGAAAAGAAAGAGGGAAGGGGGGTAAATTTTCTTTATATATATTACCTATACCGAACAGTTATTCTTCCACACAAAGCAAAACTTCCAATTTTGTCTTTCTGTTTATATGTTTTTGCTCTTCCATAATATGAATAGTTTTGTACAACAGATTAATTCGTTTAACAATTTTCACTTTTCTCATTCAATAATAAAATTGTCATGAACTCAAGACAGATGACTAACAATTTTTGGACCAAAGCTGATAATCAGCGAGTAGTTGTTCATTTATATATTGATCATTGTGTAACTTAGATATTCCAATTTATTGTAACACTAGTTTCAAACATTGGCTTGATTGGATGCTTTTGTTATACAAAATCATAAACTCTGCGAATCGAGTGTGTTATGTAACGCGTTATATAATTATATTGCATCCGCATACTTTCGAAATTTATGCTCAATGTATTCACATGGAGCTCTCGCTATTTTCACAACAATCCTTTGTAATATGGCGTATTCATGCCATGTTTTCATCTAACTGTTACTAAGTGGATATCAGTCAAAATTACAATACTTCTTTAATTTCACATAATTTTTTTTTTATGATAAAAACACTTTGATCAAAGAATTTTTCTCATATAAACATTTCATCGGCTTTATTAAAATTGCTACCCTAATCACTTGGGACTAATGTGATTACTTCAAATTTTTATGTGTACCGAGAATTTCTTCAAATAACTCGCTCCCTATATATACACATATAAACGGTTCCGTTACAGAAACGATTCACGTGAATTTATACGTGTTTAAAGGAAATATTAGTGGCTCAATCCAGATTTATCATTGTTATTATTGCCATGACTCGTTCGTCATGCTACCAGTTGGACCATGGAGGATTTTTTAATGGTGGGCTATACTGGACATTATTTACTTGCCCGTGGTACTACCAAGTCTTGATTGAAAATTTTAGCATGTACTATACATGTAATTTTATATTATGATGTTGAACCTAATCTAATTTAATAGATGATGATCGTTACGATTTGCAACTAACTTAAGACTTAATAGTAGTACAACGGGCAAGTAAAAGATGTCCTGTTGAACAACCAGTTGTACATAGTAGGTTATCAAGCAAAAAAAACTTGTAATAGAACCCTGGTAGTACCACAGGCAGGTCATGGTTATTGTTCTGGTTATTATTTCTTTCCAACGAATTTAAATTTACTACTACGTAATTGTCTCGTTTATTGCATAAAATCGGTACTACACATGTGGCAAACGTGGCAAACATTGACCATTTACGCATGTGTGGGAGGCCATTCGTATTCGTTCGTTCGGTAATGCTTTGTGCGGCAAACATTTTCTATCCGTGATAGTGTTCGGTTTTCTTGCGCACTTCAAAGTGGCCGTACGGAAAAGAAACATTTGCCAAGTAGTGTAGGAGGTATAATTTCGACAAACATTTGTCAATTATTAAAATGGGGTTACACGGAAAATTAAGGCCAAATGTTTGTCCACATGTGTGGGACCGGGGTAAATTGTGGCATGAGGCCAAAGGAAACACCACGCTCTGAACTAATATTTCATGTAATTTAATATGCAAGAGAAAAGTAAATATGTAGTGTAAAATCTTTTTATTATATTTATTTTCATCTACTGCATAAAGTGTCACAATATATATAATAGTTACATTGTTATACATCTTGTATAGAGTAAAAACCGGTAGGCAATACCAAAGGAATTATGCATAGAGTGTTTTCATTTTACAAATATTACTAGACGAGAAAAGGATATAGTATGAAAAGGTTGACAAGTACTGAAATGTTTTTTTATTTATTTATTGCACTAGATTGTTATGGTTTTTTTTTTTAATTCAATTCAACATCACTTGTATTCAGTCTCATATTTATGAATCGTACATTGAGTCGAATCTTGTGTTTAGACAAATTAGTGGAACAAAAAGTTGAGGCTCAAATCAAATAATAGTAACACCAAAATAGGAAATACCACTAGTTAGGTAACCGCTTATAAACTTAAGGGCAAGACATCACATATATACATAATTTGATATATAGCATTTATATACATTTTAGAGAGTACAGTTTTTTGTAAAAAAGAACAAAAAACGCAAGACAAACCCAACAAACGTTTAGTCGATATAGAAATAGTGTCAACGTTACGAATCTCTGGAACGGTTTGAAAGCGTAGCTAATAAAATTTTCTATTTTATTATCGAAATAAGTATAGCGCAAGTGAGCTGCGAAATTGTGTATGTACATTTTGTGAGTGTGACACGGATGAAAATCATGATCATTGTTTACTCAATTGTTTTATACTGTTTTTTAAATGACTGTAATTTTACTATTTTTGATTTTTAGTATTCAACGCTAGCAATGTAATTTTATCACCGATCGAATTCTATGATTTTGATATCACAAAGTGAACCGATCGCCCGTATAATTATGTCACACGTTTGCTTGGCGATCACGTAAAGTAGTTTTCTATTCAATGACCATAAAAATATCTTTTATTAAGTCGTCATTTCTTCTCTGTCAAGTCGCATGTAGGCATGTAATATTGACGTCATATGAAGACAGAATTTTAACTTTTATATAACATTTTAGCCATTTTCAGTTTATAGAATAGGAGCTAACGTTCTAATAGACACCAGTGCGTAGACACTGGAAATAATAGGTTGGAGAAAAAGTCTTTTCGTATTTTGTAAATTTAACTAGTTTCTGTCTTTCTTTTTTACAAAGTATTATAATTTTATGACAAATAAAAACAGAATATGACGTAAGCGTTTAAAAAAATGGTGCCACTTATGGATTTATGGGAACAGCGAGGGTAGTACGAAGTAGGTTCAGGCGTTCATATAACGTTCATTTCGGAACTTTTTAAGCGTAAAATTTATATTTAGAAAAAGCTGTTAAAACTACTTATCGCAATTTTTTGTTCAAAAGTCCCAGAAATTCTACACTGATGACATCATTACACTACTTATGAAACGGTAATATATTTTTGATCAGAACAGTACATATTAATTTTATTATAACTGAATGTAAATAAATAGTTTGAAAGAACTTTCTCCCCGACTTACACCTAAGATCTGAAACGCTGGTCGAATTGTGAATTTGTTGATTAATGATTAATTTTGATCGGAATGTCCGAACATTGATAAGGCAAAAATTTACTAAAAGCTGAATTGTCAGTTTGACCGATTCATTTGTTATCGCATTCAGGTGTTTTGGCAGAAGTATAATGTTGTCTCTTTCCAGCTAATTGGCATTTCCCACATAATTTTTTTTTTCTATAGACTGACAAATCAACTAACCAGAGAAACACATGATAATGGTACAGCTGAAACACTGGTTAACCTCTGTTTGACAGATTAATAATTTAAACCAGGATTTCAGAACTTGGACAACATTGTTTCTTAAAAATATTAAACTTTAAGCATATTTTATACAAATGATAACTTCAAGAAGAAAACACAATCAACTGACTAATATTAATTACTAAAATTACGCATATATACAAGTGAGGTACGGTACGGCACAATTTAGAAATAACATCCGCGAATTTCAGAAAACAGTCGCTTTTGAATATTGAAGGAAATCTTCGCCTAGACACGATAAGGGTTCGAATTGTCTAATTGAAATGGTTCGAGTTGTCATACAAATGTCGTGTGATAATTGTGAAATTAAATATCTCATATGTAGGATTGGATAGGACATATCTGTGTTTGTACTGGAAGTTCAACAAAAGCTGGCATGAGCAATATAGTACACATATACATTTACATGCGTGCAAGCGAGACCAATGGTATCCCTAGTTTCTCATACGCACATATATATGTATATGTGTTGTGTTAGCTTTCGTTGACTTACTTGTACCATACTTGGGTCACTATATATAAGTTTTGAGATGCATAAAGTAAACAATATATTTTATAAATTATATTTTATCAAGCACTCTCTATTCACTGTTCAAATTTCTATTGTCGTAAACCAGTTATGAAATCATTTACTCTAGCCTTCCTTAGACAAACCAGAAATAATTGATTGGTAGAGACAGCCACTTCTTCTTCGGCGCTCGAAAAAACTTTCCTTTCATTTTATTTTTGACATTTGGGTATAAAAAGAACCTAAGTCGGAGCTGTGAGGTGAATAACGAAGGTTAATAGGTTTCAATACGAGATGCTTGAATAAACGCTTTTGTTCTAGGAGAAGACGTGTTGTCGTGGTGCAGTATGATTCCCCTAAACCTGGTCTTTGATCGTCTCTTCTACACGGCTTTGAAAAATTGTGTATCATTCTCAGTTTAGTGATCTACAATTTTCTAGCATTGATGTCGCAAGATGTCCATGCCGTGAAAAAAAAACGGCACCGTTTTTTTGCCAATGTCCGGAGGCCTTCACTCTTTTGTTGGCAACTGGCCATCTGAAAACACCCATACTGACGAACGCTTCTGGCTTTCCGATGCTGATATATCCATGTTTCATTGCTAGTATTAATATCAGAAATTACTGTCCAATTTACGAAACGTGGTCGCATTTGTCGGCTCTAATTCACACAGGCTTTTTTTTCCGTTTCTGAATGAGCTCTATCATAGCAGACGAAAAGGCGGGAAGTGATGACAAAATAAAAATTGTTTATTTATTTTAAATTCCGTTTCACGTTTGATATTTAAAAACATAAGATATAGACGTGTATAGTGTATTAATGTATCGTGTTAATTTTGTAGTGGCGAGGCCGCTTCTTGTTCCGAGGGTCGTGGTTCGAATTCCAGAAATAGACATGTTCCAATGAGTTTTTTCTGACTTAAGTACATACTTATCAATGACTCCGTGCCTCGGAGATCACGTTAAGCCGTCGGAGACGCCGTCGATACCGACCCTTACTGAAGCATTGTGGTGGATTAAGTTCCAAACACCCTCATCCCAATGGGAGGCCTAACCTGCAGTGGGGCATAACAGGCTGATATGGAGTAAATGTGTAATATATATAACTTCAGAGTATTTCAAAATTTATATATATAGTGTCCTATGTACTAATTTAAAAAAAAAACGGATCAAAAATTAAATATTCATAGAAACTTTCGCGTTTTTAACGACCGAATCGCGATAGTTCGTCCGCATTGTTTCACTTGAAAAAGGGATTATAAATAGAATTAGTAAATGATACAGCCCTCTTTATCTGTTTAAGTATAAACAACAAATAACTTTGGCAATACCTAGCTGTTTTGTTATTGAAATTAAAACAAAACTATAATCATTTGACAAAAACGATCAAAAATACGATACCGGGGACCTGTCGATCTAGCTATCTATAGCGCGCGAAACAGGGATTATATATCGAAAATCCAAATCATAGGTTTCCGAGACCTTCGGAGTCCTCTTAGGAACCAGTGAAAATTGATTGCCCTTGTGACACTGTCTCATAAACAACGGAAGTGGGAATTCACAGAGCCATTGGTTATTCGATCTGGTACAGATATACAATATGAGGAACTAATCTGTGCGGCTCTGAAGTTAGGCACGAAAACGTCTCAGAAGCGTTGCGGCGGTGAAATGAGACTCGTGGAGCATGCGCAATCATGCGCCTCACACTCCAAACAGATCGGTTACACGTTTTAGAAATTCTAAATCCTGTCGTACTGTAAAATTCATTTGCTGACAATGAGAATGAAAGGTGCCATTTGCAACTCAGGTATTCTGTTGAATTCATGGGTATCAAACGTAATGAATAATAATACATGGGACATCCCACACAGCGCCATCTAGTCCCGAAGTAAGCAAGTATTATGTTGTGTTATGGGTTACTAGACAACTGATATACATATTTAAATATTCTTTATAATATATAAATATTCATACACATAAATATTTTTCCCGGGCGGGAATGAAACTGCTACCTTTGGTTTTGCAGTTAGGATCTCTGTTTTGCAGTTAGGAACTCACCAATTGGTGAGTCAATGAATAGTCGCACATGGGCAATTCAAATAAGGTATTCATTTAGCTTAATTTATTATTGTAGTTTATCCTTTATTGGCTAGATTAAACAATAACATTGAGATATTATTTCTCACGTTAAAGACAAAATAATTAAAAAAACATTATGTTTGCTTAAAATGCGCATAAATAACTAAAAAAGCTTATTTATTTCTATTTGACATATATTTTTGTTAGATACCTGAGTCGTTAGTGGCGCCACTATTAGAAGCTAACTATTATCTGTGACGGTTTGATATTAGCTGCGAGCATAAGCTTGTACTTGCATGGTCAAACACCACCATTTGGATTTAATCATCGTCACTGTGACGCTTATTGTAACTAACATCACACCTATACAATCAGTTAGTGATAACTGCGACCACCCATTTCCCAGCAGCGCCGCTTTTTTTAACTGACAATAGTCGACCTTCATTAGAGCAACAAAATTTAATGAAACATATTTTTTTTTATCGGAAAAACATTTCATTTTTTTAAACTATACAGTTAACATATTATAATTCTGCAATATTGAGACATGTATTTAATAACGTTTTGAGAATGGTAAAAAAGCCGAGACAAATAGGGCGTTGACAGAAAATGGTTTACGTGTATATGAAAAAAAATGTAGGCTAAAGATAAAAAGCTGCGACGCCGGCGTTGGCGTCGCTACTTGTCGTTGAACATGAGATGTTTTAAATGTGTTACAGCATTTGAGAATGTTTAATAATATTGTATATAGTTTATATTTTGTTTTGTAAACAATATGTGTACATAGACCCGTATTATGTACATTTGTATAATGTTAATTTGCCCAATTTGCCAACTCATTATCACACACTGACACACGTTTTAAGTGAATCACTCATAATGTATTTATATAGTTGTTAAGTGAGATTTATTATTATACGGTTTATTTTATAGGCATTCGTTTTTGAATTTTGTTTTTTTTTGTTATTGTGAATTTGTCAATTTTTTTAGGGAATCGGGATCGTCGTAATGTAAATAGACCTCATTGTTTTGTCATCTATATATATATATATATTTATAAGAGTAAGTGGTCAAATCTGATCGATATGGAAATAAAATTTTCTAAATGGAGCAATCGTTGGAAAATCATAAAACAAATTTAGTAAATAATACTTGATATTAATATAACTTTATAAATAACTGTGAAAAATAGGTAATAATAATTATGAATAAAATATTACATATTTAACAACATTGTTTTAATCTTTGCGGTAACATAAATATTTTATAAAACCACAGTTGTGACGCTAAGGTAAAAGATATGAATAATATGTCAAACATAATGTGTATTTGGCATATTTTTATTATATGCTCCCTAGGATAGCAGAATGAACAAGTTAGAGCGTCATACTTCAAAACAAAGGAAAAACCTGAATAAAAATCCACAGATCTTGCAGTCCCCGCAACCATCGGTTTCATTGAAAATGAACCTACCCAAACCCAATTTTCACAGATTATTTTATTTTATTGCCACGAGAACGTGGCATTGCCACGAAACGTGGCACTATTCTTTTCAACTCAGAAATAAATCAACGAAAAAATTCTCTGCTACCCGTGCGAAACCTTGGCGGGTCGCTAGTTCAACATATTTGAAACATTTAGATTTTAAACTACAGCCTCTGATATCCTTAAACGTTCTAAACTCGATAATTAAGCATTCGAACGAATACAGGCCGAAAGGCGATGACCGTAATGTTAACAAGTTCCTGAACGTCCATAAAATCTAACATGTGATGTCAAATTTCTTGTTCGATTTCCAACCGATTTCCAAAATTTTGGTCTCAAACTGTAGCTACCGACGCCTTCTAACCTTTGGTATAACACTTTGAAGCGATCCGACGAATACCCTCTGAAATATAGTAACTTATATCCACAAACACAAGCGATCGACCAAAAAATCTCATCTTTCGGAAATAATTTCTCTTACAATTACCAACCGATTTCCAAAAACTTGGTCTCAAATCGTAGCTACGTTAATGGCCAAGGTACAATTTTTTTTTTATTTTCGATATCGGTTCCCGTTCTTGAAATATTTTGGATTTAGTAAAAAAAAATTCCGAAAAAATCCCGATTTTTTTACATTTTCCAATTTTTTTCAAAAACTACTTAACCGATTTCCAAAATTTTGATGTCATACAATGCACAACTAAGTTCTTATTCTTTTAAAACCTTAAAATCTTGGCTAGACCCCATACCCTCGGAGTTATGGCCAAAAATGCGTCTCCCGTGAAATGGATATGATAGTCATTTTCAATGACAAAAGTGTATGTATATAAGCCGGAACAGTAGTTGTTAGAGACTGGCCATCGAAACGTGATATTGACCTTGAAACAATTCTTTAAATGGTAATACTCTACACTTGTCAAACCATAGTTTGGTTGGTTGTCAAGTCGTGTCAGAGGGAATTGGAAAGGATTCGGAGGAGCGAATTGGCGCGAATTTTCTGTTTGTTTTTTAAATTGTTTAATATTTAATAAAAGTTGATTTGGCGTTGTCATTTTTAAATATATGTACTTAATATGACTAATTCAAGGAAAAAGAAACGTAAACGCTCTAACGATTTAGACGGGTCGTCCACCGCTTCAGCTTCAGATGGTATGGAAAATACAGCGGCCGTAATGGCGGGAAACTCTTACTTACAAACTAAACGTGGTCTCTTTAAGAACTCGAAGATTTTATTTGATGATAATCCGAGAGATGAATATATTGTACTTATATCTTCATACGATGATTCAAAACCCATCTCTAAATTGAACATTCTTACATTAAATAAAATTTTAGCTATGAAGGTTCCAGGAGTTTTTTATGTTCGATGTACTGGATTTAACATATTAAAACTTTCTTTCAAAAAAAGAGATGATGCTAATAACTTTATCATTAATGAAAAACTCCATGAGCAGAATAAATGGAATGTTCGTATTCCTGCATTTCAAGTCCAATCTCAAGGAATTATTCGGGGTATCCCAATTGATATCACAGAAGAAGAACTACTGTCTCATCTGAAGTCTTCAAGTCAAATCATTGGTGTGAAAAGATTCAAGAAACGACAAATTGATGGTGACTTTATGCTTTTACAAACTGTGCTAGTAACATTTATGAGCAATACTTTGCCTGACTACATATATTTTGATTTCTATAGATTTTCTGTATCTGAATATGTTAGACCATTACTTCAATGCTTTAAATGTTACAAGTTTGGCCATGGAAGTGCCACTTGCAAAAATAACATAATTTGTTCTTTATGTACTGGAGCTCATAATTATAAGGAATGTCCTCAACCAAATGAACTAAAATGCTCTAACTGTACAGGTAACCATGCTGCTGTGTCAACTCTTTGCCCTGTCAAAAAAAATAAAATGGAATAAGTTAAAAATAAAATCTCCAGCACACAAACAAACAATCGATCTTACGCCTCAGTTACTAACACTTCGCGTTCCTCTATTCCACGTGGTAGAGCTGAGATGGTAGATGTACTAAATTCAGATTTTATTATTAATGCTATAATAAAAACAGTAGCTGACTTATTATCAATTCAAGATTTAAATCCGGCCACTATATCTTCATCAAACATTAAGGAGGCATTAATTAAAAGTTTCAACACTAGTAATGGCTGATTTCAATAGTTTAAATATAATACACTGGAATGCTAGAAGTATTATTCCTAAAGTGGATCAACTCACACATTTTCTTTCTTCTTTACCTCACCAAACACATTTAATTTTGATTAACGAAACTTGGTTAACGTTGACTAAAACACTTAAACTTAAAGGCTATAATATTATAAGGAGGGATGCGATTGAACCCCATGGTGGTGTAGCTGTTGCTATTAAAAAAGGCATTAAATATAAAATAATTGACACACAATTTCTACATGGTTTTCAAAATTTATTTATTTCTTTAGAGTTGGATAGTTTTAATTTGGATATACTTTCTGTATATGCTCCCCCCTCTCCAAATGGGAGATTTAAAGTTGAGTATTTAGCTGAATGTTATAGAAAAATGAACTCAAAGTATTCTCTTATCATAGGTGACTTCAATGCTCATCATTATTCCTGGGGTTCCAGATATAATGATAATAGAGGCAGTCAAATTTATTCTTTTTCAGATCAATATAATTTAGTTTGTTTAAATGATCACACACTTACATCATTTGCTCCTTATGAAAGGCAAGGTAATGTGCTTGATTTGGTGTTTGCTTCTTCTTTTATTAGCTCTAACTGTTCTTTTAAAGTTAGTGAAGACTTACTCAGTAGTAACCATTACCCTATCCAAATTTCTGTTCAGTATCCTGGTACTACTTTTTCTAATTCTAAAATAAAAAATTCCAACTTAGTTTTTCATCATAGTTTATCTGATGATGATTGTATTCAATACAATGTTATTGATTCTTCATTAAAAGATGAAAATCTGTATTCGCTACTCAACACTCCTCCGATTTTATCAGACATAAATTTAAAAAAAATAGATTGGGACCTCTTTTCTGAAAGTTGCGAAAATGCGTTTATGTTCTTTCACTTATATTCTGATCCTAATAAGGATTATAATATGTTTATTCATTGCCTTTATAACATTTTAATGACTTTTGCAAAAAAACCAAAATCTGGTTCCAATATGAAACGTAAATCTTTGATTTGGTGGAATATTGCTTGTGATGATGCAGTTCATCAAGCTAAATTATCATTGATTTCATTCAAAAAATTTCCTTCTCTAGAAAATTATTTATTATACAAAAAATTTGATGCCAAAAAAAAAGAAAATTTTACTTGAGCAAAAACGGTTGAATTGGATGAATCTATGTTCTTCTTTTAATAGAACAACTGCTTCTAAAATAATTTGGAACTATATTCGCAGATTCAAATTTTCCAAACAAAACATTAGTAATAACAATTTTAGTTTCTTTGAAAATGAATCAAATGTTCATGACTTTCTAGGAAAAATATCATCTTCGCAAGCTATTGATAATGGCTTGTACAAATTGCAAAAATACTTCACTTCAAAGGGTAATGATGCATCGCAGTGGCTTCTTAATCCTTTTGTAATTGATGAATTCCATGCTGCACTTCAGAATAAAAAAGACAGTGCTCCAGGTTTAGACCGTATCCCATTTGTAGTGATAAAGAAATTACCCTTAATGGCTAAATTTATATTGTTAAATATTTATAATCAATTATGGTTGAATAAAATAATCCCAGTCAGCTGGAAAGCTCAAAAAGTTGTTCCTATTTTGAAACCCAATAAAGACTCGAATTGCTTAGATGCGTATAGACCAATTTCTTTAACATCCTGTTTCTCTAAACTATTTGAAACCATGTTAAAAAATAGAGTAGAATGGTATATAGAAAATCAGTCATTACTTCCTGAAAATCAGTTCGGATTTCGCAAAGGCAAAAGCCCTATGGATAATCTCAGTTGCCTTATTGGAGATATTCGCAATAACTTCTTAAAGAAAAAATTTACTTTAGCAGTTTTTTAAAGGTGCATTTGATAATATTGATCATTTATTCTTAATTAAAAGTTTGCATAAATTAGGCTTACCTGGTCCATTATTAGAATGGTTATTCCAGTTTTTAAACAATCGTTTGTTGTTCTTAAAAAATAATAATAAAATATATGGTCCTAAAAGTTCTTTTAAAGGCACACCCCAAGGCTCTGTTATTTCTCCACTCATTTTTATTTTGAGTATAATTTTATTAATGCAGAATGTTTCTGATTCTGTGAAACTGTTATGCTTTGCAGATGACATCGTTTTATATGTTGAATGTACTAATGTCAGTGAAGGAGAGTTTATTATGAACAATTGTTTAAATAAATTATATGACATTCTAAGTAAGCACCTAAAACTTGAAGTGAATTTAGCCAAAAGTTCAGTTTTATTTTTCTCCAAAAAAAGCAATTATAGTCCTAACATTATGTATAATATGGAAACAATTCCTGTTCAGTTTTACATTAAATATGTTGGGGTTATAATAGATCATAAACTTTCATGGAAATACCACATTCATTATATCTGCAAAAGAGCTGAACTAGGATTAAATATAATGAAATCTTTAGCGGGTTTGAGTTGGGGATCAGACCCTAAAATTCTAAAAACTCTTTACATTACAACAGTACGCAGTCATTTTGATTATGGTTGCATTTTTTACAATGATGCTGCTCCTTCCTTGTTGAAAAAAATTGATCTGATTCAAAACAAAGCTTTACGTATCATTTCTGGCGCTATGATTTCATCACCTATTAATTCGCTTGAAGTTGAAACAGGTATTGTTCCTTTATCTATCAGACGGTCATACATTACAGACAAATATTGCTTAAAATTAGTTAGTTTGTACAATAACATAGTTTGTAAATATCTGGAACATTTTGACATTCCTGATTATAATGATGTCCCCATAGGTATAAATACTTCCATTAGCAACTCTATAACATATTTGAACTATGAGCTTCAAGATGATATATTGTGGTCTAATCTGCTCCCGTGTTTTAACTTTGATTACTATAGTAAAATTAAAGATATACCAATTACTTTATCATATTTCAAATCTAAAATTGAATTTTTGGAATTTCTAAATAGTAAACAAGATTTTGTTAAAATCTATACTGATGGTTCTAAAACTGCTCTTAGAACTAGTTTTGCATTTTTTGATTCTAACTGCAACTTTGGTAAAGTTTTCACTTGCAACAATTACTTCTCTATTTTTTCTGCTGAAAGTTTAGCAATACTGCATGCACTAAAATATATTTTGTCTAAAGTTAAAGAAGATAATAAAAGGTTTCTAATTTTATCAGACTCTATGAGTGTTCTCCAAGCTTTAAATAATAAAACTATTGATGCCAAATTCAGTTATTTATTATATGAAATCAGGAAATACTTAAGTCTTGTCCACGATAAAGATATTTTAGTTGAACTTTGTTGGGTACCGGGTCACTCTGGTATTCTTGGGAATGAACTTGTAGATAAACTGGCAAAATCTTCTGAAAATAATAATGTTTGTAAACATGCAGTTCCAGCTTCGGACTTTATACCTTTTTTGAAAAAAAATATGGGGTTGGCTTTCCAAAACTACCACCCTAAGGGTATTAATAATAAGAAAGAAGGAAGCAAGGTGAAAAGAATAAACCCAATTTTAGAATTTTTAGAAATGCGAAAATACGAAAAAAGGCGAAATTAAAAATGAGTAATACATACCTGCTACTAAGACATTTTTGATAACCCTTAAACTCAAAACACTTGAAACTAATACTAAATGGCCAGCCGCTCTTCTAATAAGTCAACTATTTAGATTTAATGCCTACATAAAAGAACGTTTAAAAAAATTTGGTTAAGGTAGGTTGCTTTCCCGCCATTTCGTAGGTTACCGTAGGTAGGTAGGTTAGATTAGTTTATAAAAATGTACAATAAAACCGAATATATGGGCACTCCGACTACTGTTCCAACAATCGATGGTTCCAACCCACTAGGAACATAAGAAACGTGCAAGGCGAGCGAGCGAAGCGAGCGTGCCGCGGCAGCGGCCGCCGAGCACCATGCTAATCGAATTTTCAATTGTTACTAACGTTAGGTTAGGAAATTCTTAACGTATTTACCGTTTTCAATTTATTTTAATGTTAAAGTCTATTCCCTCCTTCAATAGTCGATCCTTTGATTATGTCAATACAAAGAGCAAATTCATGTCGGTGGTAACGAGTACATAGTTTTCAGTTTTTATCATTTCTGAAACTTCTGAAAGTTGGTTTTCTGTCCTCGTCCTTCCACCCCCTAAATTATTATTAACACGTCTAGGGTGGTAGTTTTGGAAAGCCATACCAAAATATGATGAAACGCTGGTCTATTCATTTAAATTCTTCTAGAATAAACAAGGGCAATTGGTTGGCAGAGATATTACCTGTACCTTCTACTAAAGCATGGTTTGAAAAAATCGGTGGAAAAAATCAATAAATTTCCAGGCAGAAATTTTTCTACTATAATAAGTAGGTTAAGAATCGGTCATTGTAGAGTTCCTGTTCACCTTCATAGAATCAACTTGTCTAATTCAACTTCTTGTGAATATTCTAATAATGACTTTTGTGGTCTTCAACACATATTTTTTGTTTGTCCTAAATTTTCTTTTCAACGCTTGTTATTTATCTGTCAATGTCAAGATTTATTAGGTAACGTTCCAATTCCTACTTCGGTGCAAGATCTATTAAAATTTCCAATGTTATATTTAACTATATTTAATTTTATTCAAAATACTTTAGTAAAAATATAAAATGTAAATCAGTAAGTACCTATGTAAGTTTCAGTTGTAAATAGTTTGTTGCAGTTTGTATTTTACTATGTTAAGTACCTAATTTTAAATCTAAAAGAATTGTAAACTGTTCTTATTCTGTGTCTGTTCTGGCTAATGGCACAACTGCCAATGCCGTGTAAATAAATTTAAAAAAAAAAAAAAAAAAAAAAAATTTCAAGTCGTGTCAATTTTCGGATTAGCAAACGGTTATCTTGTGTTATTATGTCGAAACCCATAAAAAGTTCAGCTAGGAAGTTAATTTATGTACCATTTATTTCTTGAATCAAAATAGGTACCATTATTTCTATATAATGATGCAATTTACTTAAAAGTATTTGGCATCCCCATTGTGCATGTTACAGTGTTAGTTATGGATGAAGCTCAGAACATGGATGAAGATTGGTCCTAGGACTAATTATAATGGACAGTCATAATACGTAGCCGCTTTTCTATCAGTAGATCAACGCGTAATCGTAAAGAGTAAAAGAGATAGTTGATGTACGTTTGACAACGTTGGGCTGTCAGTGTGAACTGTAAGTCTTGACCGACTAGTCGGTCAAAACATTGTGGTGTAGTGTAGTATTTTATTGAATTTTAAAAAAAGTACTTAAATTTTGAAAGAATGTCGTGTTCAGCTGTGTCTTGTTCGTCAAGAACAACAAAAGGAAGATTAAAAGACCCGGATTTGTCATTTCATACGTAAGTATTTGGCATCATTTTTAATGATGTAAAATGAGTTCTTTATCCAGAAAAATCGTTTTTCAGTTCTAAAATAAATTATTCGTATGAGATAATGATTAAAATCAAATGTAATACCATTAAATACTGTAAAACTAAATCGTATAATACAAACACAAAACAATAAAATGGACATGCCTAAAAACAGAAGACTGTCCATTGTGATAAATGTTTCGAGTTTTGGTCACTTTAGCGATCTTCTAATAAAACCCCATTTATGAAAATTATGTACCTATATACTTATTTGTTCCGTTTTTGCTCATACAAAGACAAAGACCACCATTTTAGGCTTGAGTTATTGTGAGTTATAAATGTGTTAGCCACGTGCTAGCCTTTGTTTTTACATGTTTATACTAAACTTTGCAACAAAACATTTTAATATTTTTTTTTTGTGTACATTTAAAAAGGATTTTAAGCTAGAGCAAACAATTTCACTTTTTCTTTTGAAAATATAAATGAAGAAAATTGTTTAAAATATTTCTCCTGTATCCCGAATTAAAAAAAAGTGGAAAATTAGAATTTCAGCCCCCTGAGCAGGCCGGGTTTCGAAAAGGTTACAGCACCGTGGACCACATACATGTGCTGAGGCAGATTATTCAAAAAACGGAGGAATATAATCAACCTCTGTGCCTAGCCTTTGTGGACTACGAGAAGGCCTTTGACTCCATCGAAACCTGGGCTGTTCTGGAATCCTTGCAGCGATGCCGAATCGACTGTCGCTACATTGAGGTGTTGAGATGTCTGTACGAAACCGCGACAATGACTGTCCAGGTTCAGGACCAGCGGACGAAACCTATCCAATTGCGAAGAGGAGTGCGACAGGGGGATGTGATATCCCCGAAACTGTTCACCAACGCATTGGAAGATGTTTTCAAGACGCTGGACTGGAAATATTGTGGCATCAATGTCAACGGGGAATACATCTCTCACCTCCGGTTTGCTGACGACATAGTCATCATGGCAGAATCGCTGGAGGAGCTCAGCAGAATGGTAAACGGCCTCAATGCCGCCTCTCGGCGGGTAGGACTCGGGATGAATTTGGACAAGACCAAAGTCATGTTCAACGAACATATTCTACCGAAACCGGTAACCGTAGAAGGTGCGACTCTTGAAGTTGTGCAAGACTATGTCTATTTAGGACAGACTGTCCAGTTAGGCAAACACAACTTCAACAAAGAGGCCGACCGAAGAATTCAGCTGGGCTGGGCTGCTTTCGGGAAGCTCCGTCGTCTGTTCTCGTCGCCACTACCACAATGTCTGAAGACCAAGGTCTTTAACCAATGCGTCCTGCCCACAATGACATACGGTGCCGAAACATGGACTCTCACGGCAGGACTGGTCCACAAATTTAAAGTCGCTCAGCGCGCTATGGAGCGGGCTATGCTCGGCATTTCCTTGATGGACAAAATCAGGAATACTGAAATCCGTCGAAGAACTAAAGTTGTCGACATAGCCGAAGTGATTAGCAAGCTGAAGTGGCAATGGGCCGGTCACATTTGCCGTAGAACCGACAACCGATGGGGTAGACGGGTTCTCGAATGGAGGCCACGTATTGGGAAGCGAAGCGTTGGACGCCCTCCGGCCAGGTGGACTGATGACCTGAAGCACCATACCGGGGGTAATTGGATGCGGAAGGCGGAGGACCGTGTGTGGTGGCGAGCCTTGGGAGAGGCCTATATCCTGCAGTGGAGAGACACGGGCTGATGATGATGATGATGATGATGATGGAAAATTAGTCAATCAACTACCTACGTTCAATCATATAATTTCAAGTGTCAGTGTCTTCTTTAGAAATGCTATTTCTTTCGAAAAAGATCGATTTTTAAATCGAAGTCTCGATTTAACATCATGCAAAAACGATTGGCAAAAAAGAAGATATAAGAGCAAAGTAAGATGTATAACCTGAATCTACTTAGTCTACGGCCTCAGTGAAAGAGCGTTCTGCGGGGCGTGCGGCGTGGCGTTCATGCGGTGTTCGAGCGCTCACCAAGTGGCCTTAGTAAACGCCCAGCGTTCGCGTTTACATGGCGTCGATAGCGTCGCACGATATTATTGACATGTATTTAAATGAGAATTTATGGATGAAATTTAAATTACGGAAAGGTCGAAGTGTCATTGTTAAACAGAGAAAAGTGTTGGGAGAATTAGCGACGCTTTATAAAACATTAAGATTGAACGAAAACAAATTACACGAATATACAAGGATGTCAGTGTCAACCTTTTTCAATTTTTGTATAATTTATGCGATGACAACCACATTTCAGGTTTTTTTTTTAATTCCTGAAACTATGACTTCGAACGACATTATGAAACGCTGCACACGCCGCTGCAAAACTCAAACTGTTTTAAACGCGCACGCCGACGCTCCGCAGAACGCAAACATGCACGCTGTCCTCACCGCTCCGCCGACCGGCCACTTAGACCACGTTCATTTACAAACTTGCGTTTTTCATGAACGCAGCACGCCCCGCACCGCCGGATGCTCGATTTGAGCGGGCACTGAGTCCGTACACTTATGTATAACGTTAGATTGTTTTCCAATGTTTGTGTTTATAAATTGATTCTAAATTTATAATAAATCACAAAAAACGTCAATTATATAATTTATTTATACTTAACTATTAGGAACTAGCATTTTACGAGTTCTATGACCGAAGTAATAATAGGATTCAATTTATACATGTTTGGGTATCTTATTTGATATTTAAAACACGTATTTAATTATTAAATTGTGTATTTATTTTTTATTTCTCTGATATAACATTATTTCCACAGAACACATCTACCGATCTCTCTTGTCAATCCCGGGGTTCACACGCAGGCAAAACACGTATCGCGGGAAACTTCAAAATAGCTGGGAATTTCCCACAATTTCATTTTTTAAATGAAATATGGTAAACACCTGTCGAAAAGTCTCTTGTATTCAATGGCCACTTGGTAATACGTTCTATAATGTTCAAGTAACTTCAACAGTACTTTCAATACATATTGTCCACTTTAATAATTACTTTCTAAAAGTATACAAGTCTAAGGAAGGAATGAGAATATATGCTGCTATACATAAAACAGACTTCAACGCGATGCAGACTTATTTTTCAATAACTTGATTATTTATCTACGGGAACGCTCCGGTCAACGTTGGCAGGCGATCAGTCCTCTCAATTGTGGAACATTTCGTTCCATTTCTCATTTTGTGAATCTCTTTGTCTATAATTCGGTGTGATCTCGAACCTTTTTGTTGCCTTGCAAAAGTCTATCAGTTGTTGTTGGTTGTTCATAAAATTTCTCATCTGAGTAGTGCATGCATTGGAATTTCTGCTATCAGATAGAAATTTGTTCTTCTCCTTGCCCACTGTTTACGTTAGGAATGATCTTAGTTTCAACATCTACGGCTATGGTAAAAGGATAGTACCTACCTGGGAAAGCGATGGCTGAGCTTAGTACATACAATGGTATCGTCGGTGCGTGATGAACGCGGACCGTGGTTCGTTGAGCTGGTTCTAAGCGTAGAAGCTTGGTGATATCCTCACAAATAGTTTATTTCCCTTTGAACGTTCGTTTTTTAAGTTAGCACAATAGTTAACGGTAACCAACGCGCGAGAGAATGGCGTGGTGGCGATCGTCGCTATGTTCGTGTTTTGAGCGGCAACCCGGCAACCGCAACTCGGCGCTGTTTCGTGTATATTTTTATCGTCACGCACATTTCGCGTGAACACCCACATACTGGGCACATGAGGTCTTCTTTTACTTCTGCTCTGTGCTATTATTGAGTGTTTTTTACACTTTTTCACTAGTGCAGGCGTAATCTTTACTTCAGTACCTTTGTCAATATTATAATAACCCCATGGTAACTATTGAAACCTGAAAGGTTCTTGTTAAACTAATTATAGTTTAATGTAATAAAACCATTTATATTACTAATAGAACCATTATATTCAGACACCATAATGGAATTAAAACAAAAGACAAAAGTGACAACCATATGACTAGTGTCAAACTCAAAATATTTTCTTCATCCCCTCTCAATTCTGATTCGGTTAGAAACAGGAATTGTACTTAATATTATTAGTAAAAGCAAACAAACTAAACTTCAACAGCTCTCTAGTTAGAATAAAGTTAATAACAAAAATTGGATAAATATATATACAAAGAAATTAAATACAAAAGCAAAATTTTAGACATAAAACAATTCATGAAGCCAAATTTAATTTATTTACAAAGTAACAATGTTTTGGCTTTGCTAGAGCTTTTGTTAACACATCTGCGATGTTTTCATTTGTGGCCACGTATTTAATAGATATCAACTTTTTACTAATTAAGTCCTTTATAAAATGATGTTTAATATCAATATGTTTTGACCGCTTACTATTTTCATTTGATTCTATCATTTTTATAGCACTTTGATTGTCAATATATAGTATGCAATCACATTCGGATCTAAAATCTTTTAATAAACCTCTTACATAAAGTATCTCTGTAGAGTTAAGAGCAGCAGCTATATATTCAGCTTCGGCAGTAGATAAAGCGACAACATTTTGTTTCTTTGAATACCAAGAAATTAAATTATTCCGATAGAACACTACCGAACCACTAACGCTTTTCCTGTCACGTTTATCACCAGCCCAATTTGCGTCACTATATGCAACTAAACTACTGCTAGAGTGCTTTCTGTATACCAAAGCCTTTGACTTTGTTTGTTTTAAATAACGCAAAACTCGCTTTGCAGCTTTCCAAAGTGATATAGTAGGCTTATCCAAAAAACTGCTTAAGTAAGAAACGGCAAAACTAATATCAGGTCTACTTGAAGTAGACAAGTATAAAAGACATCCAATTAACTCGCGATAAGGTTTTTCAAAATTTAAAGTTTCATCTGCTTCATAAGAGAAATTTACTTCCATTGGAGTATCTGCACCCTTACAATCAGTCATATTAAACTTTTCTAGCATTCTATCTATGGCACTCTCTTGTTTTATTGCTATAGAATCAAATGATCTTGTTATTTCAAGTCCTAAATAAATTCGTAACTCACCTAAGTCTTTAACATTAAATTCAAGTTTCAAGAAATTAAATACTTTATCTAAATTGGTTTTACTCTGTGACATCAAAATTATATCATCCACATATACTAGTAAAAATGTATCTTCAGAAATATATAAGCAAAAGTCATGTTTTGATTGAACGAAACCTTTACCAACCAAGAATTCATGTAACCTTTCGTTCCAGCACCTTGGTGCTTGACGTAAACCGTACAGCGACCGATTTAATTTGAACACAATGTTTTTCTCAGCAGTCACTCCTAAAGGCGGTTTTAAATAAACGTCTTCTTTTAGAAAGCCATTTAAAAACGCTGTTGGAACGTCGAGCTGTCTTATATACATATTGTCTTTTTGAATGGCTTGACTAAGCATCATTCTGATGGTGGGCATCCTTGCGACCGGAGAATATACATTAAACAATGTTTCTTCCTGAAAACCTTTCGCCACAAGTCTAGCTTTTTTTAGTTCCATCCTTTTTTGTCGTAAACACCCATTTAGTATCTATTGCTTTCTTACCTTGAGGTAGCACTGCCACTTTCCATGTTTCTAAATTTTTCAAGGAAGTTAATTCTTTGTTTATTGCTTCTTCCCATCCGTTTCCTCTTTCAATTGCTTCTTTGTAACTAACTGGATCCCCAATACATAAACAATAAGCCATGTGAATCTCATAGTCGAGTAATTTTTTAGGTGGTTTAATTATTCTTCCACTTCTAGTCTGAACATAATTTACTTCAGGATTTTTCTGGCAGTCTTCAAAATTCTCCTCATCTTTTTCATTTTCTGTGCTCTCAGTTCGTATTATATCCTCGTTTTGCATTGGATCTCCTTGTCTATTAAAACCTTCTTGGTTGACCTCAATCCATCCACTTGTTACCGTGTTCGGTGTTTTATCTTGATTATAGACAAAGTCCGTTTCATCAAACCGTACATCACGTGACTCTATCAATTTATTTTCTTTAGGGTCCCATAAACGATATCCTGTTCTAGCATATCCCACCATTCTCGTTTCCTTTGCTCTAGCTGATAATTTGTCAGCTTTTGGCAGTATGTATGCCCATGATTTTGCTCCGAAAACCCTTAATTTCTCTAAATCTCTTCTTCCATATAATATTTCACATGGTGTGTTAAAATTTATTGCTTGTGATGGGCAACGATTCAATTGATATGCTGCACATTTGACAGCCTCACCCCACAAATATTTCGGCAAATTACTTTCTATCAATATTGTTCGTGCTTTATTATATAAGCTCCTATTCAATCGTTCAGCTACGCCATTGCTTGAAGGAGAATATGGCAAGGAATATTCTAAGCGTATACCCTTTTCGGCAGCAAATTGCTTTAATTTGTTACATGTGTACTCGGTCCCGTTGTCACATCTAACGCGTTTCACAGTCTTCCCAAATTCGTTTTCGTATCTACGTATGTACTGTATAATATTGTCGGTAGCCTCAGACTTCCTTTTTAATAAAAATACCACACAGAAATGAGAAAAATCATCTAAAACTGTTTGAAAATAAATTTCATCGCCTAAAGTTGGTATATTTGAAGGACCCGCTATATCACTGTGAATAAGCTCAAGTATATCGTATGATCTCGGTCTTTGCAAACGTTTAAAAGGAATTCTAGTCGCTTTACCTTTCATACAGGGCCCGCACACTGTATTGTTCATTGGTAAATTTAACCTACTTAAAGTTTTTGAACTAGTGTGACCAAGCCGTCTATGCCAGAGAATACCTTTCTCCGAATTCATAGCTGCTTCTCCATACTCATCACACTTTAGTTTACCCTGTAATATATACAATTTTCCATTATTATATGCCCGAATAGTTGAACCATTAAAAAATATTATTTTTACAAAATCACGAGAAAATACAATTTTGTTATTTTCTTTCTCCAGAAATTTCCTTACAGACAGCAAATTAAATGCTATATTTTGTACAATCAAACCTTCTATAATAATCTGTAGGTTTTCACAAACAATTTTTAATTTACCTTTGCGATAAGCAATTAAACTATCACCATTGGCAGTATTTATATTTATCGGATGATCTAACTCTATAACATCAAACATGTATTTTTCATAATGATGACTCATAAAATTTTGAGATGCACCTGAATCTACTACAAAAAAGATATCATCTTCAAATGACTTACAAGTCAAATTATACTCTCCACAGTCAGTCACAGTTAATCCGGCAGTATCAGTAATGGTTTCTTCTTCATGACTAATGATAGCTTGATCTCTGCTTGGTGTTGCGAACGCTGTTCCGCAGCGACGCTGTGGTCTTCTATGATTACTGAAAGGGCGTCTACTTGCTGTGGTACCACGAAAAACATTTTGTGAAGTAGAAGGTCTCTGGTCTGGCAAATTACGACAGTGATTTGCTTTGTGACCTAGTTGATGACACTTGTAACATTGTATATTAAACGCCGTTTCATTATTCATCGGATGCATTATCACTTCACTCCTCATACTATCTGTTAACCTTATTTCTGCATCTAACAGAGTAGCTTTAGTTTTCTCTAGTGTAATATTCTCAGGACTCATTGCTTCAATAGTGGATAACACATTATTGTACTTAACTGGCATACACAACAGCAAATGAATAACTTTGTCTGCCTCTTCCATTTTTGTCAAAGAAATCACATCAATATCGTTGATCAGTTTGTCAAATTTAAAGAAAAATTCTTGTAAGCTGTCATCTTCATCACATTTGAGGTAAATTAACTTCTTTTTCAAATTATATTTATTCATGACACTTTTTCTTTTGAATACGTTCTCCAATGACACTATCATCTCGTGAGCTGTCCCTTTGTTTTTAACTACGTCTAAAAATTTATCTCCTATGCACTGGACTACTAATGACCGGGCTTTTATATCTGATTTCTTTTGATTTTCGTCTATTAATTGTACGTTGTTCAACATATCTTTAAGCCCTTTTTCTTCTAAAAGAAGTTCCACTCTGAATTTCCAATTTCCAAAATTTTGTCCATCTTCCAATTTTGGAATTACATCGGACATTTTCGATGCTGCCATTTTCTTCAAATATTTTCTTCAGTAACACTATAACATTAGCTTATTGTAATATTTATAATTAGTAAAATATTGTATGTATTTTTAATTAGTAAATTATTGTGATATTTTATCGACACAATTACATAAATATACTATGTTTGAGGACTGATGTGGCAGTCATAGCCACAATTGACGTTTATTCTTAGATTTTCAGATACCCTGGCAAATCATTTTCGATGTTTGAGTGTCTGAGATTGATTTACTGGATCTATATATTGCTTAATGTTGATAACATAAAATCAAATGTTGATTCTATAAATAATCGATTTCAGATCACATGCCTAGTTTTCTTTTTAATTTGTTATTGAATGTCAATGTTTATTTTGAAATGTTTTGATTGATTGAATGGCATGGAATCGTCATGGAATTTAAACAGAATCAAACAGAATTTTATTCCAAGTAATATTGTCCCCAGTGCTAATTATTTTATATTTTTTATAACTAACCTGTGTAAATAACGCAATGAAGATAAACGAGAAGAACCTTAGCGCGTTCGCGACTTCGGCGACGCCGGTCGACCGCGAGGGCTGGCTGAGCAAGCGCGGAGAAGTAAATAAGTCGTTCCAAAGGCGCTGGTTCGTGCTTAAAGGCAACCTGCTTTTCTACTTCGACAAAAAAGGCGACAGAGACCCCGTCGGCGTCATTATATTAGAAGGATGCACTATCGGTTGGTAATTAGAGATTGAATAAAACTGATTCAATAAAAGCCCGCTTCGTGTACTATTTCTATGGCTCGGCTTTCCGATGTTGAATGATACAAATTGTGTTTATAACTATCATCGATTTTAAATTAGGCCAAGATGGGCTGACGGTCCACTATAAAAAAACAGGTTAGATATTGTGAGGAACGAAGCGGAGCAAAGTGACAAGCCACCAAAAAGCCCTATATTTTTTTGCAATACCGTTAAATAATATTTACTGCGAGAGGTTCTTATACCCCACCCCTAATAAGCTTCCCTTTGTGGAATTTGTTCAAGTTGTTCTATAAATAACTAATTGATTCAATTATTTACTACTGACTAATAATTGCTCTATTGTATTTATAATTATTGCTTAATGAAGACTAAACGATTTATATGTATAATATCTTTATCTAACTATTATAAAATAAATAAATTGTATATGTATATTGGTTATCTGTACCTACCCATAGTACCTATAGGCCTCTACCTAGTATGGGTCTACATGTCTATGCATGGGATGTCCCACATATTATTATCATTAATGATAATGCAGGCATTAAAGTCTGCCTAGCAAGAAATTATAATTGGCATTCCTATAAAATGATAACTAGCTGTTATGGTATGTTATAATACATTTGATAGTCTGTTTTGAAAAAGTATGTTTATGAGTACATATTTGTGTAATAAATTATTTATGTTGTAAATTGTTGTTACAGAATTAGCAGAAGAAGAGGAAATGTACAGTTTTAAGATAGTATTCCAATGTGAGGGTGGTCGGGCTTACACCCTTTGTGCAGAATCCCAGTCGTCAATGGAAGCATGGATGAAAGCATTGGCTTGTGCCGGATATGACTACATGAAACTCATGGTCGCCGAACTACAAAGACAGCTTAATGAAGCTGAAGGTATCAAGAAGTTTTTATAGTTTTTCAAAAATATAAGCATATATTGCCAAAATCTAATAACCATAGCTGTGATCCAGACATACATATAATTTTAACCCAAAACTGAACTGACCATCTTTAACACACTGCAGAGTGAACAAGAAGTTTGGTGTGAGCTGTAAAGTTCATTGTTCTGAATTTGTGTTTCTGGTCTACATGAAACAGCAAACTAGTTAAATTTGATTTATTAGGTTGTACTAGTTAAGTAACTTATTTTATGCAAATTTATAGCGAGTATAAATTTATTACAGAATCGTCAGCAAACATAAGCACACCGCCAGTAGAAGAGCCCAAGGTACCACCACGTGGCCTACGCTACAACCCTTTTAATCGAATCTCGGAGAACAACACCGGAAGAACAGTACCAGGCAGCCGACACCGTATGTTTACATTTGTGGGGATCGGGGTCCGAACTATTATGGACGAAAGGGTTGGGTCAGATGTGTTACATTGCTAAATTTTGCCATATATTGTCCACTGGTTTCAATGCACAGTCTGATTGATAGCAACAACATGATTTTGTGACATGTTATGCGGTGGGTTCTCAATAATGTGTAAATAAAATAATAATACATATTTTACTGTCACAGTTGTATTTATTCCGTGAGAGTTGTATTCAATTATCACAAGATTTTGAGATGACTCATTGAGTGAGTCAAAAAGTCAATGGTGCGCTCTCCACGTAGTAGCTTTGCATGTAACAGTGCCATTTCTTTCGGTGTTATTTTTTTGTATTCCATTGGTTTAGAATTTTGTTTGAAGCTAAGGTGACAACATATCTATATTGTGGTGATTATTAATCTATACTAATATTATAAAGCTGAAGAGTTTGTTTGTTTGTTTGTTTGTTTGTTTGTTTGTTTGTTTGTTTGTTTGTTTGTTTGTTTGTTTGTTTGTTTGTTTGTTTGTTTGTTTGTTTGTTTGTTTGTTTGTTTGTTTGTTTGTTTGTTTGAACGCGCAAATCTTAGGAACTGGTTTGAATTGAAAAATTCTTTTTGTGTTGGATAGTCTATTTATTGAGGAAGGTTATAGGCCATATGTATAAAATAATAATATCTGTCTGTCTGTCCATTCGAGCAAATCTCCAAAACGGCTAAACTGATTTTGATGAAACTTCACAGATGTGGAAAGAAAGTGGTCAAAAATGACACGCACTACTTTTTGTATGTCTGTATGTACGTCCATCTGTGTATTCGAGCTAATCTCTAAAACGGCTAAATCGATTTTAATGAAATTTCACAGGTATGAAAAGAAGGTGGTCAAAAGTGACATACGCTACTTTTTGTCCGTCTGTCTGTACGTCTATGTGTCTATTCGAGCTAATCTCCAAAACGGCTGAACAGATTTTAATGAAACTTTGCAGATGTGAAAGAAGGTTGTCAAGAGTGACATCAGTTACTTTTTGTGGTTGTCTGTCGTTTGTCCTCACTAATCTATCAGCGTAGATAAAGCCGAAACTACTAAGTCTAGGAAGCCGAAATTTGGAACAGTGGTTTATTTTATAACGTGAGTATTAATTTTTTAAGAAAGGAATATTTGGAAATTTCAAATTTAAGGAGAGAGGGATGGAGGGGCTTTGTATGAGAGTCTTTGTTCTTTAAAGTTAGAAACATAAAATTTTTAACATAAATAAATAATGACGTGTTTCAGGGTTTTTGGATTTCAGCATATTAAGGGTGGGAAACGGGAGGTGAAAAGTATGGGAGTATCGGTTTTTTTAAAGAAGTGGGGAGAATGAAGATTGAAAGTTTGAATGGGTGTACCCAATATTAGTTTCAGCAAAAATTACCTACGTATAAACCATTTCGAATGTTAATACTACCCAAAACAGGAATGTGTAGTCCACGCAAGCGAAGCTGCGGGCGGTCGCTAGTTAAATATAAATAACTAATTTCAATGACTATAACAAATAGTGTACAACTTTAAGGATACAGATTAATTTTTTTTCATCTTAGTTTCAATTTACCTAAACTTTTTGAAATAATGACTAATATTAAATATATTATATTTATCAATATGTATATATATATATATATATAAAAGTAGACTTTATACGATGACAAGATAAACACAATTATATTTGGTTGACAAATAAGGAAATTAATTAGCTTTTAAAATGGTATCCCTGTCTCTTTCTTGCAAAACTATATTTGACATAATTTTTAATGACATGATGTCACAGACTAGTACACCATGCGGTATTGCCCTCTGTGTCTAACAGGATATTTTAAACATTTATAACTTTGTTTATAATGATTTATTTAAAAAAAATATTTCACTGTTATGATATATTGAGAAAACTCTTTCATATAAAATAATTAAAATAGTCAACTACCCTATTATTGCTGATGGCCTTGTAGCCAATGCTTCATATTAATTAAAACATATATATATATATATATATATTGACAAAAATTTTTTATTTCAGACAAAGAGGCAGCACGTAGTTCGGATCAGCCGCCGCGAGGAAAAGTTTCGTTCCGGGAACTTCACGCTGCGTATGGCCGCAAAATATTAGCCGATAGAGCTGCTTGGCGAGCCAAATTTACTAATCAAGTTATTGTTAATAATACAGTGCTCATTGAACTTTGAAATGGCATAATGTGACAGTTGGTTATTTTATTTTTAGAGCTTAACAAGTAAGTTAGTCGTAAAGAAAATCTGAAAAAGAAAATAGGTATACAAATGATATAATAATAATAATAATACATGGGACTTCCCACACAGCGCCATCTAGTCCCAAAGTAAGCAAGTATTATGCTTGTGTTATGGGTTACTAGACAACTGATATACATACTTAAATATTCTTTATAATATATACATATATATATTTTTTTTTTTATATATATAACAACCAAGACCCGGTACCAGTATCAATATTCATCATATTAATACTGACCCGACCTGGGATTCGAACCCGGGACCTCTAGCTTCGTAGGCAGGGTTGCTACCCACTAGGCTAAGCGGTCGTCAAATCGATCGTCGATATAAACATGTATAACAAGAGAAATACAGTAACATTTAGACAAGACCTACGTTGATGTTTAAAGATGGGACTTTCCAACCAAAAAATAGTTTGTCAAAATTTTGTATTGACAGTTGATCAGAGTTCAACATGTTAATTGTAACATGTTGAACTCTGATCGAAAAGTGTGGTTGTACTGGTTGTTCCATTTGGGCCATGGGGCTCACTGGTGACTGACATCACTACCTGTACTACCTGTTCAGGCCGTAGGGTTCACCGGTGAACGCGCGACGGACTCGTGTTGAAAGTGATATTGACTGATGGATGGATGATTGGATGATGAACTGATCGCTGGCGGATATAGGCTTGATACAAAACTGTATGCGGCATGCTCGGCGCGGCCTTGTGAGCCTAACATGTACACCGCGACAAAAAAATTTTGACGTCATTTCTTTTCCCGAAACGAGATATCTCTATATGTCTACCGGTGCTGAATTGCAATATATACTATTTATACTAATAGAAAATGTTACTTTTTGGTGCGGTATATTATTCATTATTCATTCAAGGATGATGGTAGAAATGGTACATTTTAAAGAAACATGAATGAGATGAAATTGGCCATTGTAAAAGGCTACATTTTGGTACAATACTTGATTTCGCCGTGTGTACAGCTGTGTGTTATGATGTTCTGTTGCAATATTAGTGCGGTAAAGTTTAAATTGTATCTTGATGACCTATTTCCATACTCAGTTTATTTTTTACCTTTTATGGGAAATGTAACTTTTTGGAGTCAAGCTCCACAATGCCCAGTTGAACTCAAACTAAAAGACATTACACGTATCTGCTGTCAATGCAATCAATTACTACTGTTAGATTTATATAACTGTACCTACCCAAATGGGAGGCTTTAGGACCACACCCTAATGCCGTTTCCTCGCGAATGTTATCCATAATTATCATGGAATTTTGTTATATATCGGGGACATCGCCACGGTTGCCAGTGGTATTTTTCGCTCTATTTATAGCTCCGCCCTCTGACCTTGCTTTCCTTTTTTGATCACGCCAGCACTGTAAAGAAAAAATAAATCAATATATTTGATAAAAGTTATTTATTGATATTTAAGCTAAACAATAATTTATTAAGTAATATACTCGAAATGAAAATCTAATTAAAAAACTAAAAATACTTACAAACGAAAAACACTATCTAAATAATGATAAACGCGTAAATTTCAATGAGACGACGGGTTCAGGGTGCCAAGGATACTTGACGCGTTGCCACGCTGTATTGCGACGCTGATCCTCTGAACAAGATTTCCATTCTAAAAGGGTCCCCTGTCAACAGACGCAGGGTGACACCCAAATCGTGAGCAAGTAATTTTGCATCCTTGGACCAGGGACCCATTATCTCTACAGCAAAAGGAATGAAATGGTAACGATTTAAAAGTTCTACGTACTTGGCTACTTTCCTACGAGCTGCTGTCTCAGCAGTGCTCCAGTTCTTTTTGATGTATTTTTTTATATAACTTTGGCATAAAGTATCCACGTAAGTTACATCCCAAATAAGAGCTCTACCACTTTTGTATGGAATCATGGTTACGCCATCGGGTCTCTTTCCATCACCCCGAAAAATATCTGGTGGCTCAACACAGGAAGGTATCTGTATAGAAGACTGTGCGTCCTTTATAATGTGGTTGAGACGATAATGCCTGGAAAAGCGACCAGCATTTTTTATGCAAGAAAGCCCATGGAGACCATAAGTATCCGCATTTTCCCAACAAGCACAATGGTGAGATTGGTAAATATTGAGACCTAATGTCAAAGAGACGGCGATGCGTAAGAAGGCCAGATCAAGCAACGAGCCCAAATTAGGTGAGGGAATAGCTCGAGCCAGGCACCGGACTCTCTTACACATGACGCCAGGAGACGCGTTTTATCAGTGATTGATGATTTTGGTAGTGTGTTGAAGATATTTTTTATTATAGGGTGGTCCCAGGTCTTTTGAGTATATAGAGAAAGGATAATCAACTGTAGAAGTGGATTTCCAGAGAGTTAAACCCTCTAGTTCCCTGTGGAAATGAGAAATAGAGAGAGAAGTTCTTGATAGTAAGGCGTTACATAAAGGTTCTGTGACACTTAATAAGATATGCAGGGATTGCTAAATCTAAAGATTTTCTTACACCCAGACCACCGAGATGAACTGGAAGGGAGACCTGTGTGAACTTGTTAGAATTAAGTTGTATATCAATTATAGATTCAAGAGATGATTTGAGAACATTGTCAATATCGTGGAGAATATTACAGTCCCAGGTTGGAGCAGTGCGAAGTGAGTAAACAAATCGTGGATTTTTTAATAAAAAAAGGGCAACATGAGGGTCTATCTTCTCAAGTCATTAAAACTAGTTTTGATTTGTTTGATTCTTAGGAGCTGACCATGGGGATGTAGAAGGTTTAATTATTTGTTGTAACATTTTGTTTATTTGGGATTCGACTTTCTTTTTATGACATCCGGGAAATCTATAAGATTTCATGTGAATTGGTATAGCAGATTAAGTTTTTATTTCATGTGCAATGGCATTGGTTGTCGTCAGTTCATCATTGGGCAAGTGAAATATGTCGGAATAGTTTGAGCATATATCAAAAAGTGCATGTCGTTCTTCATCGTTTAGGTGTGAGTTTCTGTGCGAGCGGGTATAGTATATGCTGGTTCACAAGTTCGTAGTGGTATTTGTTCTTAATTTTAGAGAGTTTTTGTCGTAGTTGATATGCGAGTGAAGTTCGTTCAGGAGGTCATTGCCAATTGTGCCGTCGTATTGTAAGGGGGTACTTTGAATAATGTGAAAGTCGTAGGATATGGTTTCGTCAGGGAATAGTAATTTTACATTGATGTATCCTAAAGTCGAAAGAGCGTCGTTATTCGAGTCGATACCTTTGAGTTTTATTACACCTTTAACTACATTCTGTAAAAAAAGTACCGGGAAAAGGTTAATAAAACATGAAATGTTAATTATTATTCCAAATTTATTTTATCACCTTCAAAGTATGCCCCTTCCGAAATAATACACTTACGCCAACGAATAATCCAATTATCAAAACATTTTTTAAACGCATTTTCCGGAATCGACTTCAGTTCTCGCCGCGAATTTTCTTTTATGTCTTCTATCGACTGAAAACGGGTGCCTCGAAGTGGTAATTTCAGTTTCGGGAAGAGAAAAAAGTCGGCCGGAGCCATATCCGGTGAATATGGAGGTTGTTCAATGGTATTTGTTGAGTTTTTGGCCAAAAATTCGTTCACAATGATGGCTTTGTGCGATGGCGCGTTGTCATGGTGCAAAATCCACGAATTTTCTTTCCACAAATCTGGTCTTTTTCGACGAATTTGCTCTCGCAAACGCCGCATAACACTCACATAATATTCTTTATTTACCATCTGACCTTCTGGCAAGAATTCCGAGTGCACAACACCGCGATAGTCAAAGAAAACAGTCAACATGACCTTTACTTTTGATCGACTTCGGCGTGGTTTTTTCGGTTTCGGTTCAGTTGGAAGGCGCCATTCTGAAGCTTGTTGACTAGTTTGCATGTCAAACTCGTAAACCCATGTCTCGTCACCAGTAACAATGCGTTTTATGAATGTAGGGTCGAAACTGACTCGTTCTAGCATGTCTTCGGCGACTTTTACGCGATTGAGTTTTTGAAGAAAATTCAGATCTTTTGGGACTAGTCGAGCGGCAACGTGTTTCATGCTCAAGCGATCGTTTAAAATTATACGAATCGATGAGTGAGACACAGAAAGCTCAGCGGCTATCTCTGTCAAACTTGAATGAGGATTTTCAGTCACCATTTCCCTCACTTTAGCGATATTAACTTTAGTTGAAGACGTTGATGGCCGACCAGAGCGAGGCAAATCTTCCACCACACCCCGACCGCTTTTGAATGCACTGTACCACTCATATGCACGTGTTTTTGATAAAGTCGATTTACCGTAAGCTTTCTGCAACATTTTCAGCGACTCGGAACACGAAATTCCATTCGCAATGCAAAATTTGAGACAAACTCTTTGTTCAATGTTTTTATCCATTATAAAAGTCGCAAAACACACTTGAGATGACCTAACAAAATCGAACACTGTACACAAACTAAATGACAGATGGTGCTCAAACTTCGCGCCAATATAGAAAACAGTTGAGCGAACTCACCGACAAAAAAGAATTTTTGATTTGAATTTGGAATTAAAATTAAATGAACAATTCCCGGTACTTTTTTTACAGAGTAGTAGATTAGTCTTGTCACTAACGGACGAGTCTTTTAAAATGCTCACAGATGAACCTGTGTCAATAAGCAACTTGAGATTGGATTCAGAGACAGTTGTAGGAATATTTATGTGGGGTAAAAATCGTTGAGAAGGATTAGTGGTAACTTCGTAAATAACTTCGTCATTAGTTGCTGTCAATGTCAGCTTGTTTGGTGTGAAAATATCGCATCTATAAACCGCGCAGATAAAGAATTGATCTATAAATGGCGGCGGGTATTTATGGTACGATTGGCAAAACAAGTTCTCAAATACCTATCGATTTTTATTTTTTCTACTGACTTTTTTTTGTTATGAATAATTCGTTTTTTATTATTGTTAATAATGCTAAAAATAATGACAAAAGATATGAATAAAATAAATAAGGAGCAAGGGTTAATATAACATTAGATTTTTTATTGGTTTCTATTAGGTAATTGTGTTTAAATTGCATCAGAATGAGATTACACCTGATTTGAAAACTGGTAAACATTTTTAGTCCGCGACCGTATGTTCCCATAGCTGGTAGAAAAAGCGGCAGGGGAGAAAAGGTTTTATAGGCCGCCTGGTCCAGCAGCATCCTGGTCATCTGAACCCATTAATGGGTTGAAAACCTCCATGGACTGGTCACTTTGATAGTCTTCACTTTCATTTTCGCTGTCGCTGTTCATACCAACACTGATAATAAAATTCTCTAAGTCGCTCTCCCTGGCTACATCGCGCTCCCAATATTCTGTTTTGACTTTTTTAATGTGTTTTATTTGTTTTTTCCAGTCGTCTCGCGTAATTGAAGCTATGGCCTCTTTTGTGAAGCCCTCAATTTTATTTTCATGTTGCTCCACATTTTTATCTGCGACCTGTTGTTTTATTAAATTCCAAACATGTTCTATTGGGTTCAGGTCACATTGTAAGGAGGAAGTCTGAGGACTTCATGGCAATGTTCACGAAAAAGTTCGTCCACCAAATATTTTTTTTTCTGGGCGATGCTTATTTAGCTGGTGCGCAGCTCTGCCACTGTCCACTCTTCTTCGAATGAGATATCGTGCTCCCGCATCCATTTCTGTATATTCGCTTTGCTGGTTTTAGTTGTTGGTGCTTTATCCAACTGTACGCTATGGTAGGATGCATTATCGATGACGCGAATGGAGTATTCAGGCAGATTTGGTATTAGCTTTTCTTTTCAATATTTCATAACGTTATTACCATTCATCTCGTTATGGTAGTCGCCTTTTTTTGATTTGGCTTTAAATAACAATCCTGCACCTTCCACAAACCCATCCTCTGAGCCGGTATGAACCATCACCCACTGTCTGTCCAGAACTGTCGTTTTTTGCGAACACCTTTGTCGGTGGATGATTGCCAGCACTTGCTGATGGTGTAATGGGCATGGATCCACGACTCATCCATATATATCACTTTCTTTTTTTTCACACCTAGGGCATCATTTGTCGGAGGCGGCGTAATATTTAACTCGTCACGCTTTTATATTATCGCGCTCTATAAGCACCATTCGGTTCTGGCGGCATTTTTTAAATCGGAATCCGAGCTTTTCTTTTAAAATCTTTCCGAATGGTGTTTTCGAGCCTTTGTAGTTTAATTATCACTGGACGTGAATTCTATCTTATATTGAATAAAAACTTTTTGAATTTGAATTTCACTTATTCACTTCTTTTTATTTGAAAGATACAGAAAGATTGTTGTTTTGAAGTTGATTTTTCGGAGGGTTTTCCAGGATTTTGGAAATCCCTTTACGCTGTCACCAAATGTTAGAAGGGTTTTTAGATTTCCCTTTTTAAAAAAACAATTTTTATTTGCTAAAAAGAAACACATTTTTTTTTTTAAATACAAATTAACTTTGATTTACAAGTTTTATAAATATTTGTATCACTTTAGCACTTTTATTTGGAGCTTTATTTGCTTGGAATCTCGAAGATGGATTAGGCTGAACTGAACTGCACGGGAGCGGCGGTGGTTTATATATGGAGTAATCATTGGACTGTGGGGTGAGGTGTATGAGTCAGATAAGCAATATCGCATACTAATTAAAGGTATAACAGATCGCTCAATACAATTTTCTCGACTTTAAAAACATTTTCTTGGGTGACTGACGTCGATGGGCGGCCGCAACGATGTTCGTTTTCCGTGCTTGTTGTCCTTACTCGAAATTGAGAAGCCCACCTTGCGACAGTGGAATACGGCGGAGCAGACTGTCCTAATGTTGCCTCCAAATCGCAGTGAATCTCTTGCGTCGTTAACTTTTTTAAATAGCGGTATTTAATAACGGCGCGCACTTTGTTTTTCTCCATTTTCGAGAACACGTGATTCGATTGAATTGAAATCCGGATGGTAAGGCGGCAATCTTATAACGCTATTGCCGTGTTCTCGCAGTATTTCATCCTTTGCATATTATGGTCTTCGTTGGGTTTCTTTACAATCTCATAAATTTCTGGTTTCGTAAGAGTACTATCGAAAGGAATGTTATGTGTTCTTAACCAAGCGACCATATTTGGTTTTCTGGTGTTAGAGTTGGGAGGTTTTACCAAAAGATTATTGTGATAAGGTGCATTGTCTATTACTAATACACTATTACTCGGAAGATTTGGGATGAGTTGATTTCTTAGCAAAGTCTGATTTCGGTCTGAGTTTAATTCTTTATGATAATCTCCTGTAGAGTCCATGCATTTATTTAACATGAGCGCACCCGGCACAAATCCCTTTTCGTTGCCGGTGTGTACAATTATTAGCCATTGGCCTCTTGATATTTGTTGTTTAACCCCTTTTTTATTTTTGTCCGTAAAACTTCTATTTCTTATATGAAACGTGTGGATATAAATAAGACTCGTTTATAAAAATAATATTTCTTTTAGCCTCCCTGAGTTCTTTTATTTCAATACTTTACCCTTTTTAAACGTACTTCGTGCTTTTCGATTAATATGCCTATATTAGTTTCTGTGTTTGCAAAGCAAAACCCCATGTCTTTTATTATCCGATTTAGTGTATTTAAACAACCCTGAAACTCTATAGCCTCGAATAGTTAGATTTTCAAGCTTTTTAAAGTGACCACTACTTTGAATCTAATATGGAAATTATATATCATATTACGAATTACTCTATAATCGAAACTATCTAGTTTTAATCGGTATGCCTTTTTTTTTTTGCGTTTTTTTGGGGTGTACTAAATACCTGTGCTTCAGTAGCATTTTTCCCTTCATTAATAATACTGGTTACCGTGTTTTTAGAAACACCTGTAGCTTTAACAATGCGTTCCTGAACTCGTTGAAACTACTTTTGGTCTTCTTTAGTGTTTAGTTTGGAAAACAATTTTGATTCTATCACGAAGTACAGGTAAGCACTGTATACTATCGCGCGTGCTTGTGATTTAAGGGACTTTCCGCTCTTGGTAGGTGACAGTAGTAATCTGAAAAGAGGAAGGTAAATTTAAGAGGCCATTATTTTGGAAGTAGTAACAAATATGTTATTGCGCTCTGTTCCAAAAAAAAATATGATGAGAGATATTTATTTATTAGGAGAAAAAACAGTTACAGGTGTGGTTTAAAATATGTTTGAAATAAAATGAAATAAAATATAATAAAATATTTAAAATATATATATATATATATATAACTGGCCAGAAATCTTACATTTATCACTACAACATTTTATACACCATTATAACTTATTTAAAAACATAATATACATAACGTACTTTTATATGGGTCAGAGATAGTTATGTATAATAAAAATTAAAAGTACTTGCACTATGCAGAGAATTATTTTAATTTGTAATAACTGCTCGATATTTGCGGCATGCTGGAGCGTACTTTCGCCCTTATGTCTGGGATCCTATTGAAGTGCTAGCTACTGACGAGTGTTCGCGCTTGACGCATAAAATCGCGTATTATTCTTTATCGTTTCATTCTTATTTCGTGTTTTCTCTAATAACCGATCACTTTATCCATTGGAACGTACTGTAATTACTTATTTAGCATTTGGTAGAAATGAAATACATGTATTTCAGAAATTATTTATTTATCAGAATCAGGTTCAGCAGTATCAGTTACTTTTTTCCGAGGACGTTTCACCTGTCCCATTTATTACGAAGGAATCAACTGTCAAGTCCACCTAATTTCGATTCTTCTTTTTTTACGTGACTGATGCAATTTTGCCATTTTTCTCCTGAAATGTTGTTCAAGTCCTCGTAGAGCCGTTTTTTGACAGCTGCCAGCTTGAATGTAGTGTTTTTCCTTACTACATACCTCTTGACCCGTCTGCCCACACCAATTCGATGGGATTCAACTAGCAGTGGTAATGAGGTAATCTCAATACCTCTACACCAACTTCTTTCGCCGTTTCATCGACCACGTATGATTGGTACTGGGTTTTTACACCTTTCACGTCACAATATTGTTATTCAATGGTAATAGACTAACAGCAGCTTTCACTGATGCGACCGATTATTCACTTATTTAATGGTACATAGAGGGGTATTTGTTTCAAAACTGCCTCTATCCGCTTTCTTTAATTTTGCGCAAATCCGAATTTATGATTCTGATTATAATTTGATATAAAACATGTAAATATTAGTTATAGGGTTTTGTGTGAATAAAACTAATAAATAATTTAGTATTATTTTACTTTAAGATTCTATACATTATTAAGAGTTGAAAAATGAATAGAGGCGGTTTTGAAATTAATCAGTGGACATAGGGGCTTTTGTTTTTGAAGTAAGTGGACAGTGGCACTTTTGCATTTCAAGGTGGTGGATACAGTAGGTACTGTAGGTAAATGCAAATAATTGCTAGCATAATAACCTATTAATTTATAGACGCTATAAGCTCCTCAGAAACTTACCTTTCACGCTTCTTCAAATAGCGGTTTTTTTGTTTATAAATGCTGCGATCTGATTGGCCAAATTGTTACAGTAGCGGTTTTTTATTTAAAAGAACTAGAGGCGGTTTTGTACCTAACGTATTATTTCAAATATGTTCTTGTACGGGTTAGAGTCCGTTTCACAACTATTTTATTTATTGTGATAGTAAAGACAAATATAATTGTGTAGCTAATAAGAAAAATCTACAGATTAAATTTGAATCCATAACCCTCTATCTTGGCCCACCTAATGTGAGGTGTGGTCTAATAAGGATCATCGAGAATATCCTGTACATGGTTTCATTATTACCATTCTATATAAAACAATAATAGGAAATTTTTTTTACTTTTAATCTTACAGCCTATGCATGCGTGGAAGCGTTGTTCGTTTACCAACCACATGCTTTCTTTCTTTATAGTTAACATATTCAATACGTCCTATTCTATTATTTACAATGACAGGATTAAATTGACGGTAGCTATGCTTCATACTGCTGTCCTGGGTGGTCGAGTCCATCGATCGGCATGTATTTTAATTTTCTCAACATGTCCTAAATTGAGATCGTGGGGCCGTATGTGCCACGGGTCCCAGTGAAACATGTCCCAGAGCATTACTGTGGGTATTGTATGTACGAATTGGCCAGCCGATTTGAAAGCCATTCTGTACTGTCTTTCTATTATCAGCATGTTGGTCTTGCTATATCTTGGGAGCAGCTGTACTAATCCTTAATCGAGTATAGGGAGTAGGCAGGCCTGAATTATTGCTAATTTGATGGCTATTCGCGTAGTACCCAATGATGGTACTAAGTGCTCCGCGGATCTGCTTGGCCTTGGTTACCACTTTATTGGTATGTTGTTTCCGCTTCGGTCTGATAGCCCCATTGATCATCTCCACCAGTGGGGTCACGAGGACTTTCAAGTACTAATGTCTCCACTATAGTAAGCCAGTGGAGCCATGCGGATTTGCTAATACTTATGACTCCACTCATATTGTATAAGCACTGATCGCTATTTAATATACTATAAGCACAACGTTAATTTTCTGTCAATATTTGTTGTAAAAATAATTGTCGATGAGAAAATCAATTTGCATTTGCTCGGATCGTGTCTCTTTACTTTCGAAAAATGGAGCCAATTTCTGAAGAACAATTAGAATTAATAAATAGAAAAGGTGGAGAGGTACTATTTTACAAAAGTTACCTGTATTACAAGTATTGTTGCGGCTCCTGTATGGAGCCTAGCATCTCTATTATCGAAGAAAATTAGCAAGTCTTTGTTTCTTATTTTCTATACGAGTGTCGTTCTTTCCGAAAAGCTAGATCAGTAAGCTACTAGGTATTTCTTTCCCTGTCATTCTCATAAAATTTTCAGATTATTTACATATTCAACACACTACCACAATGTCTGAAAACCAAGGTCTTCAACCAATGCGTCCTGCCTATATTGACATACGGTGTCGAAATATAAACTCTTATGGCAGGACTGGTCCATAAATTTAAAGTCTCTCAGCGCGCTATGGCTATGCTCGGTATTTCTTTGATGGACAAAATCAGGAATACTGAAATCCGTTGAAGAACTAAAGTTGTCGACATAGCCGAAGTAATTAGCAAGTTGAAGTGGCAATGGGCTGATTACATTTGCCGTAGAACCGACAACCGATGGGGTAGACGAGTTCTCGAGTGGAGGCCACGTACCGGGAAGCGGAGCGCTGAATGCCCCCGACTAGGTGGACTGATGACCTGAAGCATCATACCGGGGGTAATTGGATGCGGAAGGCGGAGGACCGTGTGTGGTGTCGAGCCTTCGGAGAAGCCTATATCCTGCAGTGGAGAGACACGGGCTGATGATGATGATGATGACACATTAAAACTCATACTTCATAGGAAATAAATGATGAGTTGTAATTGTGAACCCAAAATCTCCGTATTATTTTCTTTCTGTATTCTTTGCAATTGTTTTATAATTTTTGTTAACAGCACGATTGAGTCTGGAGTGCCAGCCCTCGGCAAAATTATTAGTTCTGTGCAGCTGATTGTACACACACCATTCTCTTATGAAATCCTTTCGCATCCAGTACTTCTTCATACATGAAATAAATTGCTTAATCTTTTCCTTGCCTTCACATCGTGAAATTATGTATTCCCAGCCTTCCTGTATATTTTCCTCTGGAAGTAGCGTGCAATTTGAGTGGAGACATAAGTATTAGCAAACCCGCATGGCTCCACTGGCTTACTACAGTGGAGACATTAGTACTAGAAAGTCCTCGTGACCCCACTGGTGGAGATGATCAGTGGGGCCATCAGACCGAAGCGGTTGTTTCAATGTCATGGGTTTATGAAAGATTAGTCTTAGATATTTTACTTCGTCAGCGTTCTTCTCGAATTTGCACTTCAGTCCCCAGCGTTTGTAATAGTCGATAATGGTGTCGATTGCCCATTCTGGGTTGCTTGCTTTGTTTATGATGCATGAAGATTCTACATATTGAGCGTTCTGCGTATTGCACATTCTGCGTGTTGAACATTCTGATAACGCAAATTAACATAAAATGCACATTTTACGTTTTGAATGTTTTGCGTATTTGCACATTTTGCTTATTATCAAGATCGTCTGCGTATTAGAGAGTTGTAGGCCTTGGATCCTGTCTCTCTTTCGTCCCAGACGTCATGTACGTACATGTTGAAGATCATGGGACCCAGTATGAATACCTGCGGTAATAGTTGTATTTCTTCTCGAATCATCATCATCATCAGCCCATTTTTACCCCGCTGCAGGGGCTTAGGCCTCCCTCAGGGTGAGGAGGGGGCTTGGAGCTTAAGTCCACCACGCTGCTCCACTGCGGGTTGGGAACTGTAACGACCGCCAGCTATTGACAGCGTCCGGGACCGACTGCTTAACGTGCCCTCCGAAGCACGGCGTCAGTGATATTGTATACTTAAGTCAGAAAAACTCATTGGTACACGCCCGGATTCGAACCATGGCCCTATAAGGCCTTATAGATTTGAGACAGGTTCGTTGCGCTCTGGGCTATCACGACTCTTCTCGAATAGTCGTTCTTAATCTGCCTTCGGTCTTCTTCTTCTTCGGTCTTCCAAATAGTTATCTGTTATTGTGATGACGTTGGATTTTACTCCTCTGTAGTATAGTTTTTTTCAGAAAACCCCCGTTATTGACGAATGAAATGGTTTACTCAGATCACAGACCTGTGACTCAGATCCATGCTATGGATACGCTTATTCCTTTAGTCATGGCATATGGTCTGATTCTATGGAGGTTACCTGATCTGCTGTAATGCGTTGTTCGTATTGTTTTGAGTGTGCCATGTAGTGTGCCAGTATTGCTAAGTCCAGCACCTCATTACCTCGGGTTGTTGGTCTCGATTGTTGACCCGTGTGCTTTATGTCCACAGACCAGTCAACCTATAGACCACGCTTAAATAAACGTTAATATGAAAACGAAATCGCCAAAAAGTGGCGGGGTGCGGGGAGAGGTCGGCTAGTTTTCATTGGCTCGTTCAAAATTGACAATATCGCTGACAAATAGGCTTCCGACGTGCTTCCAACTGACCGCTCACAAGAGACGTAGTTATGTAGTTATGGTAGTGTCACTACCATAGCCTTGGCGAATGCTACTCCCTGTCAAAGCGTGGTCTATAAGGTTGACTGGTCTGTGTTTATGTCACAGATGCGTTCTTGTTGTAGGTCACGGACCAGTGTTCCCAGACCTCGATCTCTGGTGTGCCCTATTTGTCGCATTCGGAGGTTCATATCTTCGACAATCATAGGGTCCTCGTCCATTATCGTCTCCTCTAATTTGTTTCGCATCAAATATTGGACATGTTCGGTAGTTGTGTAGATTTGATTTTCCACCTTTGATTTTCATCGATGCTTCTGTTTCATGATTTGTTGTAAGCTTGATATTCTATTTGTTCGTTCCAGTTTGGTGTAACTGCTTGTTCTGACCACCTTAGTCCTCTGCCGATGTACATGGCTGTAGTGGGATGTGGTTGCTTGCTACTGTAGATTTTGTTGAGAGCACGTGTCCACTCGTACTCCTCGTAGCTTGGATGGCCCCGCGTTGTTATATTATATTGCTCTGTATATTGCTACATCGCGTGCGCAGTGACCTACCGTCTCACGTTGGTGGACAAACTGCGGTGAATGTTGTGGTTGTGGCGACTGTTCTCGTTGAGACAGCTTGGACTAAGGACGAAGTAGGCTTCGTTTCCCGTTGCGTGGTCGAATCTGGCTTTGGGTAACTATAGAGCTGTTTGCGACCAGGTGTCTCGAGCCTTCAGTGGTGAGTCTCGAAGTTCGGCGACCGGTTCGTTTCTCTATTTTCAGAGGGGAAATTATTTTGAGACTGTTAACAACTAATCCTGTTACCAACTAAATAATTAATGTAAATACATTTTATTCGTTCATTTTGAGTAAATGAATTGTAACCGCAGGAAACTCCGTATTTGGCCTTTTCCACATTGTTTTCGCAATTCAAATACCCGCCCTGTGGTCCCTCAAAATCAATCTGATTCAAATCAGATTGATTTTGTGGGATGCTTTTTTTTAGTTCAAAAGGCCCATCTTTAAACATCGATGTTCGTAGTACACCCAGACGAGGCGTTACCAGAATAATTATACACTTCCAGACACATCTATCGGCCCACCTAGCGTTTTAAGTTTTAACGGCCCCTAGGTAAAAGTAAATGTTAGGTTGAGCAAAATATTTTTATGTAGGTTTAAAACTGTCTCATCGGGCTTCATTTCTCTATAATTTCTATTCAGAATACTGAAAATAATAAAATTATAGCCTATAATTCAAAAATGCACCATAGTGAAAGCAAAGAGTAGTACTGGATTTTTAAAGGAATGAAACATTTATTATAATAAAATATTTAATTAATTAGAGGTTTATTGCCTCCTAAGACATCCACGACACCCCTCATACGATTAGGCATAGAATTTATCAGTCGCGCTATGAAATTCTGAGGTATTGTCTTCCATTCCTCTTCTATTGCAGTTTTCAGCTCCTGCAACGTTTGTGAAGTTGGCTGGCGAGCCCGAACACGCCTCTTTAAATCGTTCCATAAGTGTTCGATTGGATTCACGTCTGGGCTTCTTGCTGGCCAGTACAGTAGAGTCCGGTTATAACGACGGCCAAGGGACCGGTGATATTACGTCTCGTATTAACCGGAAGGCGTACTAAACGAACATACAGTTTTTGTGTTTGATTAATCACATACATAAAGTATTTAGTAATATATAAATGACCAGCAGATAAAAAAAACATTTAAATCAAAATATGTAGTTATGTATGTGTTTATTTAATGTTACATATGTACGTACATAATGTACCGGTCTATATATGTAATCTGTTGTAACATCTAGTGCAAAAAGTCTGTTATTTTTGATTGTTTTTGGGTTTTATTTCTATAATAAGAAGTACGAACTGCATTATGCAAACGAGACATAATACTTTTCATGGTGTCATCTTCAAAATTAGAATGCACAAACACATTTAGCACTTTTGCAGCTTTTAGAGCTTCAGATACCCTCGGAGTGGTACAATTTTCTTCCAGGCCATCGTCATTATTATCTTCGCTATCTTGCCTGTTGACGATAACATTTTATAGAATATTTTCTTCAGTCGGCTCCAATAGCAAAAAAGTTCTTCATGTCATGGGCAGTCCATTATTCAGAGCTATCGCCGAGACAGGCAGTGGCACATCATCATCATCATCGTTGTCGGCAATAACACTGAGACTATCTCGGACAAATCCAGCATGTCTATAACAGTTGAAAATTGTTCCTGACGTAAGCTTGTTCCAAGCGTCGTAAATCGTTTAAATGGTATCCAGTATTGTGATCCTTGGATATATGATCTTTCGTCAATGGAGAAACTTTTTCGTTTTGTAGAAGCCATTTTTGTACGCGTACTCACCCATAACCCCCAAATTAGGTACTACCGTAAAATAAACGGTCGCATTCCAAACAGCGCAGCGGTATGTCGGCAAGGGGCACGTCAACACTCGTAGTTGTAACTAGACAATTATGTTGTAAGCGGAGTCGTAATAAAAGAATGTCCTTTCATTTAAGCTTATTGTAAAACCAAACATACGCCTATACTTACGTCGCCAAAAACGGTTGGTTGCTATATGCGAAGTCGTACAAATTGTACTCCCCTGTACATTACTATGATATCCACATGTCGAAGATATTCCTGAACGATTCCAGCCGTATGCGGTCTCGCATTATTGTACATTAAAATGAAATTTGAGCCGACACATACAGCGAATGGCATCACATGAGGTTCTAAGCACTGGCGTATGTACCTACCTGTGACCATCTAACGATAGAAGTCGTGATCCACTAACAACCAGAAGTTCAGTTTTCGAAATTTCCAAAATTTTTTCCCAGATTGTCCATGACCCACCACCAAAAGTAACCCTCTCTTGTATGCAGCACTGAGCAAATCGTTGTGATTATCTTCGGTATACTTTATTTTCTTTCATCATTACCATAAGGAGTAATCTTCGATTCATCGGTAAAGAATACTTGGCTCCATTGTTGCCGAGTCCACTGCATATGAGTTCGTGCAAACTGAAAGCGCGATGTTCGGTGTGCCCGCGTCAATTTGGGGCTATTAACTGGCTTGTGTGGTACCATATCACGTACTTTCAGTTTTCTGCGGACAGTTCGAGCGCTCACAGATACTTCTTGGTGTTTTATGTTGGTTCCTGAATAAATACACAATATAAAGTCTTTAATTTTATTTAATATTAATTTTGCATTACGAAGATTCGACATTGACAATGACAATAGTTCTATAAAATTACGTTCATAGAGTAATATAGGTTTTATAAAGATTCAGCTTGATTATTTGGGTGCCTGTTTTATTTGAACCACTTTCAGATGGCGCTATCACATTTACTATTTTATTAATTGCCCAACAATAGATGTCGCTACGGCTAGTCAGTAGTGCCATCTAGCGGTTCATTATAGTATTTTATTACATTATTAGCATTTTAATATATTTGTTATAAAATAAAACAAATTTGTTTTGAAATAAAATACTTTGTTAAGTATACACATAAAAGGGCACTTACAATTGTCAAAAACTAGCGATTCTTTTATGGCACAAAATCCTGTTGAAAAGAAGCGCTATTAAAGTAGACAGATATATTTTCTCAAATTGCGCATTACAGATATTTAGCGTAAGCAACATTGTAACTTTCACAATTTAAAGTGCAGAAAAATTTAGTCAAAATAGATGTACATTGGTATTTTAACTGTAAGTTAGTGGGCCATAAAAGTAAACCTTTGATTGTTTGAATCCAACTAGAAATACTGGGCACAGTTACTAATGTGTTAATAAGTTCACCTTTGATATTCAATTTTGTTTTTTCAATTTCTTTGTTTCTAAGATTTGTAAGGCTTCATGCCAAAATTTATGATGTATAGATGTAGGCGTTAGGGCCACTCTAAATTTTTTGCCATTTCTTATTGTGGCAAAAGAAGCGTTTACACTGTCAAACAGTTTATCAAAAAATATTAATATTTCGAGCATGTGCATTTCGAGTCTGAGCATGTCCTGACGGTAACTCGTTCCGTTCTGAAACAATAATCCAAAACATCAACTTATAATAATATACAAAAAGCATCACAAGTTAAAACTATCAAAAATGTCTAATTTTCTCTAGACATAAAAAGGTCTCTAGTAGACACATTAATCATTTGCTGACCCAACATGAATAAAGAGTAGACTATTGTTTTGATAATTTAGGCAAAATGGAATAAGTAGGCATACGTACAATAAATATTTAAATAATTGCATTAAATATCTTAACAAGCAGCTAAAACAATGTTAGAAGAAAAAAAAATTGACATCTTTAAGTGAAGTAATTTTTTTAAAGATTTTACCATATCTTAAATTAAGTTAATTCTTTAAAAAATATGAATGTAACATATTCGAAACTTATTTGAAAAGATTTATGTCAATCCATTGCCTATATTTTGCTGAATTATTAACACCCACTGACACACAGACCAATGGGCATCGGTCATATAATATTTTAATCACGATTTTTGTTAAATATACAAAAATAAATTAATTTAAAAATGTAATAATTCTATAACTTAAAATCTTTAGTTGTTAAAACATCCCTATTACAGTGGATTTAACATCTAACTTGGAATATATGAATGATTTTAGGGAACTAAATTGTCACATAGTGGCATATCGAGAGTAGAGCACTCCCACACAAAAACTATAATATAACTAATATTACCTGCCATCATTCACATATTGACACCAAAAGATGAGCTAAACACTTGAGTGGCATATTTCACCTTCATTTTCTTTATTTTTTAAGGAATAATGTGGCAATCTGTTAATTTGTACAATAACGACATTCCTCTAAAATTTGTGTTCGCATTATATGTGTTACGAACACACAGAGTAACGACCGCCATCTAGCGGCAACCAGTAAAACCGCTTTGTAAAACGAAAACAACACGAAACTCCTACTCAACACCAGATGGCGTTAGAGGAAAGGTATAGTCTCGAAAAGTCAATACCTGCGTGAGACTTTCTAGAATTATCCAACCCGGTTGATTGCGTTCGCGCGAGTGGTGTGAGTTCTAGAATGCTCTCTAGTTTTGTTACGACCCATATAAATAGCCGCAGGAGGGCGAGCGAGTTCAGTTCAGTTTTTGGGCTACTTCCGAGGCGACTTCGAAGCGAAACTAGTGATACAAGTGAAATCTACGACTTGGCTCGACCTAGGACATCGTGAGTGTTTAGTGTTTGGACCTAGTGTTTTGTTTTGGACCTAGTGCTAGTGAATAAAGTCTTCAAAAGAGTCAGCAGGTCTTTCTCTCCGAATCCTTCGAACCCTAACACGTAACATATGCATCTATAATATGTGACCACTTTGCAATGACCTTTTTATCATCAATTGTTGCATGCAAAGAATTTTTCTTCTTCTTGTGTATCCTTTATCAAACTGTTGATTGAAGCTTTAAATATTTGAGCTTGAACACAAATACTGCAAACAACTTCCAAACCAGCTTCAATTGTTTTTGCAATAACCTCTTTCAAAATATTTTTCACATCATAAGATTTCACCTGATTATTAGTAAAAGTGAACCATATTGGTTGCTTAAATTTTTAAAGACACCAACAACCATAAATACTAATACATGGTCAGCATAGCTAATTGTATTCTCATTGTCGCATGTGGTTTTGAACCCATGTATTTGGTCTTCTGCTGAATTATATTGTAAATTTGATGAAATTGCCATCTTGTCAAAAACAATAGAACATACATGATGATTTAATTTGAGGCTTTTGCCTTTTTCTTTTAATGCATCAAATAGGTTTTTTGTTATACATAGGTTTAATGTTGATATTTCGCAACATCTTTGATAAAGTGGATCTTGAGGGCAAAAGGAATAATTTTGATAATAAATCATATAATTTTGGACCTTGTTTAAATAAAGATAAAGACAGAATTTTCTCATTGTTGGTAAATCTTCTACCTGGGCCCTTCTTTTTGGATTCTCTGTATTGAGCATTAAATAATAACTTAGCGGCTGGTGTCATTTTAATTTTCTTTTACTTTTCGTCACTTTAAGAAAGCAATCATTTTTTTTTTCAATTTCTTAGCTGCAGCCAAACGATCCTTATATAAGTGTTTACCTACTTGTTTGGCTTTTATCCCATTTCATTCTTAGTATTTTAATTTGCTTCTGTAATTCATTTTCAATTCTAGAAAACCGATGAAAGTGCCGTTTATGGGTCCCTAAAATAAAAAATAATACACTCAATATAGATTGTATGTCATACTGTTTTCATGTTTTTCACCTGACTGCGGAGATGTTTACAAGTTCTTACCTTCTTAACTTTAAAATATCGGTGGCATATTTTGCGATTTTTAATGTGTTCCTTTGTATAACCATCGACTTGCTTCAACGTATGCCCACCAATTGCTTGAAGCCATTCTTCAAACCTCTTAGAAAAACGACTTCAATCAGGGAATTGGTGCATTGGAACGCTTGGCTTCGTACTGCCTAGAAAATAAACATATCAATTTGAGGCTTATGTACTCTTTGAATTTGTTGAAAAGAATACTGATCGTAATATTAGGTACATATTTGACGACCGCTTAGCCTAGTGGGCAGCGACCCTGCCTGCGAAGCTGGAGGTCCCGGGTTCGAATCCCAGGTCGGGTCAGTATTTATATGATGAATATAGATACTGGTACCGGGTCTTGGTTGTTAAATGTATGTGGTGTCTTCGCTTGGTACCCAAAACACAAGTTAATGCTTAGTTTGGGGCCTAGACGTTGTTGTCATGTGTACCTTATTATTATTATTATTATTATTATTATTTATTATATTCTAACTGCTGGTAATTTTGCATCCAGGACCACAACATGGTCTATAGCTGGGTTTCATTTTTCAACAATTATAGTTATGCAATAACAACAAAGAAATAATAACGAGACAAATAAACTTAATGACAAATTAACAAAAAAACAAATTGCATGGAATCTGGAATAAATACAAATAGATCACAAAACTATCGTAATGAAAAAACAAACGTTAATTTTGTTCAAATTTAAACATTTCAAGTTTTTTATTTTTATTCCTTGGGTTCTTGCTCTTCTAGGCCACATTTTTCATTTTTTTTAGAGATATGTATGTATTGAAATTGAATTTTAATTATAATAGAAATATGTGTAGTAAATGTCCCCAAAATATAGTTTTCTTATTTTATTTATTATACACTGTTATTATAATAGTTAATAAAGTATAGAAAAATATATATAGGTATAAATATGTATAGGTAGGCAAAATATATTTTTTTCACTAGTAACTCACAATAAATAGTGTATTTGAAAGACATATAGATGTCGCTAATTAAACTATAATATACAAAATATTTTTATAGCCAATGATTACGTTTACGTTCCGTTACTTATGATCATAGACAAATTAAATTTAAATCAGACTATCTATACTAATATTATAAAGCTGAAGAGTTTGTTCGTTCGTTTGTTTGTTTGTTTGTTTGAACGCGCAATTCTCGGGAACTACCGATTCGAATTGAGAAATTATTTTTGTGTTGGATAGTCCATTTATCGAGGAAGGCTATAGGCTATTATTTATTATTATATCAGCTACGACCGATAAGAGAGGAGCACCAACGAAAAATGTTGCAAAAACGGGAAAAAATATTCTTTTTGATAGCTTCCGTTGCGTGCGCTGCGTAAACGGTTGATGTTAAGCAAAAGTCATGTATGACGGGATTTTTCCCCTTTGAAGGATCTAACAAAAGTCCGCGACAGCATATGTGTATCTTTTAAGGTTGGTTTATTATAACCTTTTTTATGGCAATCAAATTTATTCTAACATAATGCACTATTTGCGAAGATGTTTTTTAAACATTACCTAGGAATGGAGTGATAGGAAAGGGAAGGGGAGGGAAAACGCGATGGGGAACGTTTCTGTAGTCTACCCGAGCGGAGCCGGGCACTACCGCCAATCATAAATAAGTAACGACGTGTTTCAGAGTTTTTTATTTTCAAGTTTTAAGGGGGAAGCAGCATTTTGTTCCGCTGCAATAAAATCTACATCGCTGAATATGGTTTTATTCAAAGCCCGGAACCCGTTTGCTGCAATTTCGCCTGTTTGAACTTTCATGTAAGCTCTTCCAAAAAGCTCTACCATGTCAAAAGGGCTTAGTGCTCTCTTGTTGCTGATCCAGGTTCGAATTTCTTCACTGTAGTAAATTTTTAAAGGCCCCATAAACGTTTTGTCTAGTGGCTGCAGCTTGTGGCTGCTTGTGTGAGGTGGTAAAGATACGATATCAACGTGATAATTTCTAGCCAGGTCTATTAAATCAATGTTTCGGGTGTGGCTGAAGATTAATGATGTTGTATCTGAACTGAAGTCAAATGAGGGTTTCTCAAGCTGGTCATAAAGATAAACCGATCTTGCCTTTCTGTTGCCACACGAGATCTTGGTCTTCCTTGATGAGGAACGAAGCCGCCAGTATCCAAGTACCTCTGATAAACTCGTCGTACAGTAGAACGGCTTAAATTCAGTTGTGGTTGTACATTCACATTCCTTTGGCTATGTGCGGCTCGCAGAAGTACTATGGCTTGGGCGGAAATTTCAGGCCGAGTATCCATATTTCTTTTTGTTGAATACTGACTCAAAGTTAAGAATATTCTTTTTATGGTAACAATACATAATCAGAAACTTTAATAAAAAATATCCAATTTAATAAAAAATATCGCGAATTAACAAAATGTTTGTTTCTTTCCTTGGACCGTTGAAAACATTGAAGTGACTCGAATTTTGTAGTTTTTTAATATAAAAAAAAAACCAAAAAAATGGCCAGCAATTAAGCTTCAAAACTGCATAAAAAGTTTTTGGTCAAACTAACATTTATTTTTATCTAGGCATTGTTAAAGCTTAAAACACTAGGTGGGTCGATAGATGTGTCCGGAAGTGTATTTTTTTTCTATTATTGTGCCTAGTATCTATGTTTTGTAATCGAATAACACGGGGATAGTATTTCCTAGTCACTTTATCACAGTTACAAAACTCACAAAGGTTATCTATCAAATATGTAGGTACTAAATGTTGTCTATAAAATTTCCTTTGAAGATCGTAATGTGATATACTGGTCAATTCACGTGGATCCCCTGCGGCATCCCTCCAAGAGATCCTACCCGTCGGTATCATAAAATTAAGTTTAAATTAATGTTAATTTATGACTTTTATTGTTTCAAATAAATGTATTGTTTATAATAAAATGAGCTTTTATTTCTTCATTCAACAAACATGAACAAGCATTAATTATTTGGTTACAGAATAACCAAAGCAGGATATTGTTATTGATTTAATTAAATTAAACAAGGTTTTTTTTGTATTAAGTAGTTTATTTAAAAATCTTTGTTATATAAACCAACACTTTATAAACATACAACTCTGAATACAAGTTAGTTCGTAGAGCGAACGCAGCGACGCGTTACTTTGGCGGCATTCGAATTTTGGGGTAAAATTTTTTTTTTTAGCATTCTCTCTGAATATAATATGAATTTAAAGTCGAATAGCATATTATATAACTAAAAATATTATTGCTATTCTATTGCAACTAGATCAGATTGAGCAATTCGGTCATTGAACCTTTTTTTGGTGCCCGACTTTTAGACTGCACGTTGTGGATTTGATGTCGCTTGTGTTTACGAGCGCTTCTTTAAGTTCAGCTTCATTCATTGTGACATTCAGTTAGAATCGGGACCACGGGACGGGTGGAGGGGTGCGTGATACGCTATACATAACAAAGTGCATTTTTTCTATATTTTCATGGAAGACGGGCTTGAATGAAAAATGCGAGTTTGGTAACGTAAAGACAGACATATTAAAATAATTTTTGGGTGCGAAGTAAACAGAAATAGGTATCTGACCCGTTGACAATTGCCAAGTATTTAACTTACAAACATAAAAATGTGTTAATATTTTAAAACAATATATGCCTCTATAAATATAAGCGATGCTCGGAACTACAGCTAAAGACGTTCTCCGTCGTCGGTCTTTAAAAAGAAAAAAATAATTTGTATAAGTATGAATTTATAAAACGGCCGGAACGCTTATCTAACATAACTTAAACTAAATAAACACGCTCTAAAAACAAATGACATTACACGAATGATATAAATACAAGTGATACAATTTTTGGTAACAATTCCTTAACAATTACGAAATGATATGAATTATTAATATTAATATTGAAAAGTGTGCACTGGAAAACAAAAAAAAAAAAAACAAATTGTTACAAAAATGTTAGTATTTACAAATTAACAGTTACAGAAACACGCGGATCACTAACCAGTATATAAAGGCTACTCCTTACATTTACATTAATTCATTTCAAATTATCCAATGTTGGCTACATTCGACAGTTTGATACGAACCGTTCGTATGTTATAGATATATACAGTAGCATAGTGGGTGGGAGTTAAAATTATCTGGCCACTGTGTCACAATAATATATAATTGATAACATTTTCAGGTGTACACATAAATAACAATATTGTTAAGTAATTCAAAATCGGGGGATTTTCGCGCCATATTTAAATAAGTCGATCGTAAAACTAGCATCAGTGGCCAGGTGGCGGTGGAGTAGTGTGGTGAAGACGAGCGGTGAGCTGGTTCTAAGGTCACGCCTCGAAAATTTTCTTCCGCTCGGCCACCATTCCGACGAGAGGAGCGCCTGAACACCGCATGCCGCTTAGTTCTGAAAAAAGTATTTACGAAAAATGACTTCGATGTTTATAATAATAAACCTGGGACGTCCCATACAGCGCCATCTAGTCCCAAACTAATCAAAGCTTGTAATGGGTAGGTACTATAATAGAGAAGTGATATACATAAATATACTATATAATAAATACATATATAGATAATTTAGCTCCTAGACACGAAACAAATAGACATGTTTTTACACACAAATATTTGTCCCGGGTGGGAATCGAACCCGCGACCCGTAGCTCCTCAGTAAGGGTCTCTAAGCACTCGACCAATCGGTTAGGCCAATGTTCACAATAGAGTAGTTAAATGATATTGAAGATGTTTTAAGAAAATAAAAGAGTAAAACTTAGAAAACCCACAACGAAATGTCGTCAAGTCAAAATATTAAATAGGTGGTTCTTTAAAAAGAGTGAAATAAAAATAAATGTATTTTACCTTATAGTGGAGCTAAAACCATAAAATTTAAGATGTTATCCGTCGTGCTTGGCCTGTAGCCTGTATAGAGGAACTTTAGTTATTTCAGCCATGAAAATGGTTAATTGACAAATTTTATTGTTTAATAAACAATACTCTACGAGTCTACGGTCTACGAGTATTACGTCTATTACAAGGTAAAATACATTTATTTTGTTTTCACTCAAGACCACTTTTTAATATTTTTTTACTTGATGGCTTTTCGTCGTGGGTTTTTAATTTTTTTTTAATTTATCTTCTTTTAAAGAATAATTATTATATAACAGATTTGTTTCAGTACACATAGCTACTGCAGCGTCCCTGGAGGCTTAGAACCGTAAACTAACAGCTGTTTTAGAGAAACCCATATACTACGGCGCCCTCTCGTGCCCTATAACCGTAACACACGTCTAAGCTTCTAGTCTGAAGTGATACCTATGTAAAACAAACAATCAAAATATCGGCTTAGCCATTTTAGACCAACTCAATTACAGCAGCGCTCCTGGTGGCCTACAGCCGTTTATCATGTTTATAACTTGGCTCTGAGGTATACTGAGTCTGAGGTATTATCTATCTAATACAAAAAACCTGATCACAATCGGTCCAGCTGTTTAAAAAAAAATACTTAGATTTACCGCCATCTGGTGGCCAAAACTACTCTGAAATGATACCTATGCAATATGAGAAATCGCATCGATATCAGTCCAGAAGTTTATGGAGAAAATAGTGACACATATGCAGAAACAGACACACAAACAACTTCTTACCCCGAACGCCTTTATTTAAATTAGTGAATAATAAATATAAGTTACTTAAATAAAATGAATAAAAGATCCAATCCTTAAATATACCGGGTATTCGGTTCTAGCTAGTCCAAACTTAGAGCACGTAGAGCTTACCGAACTAAAAAAAAGTTTCAAGTGAGCAGACGGCGCAAACTAACGGTTACCGAGAAAAACATGCTTGAAGTTTAATTTTTTTATCTTTTTTTTTAAAGTTTTTTGTTTAGTTCAGTAAGCTCTACACGCTCAATAAGATTGAACTACGTTCAATCGAACACCAGATATTTATCAATGTATCTAATATGTTGAAGTTTTTGAATACGGTTTAAAAATTCACCTTTACGGGCGACAGTTGCAGGTTTCTTGTGGTCTCGGCTTTCGCAAACGACATCTTGGGTAGCGGCGCCCGCGGAGATTTCGCCTGTGGCAACGCCCAAACACTTCATTATAGATGTCTATCAACGCAACCAATTTACGGCAGTATCCATAAATATACGGAATGTCGAAATATTTATAGAGATCTGTAATCTGAGAATCTGAGATCTTTTAAAAATTTAATTTAAAAATTTAATCATGACTTGCCCGTTGTACTACTAGGGTTGTACTACCAATTCGTCCACGAGGGCTTTTTGTCCATGGACTTCAAGTACAACTAACTGGTTCCACAACCGGGCATTATTCACTTGCCTGTGGTAATACCAAGTATAGTATAATAGTATTTATTTCCTCCAAAAATGTTTACAAGACATGTTATGTAACAAAATACAATATAGTTTATCGCAAAAAATGTAAATTATTGTGGAAGACTGGAACCTAAACTAGGTCGAGCCTGTCTTGAGTTTGTTGAAAAATGTAACATCAGACTCATCCTATGGCCCACACTACAATACATGTAATTTTATACGGGCAAGTGAAAAATGTCCAGTTGTACATAGTAGGTCCACGGGCAAAAAACTCCTCCGTGGACCAACTGGTAGTACAATCCAGGTCTGGTAGTACAACCCAGGTAGTATCACGGGCAAATCATAAATTTAATTTATCCACAAGTTATATGTACACAATACAATTCATATCATCGCGTCGCTTTACTCACTGTACGAAAGTGAGTTGAAGAGTTTTCTATCGAAATCAAAATTATTTTATTTGATTTTAGTTATAATAAAAATATTCGACATGTAGATATTTATGCATTAGACTACACACAGACAAACTCGTTAAGTACCTACGGTTTTATAAGTTACTAAAATTTTTCAAACCAAACACGAAAATTACTAATATCACAGTTAATTATCATTAAAGTTATTACAGATTAACTCATATTTGTGTGCAATGGATATTGTATTAGTTGCTCAAGCTATTACTGGTTAAAAAGCAAACGCAATTAACAGCAAGGTTGAATACGCAGGGAGTTTTAAAAAATATATCCAATAACGTATCCATCGGTAAGACAACTTTTTCTGAGATACCACTTTTATGTTTTCTGTCGAAAATGTGGTTTAAACTAAAAAACGGATTTCATTCTTATATACATATATATATTTAAAAAAAATTGGTATATTGAACCGTATTAATTTTTAATTATAACGACAAGTTATTAATTTACCTATTCGTTACTATTGGTTATTAGTTATTAACTATTAGTTATTAATTTTTCAAAATGGTGATTGACTAGACTGGATATGACGACATATTTACGCTTCCATGGAGAGCATAGAGTTGAAATAGATTATTTGCTACTGATTAACAACTGCTTAGATAAGCGTTTTTTTTAAAATGGCGCAAGTAGAATCATAGTTCCATGGAAATTATATACTTTACTTTACTTTAATTATATACATCTTAAGAAAATCTTAATATTAACCGTACAATGTCTTTTTTTTAAATTAAACTTAGTTCAAAGCAAAACTTATGAAATACTGACATACTATATATTTCATCTACACTTATATGATTCTTTATAATGTAATTTTACGGAGTTTTCTTTTCCAAAATAATGTTAAAAGTCACTTCACGTTCGCCGCGCCATTCTGCGCAAATTTCTGCCAATCTAACCAAGCAATTTTACAATCAGTGTCATAGAATCATTTTGACTCAATACTCCCTTTGGAAGCGTAAATATGTCGTCATACGCGGTTTTGTCAATAATCACTTTTAAAATTTAATATGTAACTAAAGAAACATATTTTTTAAATTAAAGGAATGAATTGATTTTTTATTTTGAACCATATTTTCGGTAGATAACCTAAAAACGGTACCTATGTTAACAAAAATGGTCATACCGAATTCTCTGATATTTACACACACAAACTACAAATATATGTTCTAGAATTCATTGAAAAAATAAAATAGTTTTAATAGTACTCCAATACGTACCTGTAATTCTATATAAGAAGTATAGGGGTGCAATATTGCTTCGTGTAAAGTGTTTAAAATTAGCGGGTGCAGGGTTTATCTATAGCAATGCCATAGACGACAGAAATACGAGTGACACAAAATAACAACTATAGATCAATTAAAAGTCAAAGTTATTATTTAGAGGTACTTTTTTAAATACTCTTTCATGGCTACTAAACTTCAGTTTATTGTACTTTACAATTTTAATTAAATATGGAACATTCAGGGCCAATTTGAGGTAGGCATTTAAACAAAAATATCCAGCCAAGAAAATACCAAAAGTGAATTTGCCAATATTCATTGCATACATATTAAAACTAAATTTGTAAGTTACTGAACAAAAAAAAAAACAAAGTCCAGTCGAATAATTTTTGTATGTACAATGACGTTGAGATGATAGAGCGCCGTATAAGATATGAAAAAATATATTTTTCAATATATTTGCTATTAATACGGCCTTTTTACTTTATACCAATCACACACTAGCATTCTGTTTGTGACGCATGCGTAAATCGCGAAAAGCAACCCGCTCGCGCAATTATTACATTTGAAGTATCTACCTATTAGTATCTACCTAATTTTAATCGCAAATGTATTGAAAAACGTCGTATGACGCTCGTATACTCAGTAAGCTGACTATTATAGTCATCAGTTTATTATAGGCACTCGGCTTCGCCTCCTGCATATAAACACCTCGACTATAATATGCACCTTACCGTACTTGCATCATAATGTAGTATTAAAAAATCCACATTATTTTCCATCTAAAAAGAACGACCCTGTCGTTGGAGCCGCTGATCGTTAAGATGCCTGTTAGCAATATTTCCGTTTCGTTATAAAATCTGTATAAAAATCCATAGATCTTGCAGTCCCCGCAACCATCGGTTTCATTGAAAATGAACCTACCCAAATCCGATTTTCACAGATTATTTTATTTTATTGCCGTGAAATCGTGGCATTGCCACGTAACAGTGGTTTTGCCATGAAAACGTGGCACTATTCTTTTCAACTCTTTAAACTCAGAAATAAATTAACGAAAAAAAATATTATCGTTTGTTCAACATATTTGAAACATTTAGGTTTTAAACTGCAGCGTCTGATATCTTTAAACGTTTTGAACTCGATAATGAAGCATTCGAACGAATACAGGGCGAAAGGCGATGACCGTAATGTTAACAAGTTCCCGATCGTCCATAAAATCTAACATGTGATGTCAAATTTCTTGTTCGATTTATAACCGATTTCCAAAATTTTGGTCTCAAACTGTAGCTACCGACGCCTTCTAACCTTTTCTGTAACACTTCAAAGCAATCCGACGAATAACCTCTGAAATATAGTAACTTATATCCGCAAACACCAGCGATCGACCAAAAAATCTCATCTTTCGGAAATAATTTCTCTTACAATTACTAACCGATTTCCAAAAATTTGGTTTCAAACCGTAGCTACGTTAATGACCGAGAAAACATTTTTTTTTGATTTTCGATATCGGTCCCCGATCTCGAAATATTTTGGATTTAGTAAAAAAAAATCCAAAAAATCCCGATTTTTTTAAATTTTCCAATTTTTTACAAAAATTACTTAAACCGATTTCCAAAATTTTGGTGTCATAAGATGCGCAACTGAATTCTTGATCTTATAAAATCTTAAAGTCTCGGCTAGACCCCACACCCTCGGAGTTATGGCCAAATATGCGTCTCCCGTGAAATGGATTTGACAGTCATTTTCAATGACAAAAATATTTTCGTTTATTCAACATATTTGAAATATTTAGGTTTTAAACTGCAGCCTTTGATATCCTTAAACATTTTGAACTCGATAATGAAGCATTCGAACGAATACAGGCCGAAAGGCGATGACCGTAATGTTAACAAGTTCCCGATTGTCCATAAAATCTAACATGTGATGTCAAATTTCTTGTTCGATTTCCAACCGATTTTCAACATTTTGGTCTCAAACTGTAGCTACCGATGCCTTCTAACCTTTTCTGTAACACTTCAAAGCGATCCGACGAATACCTTCTGAAATATAGTAACTTATATCCGCAAATACCAGCGATCGACCAAAAAATCTCATCTTTCGGAAATAGTTTCTCTTACAATTACCAACCGATTTCCAAAAACTTGTTTTCAAACCATAGCTACGTTAATGACCAAGATACTATTTTTTTTTTGATTTTCGATATCGGTCTCCGTTCTCGAAATATTTTGGATTTAGTAAAAAAAAAATCTGTATAAATCCCGATTTTCTTACACTTTCCAATTTTTTTCAAAAACTACCAAATCGATTTTCAAATTTTGGTGTCATACGATGCGCAACTGAATTCTTGATCTTTTAAAACCTTAAAATCTTGGCTAGACTTCATACCCTCGAAGTTATGGCTAAAAATGCGTCTCCCGTGAAATGGATTTGATAGTCATTTTCATGACAAAACAGATTTCTAGGCGCAAAGCAATGACTGCAAATATTAAATTTATTTGTACCTTTTTACAGTTCTTTTGTTCCCACAAATTGTACATTTCGAATTAATATACCAACAAATATTGCAAACTCACTTTTAATAATTGAGTTGTAGATACGATTTTTTTATACACGTCGGATTGTGTGTTAATGTATAGGCGTATTGGAGTATATGATAGTTCCTAGGTTTCGTTGTTGATTTTATTATTACCTGTCTGAGAGCCGCGAGGCCATTTGCTGAGGATGTGGCGACCGCGTGGCCACGGCGCGGGAACGGGCGAGACCGCGGCCGCACACAACTGTTAGGGCCCACACCGCGCAACATGCAATGTGCCATATGTACACTCAACACCGATTACGCCTCTGATCTAGGGATGGGTAATCCGGCGGGTGGTCACGCGATATATATGAATATATACTACAAGCGAAAATTTAAACTGCAAAGTTATCTCTAATGATCATGTTCAAAACTGGGAACTGGGAACATTTACTGGGAACACACTTCAGTGACTACCCTATCCAGCGATAGTCAGCAGTAAACGTGTTATAATTCACTCGTCCGCAAGATTAAGGTCATAATTGAACGGGTAAAGTTGAAAATTAGTGCACATATGTCTTATGATTTTGCAAAATGCTCTGAGGACCTTGGAAAATAGCTGCCATCTTGGAAATATACTCTATTTTCCAAATAATTTGTACATTTTTCGAAAACTATAAACTGTATAGCACATATTCATCATCATCATCATCAGCCCATTTTTACCCCACTACAGGGGCTTAGGCCTCCCCGAGGGTGAGGAGGGGGGCTTGGAGCTTAAGTCCACCACGCTGCTCCACTGCGGGTTGGGAACTGTAACGACCGCCATCTATTGACAGAGTCCGGGACCGACTGCTTAGCGTGCCCTCCGAAGCATGGTGTCAGTGATATTGTGTACTTAAGTCAGAAAAACTCATTGGTACACGCCCGGATTCGGACCATGGCCCTATGGGGTCTTATAAATTAGCATCTATTGGAAATCATTAAATATGTCGAAAAAAATTAAACTTTCGTCTAGAAATGAAATTGTACCCCAGAACGTCAAATAAATTTAAAGGATTTTGTTAGTCTCATTTTGTCGATATAACCAGTCCCATGTTGTATTTCTTGAATATAAAAACCTGAGTGTTCATTTAAAACAGCCAGAGGTATCTCTGGACAGTGCTGTGTACCTTCAACTTATTTAGCTATCTGGTCTCTTGTCAAAGACTACCTATTCGACTAGTGGGGCGATGCGGGGCAGGTACATATGCCCTTTACCCCGCGCGCCAATGCTCGGTACCGAATCTGTGATTATATATATATATATATATATATACCTACAACATTGAATCTTCTAAAATTAAATCGATTGATCAATAAGGTCGGACTCGGAATTGCGGACCACCAAATCGCGCGGGGTTACCCAAACCTAATTCCGCGGATTTTTTTATAATCTAGTAAAGTGCTTATAGAGACTTGTCTTGAGATATACTGTGACAGTACCAATTAATTAATACTTTAATTTTATTAGAGTTTGGAAACGATCGAACTCATTACGAGCGAAAGTCCTATGCGGACTATGATGTCATTAGAAATCAACAATTAAAAATTATGAAAGTGTATAAGTAGGTACATATCGGAAGCATTGAGCATCGTGTCAACTGTTATTAAAAATAGTTAGCACTATCCTTCAATGTTTTATCTACCTTTCAATAATATTCCTGAATTTTTATCTTGATTTATATATGTGTAAAACATATGTTATATACATATACTTAATAAACATTCATGAATTCCTATTATTTATAGGTAAATAAAATTATGTGGACATAGTGCTAAGCACATTTCTATAGAAAGTTCCATGTTTGCTACCTGTGCTTCCAAAGTATAGAACTTAATCGTTTTGCGTTAATAAAAACTAAAAGAAATCATTTAAATTTCTGTAACATAATTTTGAAAGTTTTAATTTAAATGTTATATTTGTGTATATATGTATCTATGTTAATATGATATAGGTTATGCTGTGCTGATGTTCATACATGCAAGCGTGACGCAGCTACAAGCTTGAAGAGTATTAGGTGATTTAAGAATGAAGCGTATACAGTTTTGGCGAAGATTTAAGAAAGCAAGTGTTTAGAGTGATGGAGTCAATTAATTAAATAGCGAAATTATTACGTACCGGCCCCGCTTCTTCGATGAGTTGCGAGATAGACGAAATCTCCATGTTTTTCATTTCGTTGGCTTCCGACATCAAGTGGGCCCGTAGTTGTTTGTTTCTGTAATAATATTGTGTTAGATTAATATTAATTACAATTAAACATGTATTTTGAAATAACCATTCCTTATACAAAGCGGAGACGATAATACAATAATCGGAAACATTGGCTAAACTACGTCATAGGGGTATTTCGAAACTATCAGAGATATTCTAAGATTGAAATTGAAATTATAATTTTTTTCAAATAAACAAGCACAAAAACAGATATAAAATAGAACACCATTTATAAATATTGGTTCACTGACTAATAAGAGCGGCAATAGCGCGATATCAAGTGACAACGTGAAGTTTTAGCGCCATTAAAGCTAAATAAAAATAATTACACCGAATAATCACAGTAGCGTAATTATTTAAGAAACCTCTAAATTACGATCACAAACACATAAAACGGAATGCACGTCGCCAGATCGAATGACCACGTTTAAGAAACTGCATCAAAAACGAGGCGTTAAAATTCGTGTTGAACAAAGAACGTAGGAAAATGGCGGAAATAAGGTACTGATTAAAAGCTGCGACTGTTTTGGAACCTCTCGACGAGTAACACCCGAACGAGTATTTCACGCGACATACAAGCGAAATCGCGGCTAGCTAACTGACGGGTCGAACGCTTGTTCTGTAACATGCGTGTTACAAAATAAGCATCTTTGGTGGTACCACTATTCAGTGGTAAAAAAATGTTATCATTGTTTAAAAAATTTGCCCGTAGTACCACCACTGGTACAATATGGTTTTACCACGGGCAAATCGCGTATGTGACATTGTTGTACTTATTCTAAACAATGTTTTATGATGTAACATGTTGTAAATTATGTTAACCTGGCTTTTTTTACCATTTATATAATTGTTTCTAGATGCGAATACCTATAGCTATGTTTAAGTAAATTTTTGTATTACCAATTGCATGCAGCATTCATTTCATGGTATTCCAAATAAAATAAAATAAAACAATGTCATGCTTAAAACAACATTATATGATGTAACATTGTTGTATGTACTTAAAAAATACATACAAGTCAGTTGTCGCCTTTAGGTTATTAATTACTAATATTTTCTCCAAATATTTTCTGATGAATCAGTGGCTACAAACCAAAAAAAAAACGGCTCAGTGCGAGTCGAACTCGTATACGATGGTTCTCATATGGAGACCTCCTTTAATTTTTATCTTCTTCACTTCATCAGCCCATTTTTACCCTACTGCAGGGGCTTAGGCCTCCCCCAGGGTGAGGAGGGGGGCTTGGAGCGTAATTAATTTTTATCCTACTGTTGTTATTTATTGTCATAGCGGTCATAATAATACATATCCTGTGAAAATTTCAAGTGTCTTACTATTACGGATCATTTGATACAGCCCTGTGACAGACGCACGGACGGACAGATAGTGTAGCCTTAGTAATAGGGCGCCTTTCCCTTTGACAACCTTTGGGCATGGAACCCTAAAAAGCGATTCTGTATTTTCTGGGCTGTATAACTAACTCTATTGGGATATTTGTGAAACAACAAACCCACGATCTGTTTCGTTATTCCTTGATGAAATTAATGTTTCAGCAGTTCATACCTGGCATCAAGCTGCATGATATGCTGTTGAGCGTGAGCTAGTTGTGCCGTCGCAGCCGCCAGCCTTTCTTCCAGGGCTGCCGACTCCACGCATTTAACAGAGTATTTCTCCGACAGGGACAGGATCTCGCGTTTTATCTCCTCCATTTCTTGCCTGATGACAAATGGATTGCATATTAAGGTCTTATTTAAGGTGCATATTAAGGTCATCTTGTAACTTACATTGTATTCGAGATTAGATTAATATTTATTGACAATAAGTACAAAAAATATCATCGTCACTATATTGGCTCACATCACTAGTTCATTATTTATAAAATTTATAAGTTCGCGCGAATAGTGCGCCCGTTTTTATTAATAATGTAATAAAGCATTAATTATTAAATTAATCTAAGAAAAATAGGAAATTCACATAATTTTTGTCGAGACTGCGACATTAAAGACTATTTGTGGTTCCTATAGTTACTAGCCACAACAATCTGAGTCGAATCAGATTGTCACCGTGTCGACCTAGATTATTGTGCCAGTTACCTCGGAACCGGGAGGCTACCTGTTATATAAAGACAATATTATTTGTGGGCATGAACATTATTTCATTTCGTGTCTGAATATTTATATATGTATAAATTATAAATAATATTTATGTAATGTATATATCAGTTTTCTAGTAACCCATAACACAAGCATCCTTATTTTGGGACTAAATAGCGCTGAGTGGGATGTCAAAAAATTGACCATAAATAACCCTTTTTTTAAAAATCTTTTAATTTTTTTACTTGTTAATAGATTCTCTATCATGTCTAGGTGTGAATATAGTCGCTCAATAAAAGTATTGCTTGTATAATAGTCTTAAGTCTAATGTATAATAAGACATTTAGAAAAGAACGAACAATACTAACTGGTGCCTGGTACTGATCTGGTTGATGTCAGGCGCCTGCGCACCCCGGCTCAAGAACTCTGCTTTGAATTTATCCACTTCGCGCCGTACTTCACTCTCGTGCGCTTTCCGCATCGCGTCCAAGGCAGCCAAAGTTGCGCGCGTCTCTTCCGCCAAAGCTTGCTCCTTGTCCAGCCTGTGATATAAGTTGGTGGTGTTGGTTCTTGTAAACATAAATGACAAAACAGCCTCGACATTCATTTCGAATTTATTGGAATTGTGTGTATATTTGTTTTGTATCTCGTAGTGAAATATCTATTTAAGTATATATTATAAAAAATATTTAAGTATGTACCTATGTAATTTGTCTAGTACCCATAATACAAGCTTTGCTTTGTTTGGGACTAGATGGCGGTATGTGAGATGTCACAGGTATTATTATTATTGAATATTGAAATAGTAACGTTATGTACAATACTTAAATTAGTTAAAACAAGTCATTTCTACTAATGAACATTATGACTAATAACATACATAACCTAACACTTTTATCTATATTGCATTTTAACATTTATTAAAGTATTGAAAAAACCAATGTACTTCAGTACATCCCGGGCCTAAAGAACCTTTGGGCTGTGTAATGTTATTACGAGAGAAATGTAGTTAAATCAATTTTACTTGTATTAATGTATAAAGTGCAGACAGTTCAACGAGACCTAGAGCAAACGATTTACCAGTATAGTTCCAATCAAACTTTATGGCGGATCGGAATACAACGCTATAGGCATACTTGCGCAGGTTCAGTCATATGCCCCTCGCTCCACTGCGTCCCGCTACACCTAAAACTGGTTACTGCGACGCGACTTGTGCCTATGTTCACATCCGCCATAAAGGTTGATTGGAACTATACATATGTACTTGTTGCGTGCAAGTGAAACAAAATATCGTTTACAGTTACAATCAAACTTCATGGCGGATCAGAAAGTAGGCACAAGTCGCATCGCAATAAACAGTTTTAGGTGTAGCGTGTCCCTTGCACGCATATTAATGTACATTTGTTAGTAAATGGTTCTCGTTTTTGTTGAACTATCCGTAAAATGCAAGTATGAAGTATGACCTGAGCTGTTCACGTTCGGCGCGATGTTTCTCCTCGAGGTCGCGAACAATGCGGCGATGCGAACTTTCCATGGCCAGAAGCCCCTTCTCACAAAGAGCACGGAGCTGTTCAATTTCTTGCTGGTAGCGTGCGCGCAATCCGTCGCCATGTGTGTCTGCCGCCACCGCACTCTGTAAAGACAAGTACGATTCATATGTGCCATACGTGAAACGAAGGGTTACAGAAAACATTACAGAAAATTAAAAAGCATGTAATACTGACCTGGTAAGCGGCGCGTAGACTGTCGAGCTGTGCTGAGTACTCGGAGTCGAGAGCGGCAAGACGGCGTTCTAGGCGGCGGGCACGTTCCCGCAATTGCGCACGCTCGCGCTCGTGTTGAGCCTGCAGTTGTTGACGTGCGCGCCGCGCCGCTGTTAATGCGTTCGCTTGCTGCGCGAACGCACTTTCCCCACGCACACGCTCGGTTTGTAATCTAACGACAACGCGATAATGACACTGTTTAGTCTCATCACACATTTCTTACTCAAAGTGACAGTTATGATAAGGGTGTGGTAACCTTACCTGTCCAAGGCGTCCTGCAGTTGTTTACAGTGTTGGCAAGGCACCAGAGCAGCGAGCGCGTCGACGCGACGACGCAACGCCTCGCAACGTTGTGCGGCGGCGCGCAGGGGTGTAAGAGGCGCGATGTGCGTGGGCTCGACATCCTTGGACGACGTGTCTTCGCCGCCCAGGTGCCGCTGCACCGCCGCCAGTTGCGCTTCCACCCGCTCGAGGCTGCGGCCGATGTTCGTCAAGTCGTCACTGTTACTGGAACAGTCACTGGAGAACAGCGCCCGGCACTCGGTCGAGAAATGTTGAAACAGGTACACGAACTCCGCCTCCTGTGACGGGTCCGTCTCCAGCGAGGCGATCACGTGCTCGCCGCCGGCTGGGCCCGCCGCCCGCTCGTCTGGCGCCGCTGCGCGGTACGTGCCTTCCACGACCGCGATGCGTGCGTCCACGAGCGCTTTTTGCGCGAGCACGTCGGCAAGCTGCTGTAGTAGGGCGCGGCTATCGAGGCCGGGTGAGCCCTCCTTGGCTGCGCGACGGTTAGGGCAGGCTAAGCACTCGCGATATCGTGTGGCGATGTCGCGAACTGCTGTGTCCATCTCTGCACGCAAGTGATCATGTGCGGCGCGCCACCACAGCTCGAGGTCGGCCCGATCCTGAGCGCTGAGTGTGAGACGACATTCACGAGCCTCGTCCAGTCGTTGCTCACAGAGTTGTGCTGCGCGATTGAGCGCACGTGTCACTTCGGCTTGCACGAGTTCAGCACCGAGAGCGTCACGCGCGAAGCTCCATGCCTCTCGCACGCGTGCCGCCTCTATGTTCATGCGTTGTTGCTCGAAATCCGCATCATCTGGAGACACGTAGTTCAAGGTCTCGCAAGCTAGTGCGGCTGATAACTCGGCCAACTTGTCCGACTTGTATTTTTCGACCGCCTCCGTTATCTGTTTCTGGGAATTCTTCAACGCTTCCAAATCTGCACTCTGTATGATAAGTTCCGATTTTCGTAATCCTTTCACCTCCCTAGCATTGCTCATGATGTCGATATTTCTAGACAGTATCCTGGCCAAATAGTCGAGTGAACTCTTGGTAGTATTAATACTTTTGCTGCCATCTCCTGTCACCTTATATTTAAGATTATCAATTAATTGACTAGTTTCGATTATTTCAGACTTTATTAACCTAGCAAAGAATCTGCTTCCATCAGATGATTCCAAAGCTTCCTGGATTCTACTGACCAGAACTGCCTCGTACGCCAGTTTCTCTGCCAAAATTTCCAAGCTCTTCCTTTGTGTTAACTCACCGGTTTCGTAAAGGGCTGCTTTCTTTTTAGATATCTCTAAAAGTTTATTTCTGAGCTGCTCTTCCAGTTGTAATACGACTTCCGCAACATTATCATTGATGTCGTGATTAGTGCTTTGATCGGAATTTACGACGCATTTGTCGAAACATTCTTGTAAACTTTTGCTTACGTCAGTTAAACACTTCTCCATAGATCTGATGCTATATTTTTTCTCCACGCTCGGAGACGGAGATCTCCTGGATTTTGCCGCTCGCATTGCGCTCATTTGGCAGAGGCAATCGTTTACTTTCTCTCTCGAAAGTATGACTACGTTTTCGAGGCTCTGTAATCTATCCAGTAAGTGCCTCTGCGATTGTGTTCCTATCGTTGAACCATCAGGAGTATCATTGAGTGATGGGCTGTTGGATGATCTGGTAGTCAGGCTTAAAGATTCACAAGAATTTGTAATTTCTTTCCGATTTTCCAGAGCCGAAGCAATTTTGGTCTCCAAAGAACTCAATCTTACTAACATTTTCATAGGCTCCGAACTAGTTGCGCTGTCTAGAGATTTTCTTCTGAGTCTTGCGGCTAATCTTTTTAATCTTTTATCTTCAGGTGTATTTTCCGTTTTATTTGTTTTGTCTTTGGTAGATATAATACTTTTCGACGGAGTGTTTATTATAGGAGCCGGTTCGCCTGTTTCCAAAAGCGTTAGTTTGTTCTCGAGTTCCGTAAGTTTGTCTTCGACCTCTTTGCTGAGTGTAAATGATTCTCGTCCTTTCAATGACAAACTACGTCGTTTCTCCCTCGACTCTGTTTTTTGAATCTTATGTTTCAGGCTGCGCACTTGTTTATCCGAAGCGGTCAATTTCTGGGTCAAGTCTAAGATACGAGCTGCCATCAAATCAATCTCAGAATTACTACACTGTTCCCTTAATTTCATTTCGTTGCGTAATTTCAGGTTGGTCACTTCTAACTCATCGTACACACTATGCGATTCTCGGAGTTCTTTCTTCATCGTATGAATTTCCTGAATAGCTTTTATGAATCTTGTTCTCAGTTCAACATACTCTTCCACGAGTTTATTTCGTTCGACTGTTTCCAAGTTCAAATCTTGGTTTATGTTCGACAGTTCACTCAGTGAACCTATGCTCTTCCTTTTCTCTTTGGTCGGCGATCCCACGACCATTTTGCCTTCCAGTTCTCTAATTTTGGAATACAGTTTATCGTTCTCTTTCACACTTTTGTGTAATCTGTCATTTAATTCATTCAGCTCACGTTGTAGCTGCTGAATGGTCTCTTGTGCTGACGTGAGTTGTTTTGTTAAAAGTTCGCAGTGCTCTGTAGATTCTTTGAGGAAATTTTGTGTTTCCGTTAGTTTTGTCTCCCACAGAGTCTTATCTTGATTGTAGAGGTCTTTGATAGCGTCTAAATTCTCCGCCTCTTTGGTTCTAGCTGAGAGCTCTTCTTCTTTCTGATGAAGCACGGCAACCAGTTCTTCCATCTTTTTCTCTCGTAGCGTGGATTCAGACTTTAATTTACGCAACCGCGCGAGCTCAGATTCGGCAGTGTTCACGTCGTTCAAAGCCTGTTGCAATTGTTTTCGCAAGTCATCGATTTCGATTGACTGCTTATCGATGGTCGATATATAGCTCCGTTTGCGGGGTTCGGTCGGTTTCTCGTTTTCATCGATTTCGTCGGGCGAGTGTTCCTTCTCTTTGGTGGAGTCGATCTCATCGAGTTCGCCTTTAAGAGCGTCGGTACGTGATAAGGCCTGATGACAACCACGAGCACGTACCTTCTCTTTGACTTTGGATATCGGTGTACGGCTGAGAATGGGTGAAGGTGGCGGTTGAGTGGTAATGTCACCCCAGTCAGCGCTATCTCGACGGCCACCTTCTGAAGCAGTTCTATATTCTTCATCGGACGAGAATGGCGCCGATCGCGGCGTGATTGGCGTGACCGGTGTGACCGGTGAAGTTGAAGACTCCGACGCGTGGTCTGCGCTGTCCTCCCGCAGTATCAGTGACAACGAACCGGTATCCGGCAGCCCAGCAGTGCGTCGAATCGCCGACATCCAGTTCGCTCGGATGCCAGCCGTAACCGCCGATAGAACGATGTGTCTACCGTCCCAGATCTGGAATCAGTTAACAATACATAGTTAAACAGTTATCATATATCACTGATATTTATGTCCATAATTCTGCTTTACCTCAGTTTCGAAAGCATATCCATTTGTGGATGCTGAAGTGGGTAGTTCCACTACTCTGGCTACACCGCTTAAGTCGATCACTCCGTCCATCAAGCCGCGATGTTCGGCGTGGGGGTCTCGAAAGTAAAGCAACGCGGCACCTCGTAACACGAACCAATGCCGTGACCATCCCCCAGGACCTCGTCTTTGTAACCAACCGGCGCGTACGTGGAGTAACCTCTCTGCAGGCAGTTCGACCCTCCCACTTTCCCCATTCTCGTTGGTCTCCACCACGTCGGCATTTTCGCTGCCATCGCTTGCTGAACTGGAGGTAGCCTCTTCCACTGGAACGCCACCATCCGGTGAACCGCGGGCCTAAAACAATCTTTTATTTTTAATCCAAACAATGGACAACTATGTTAAACGTTTGTATGTACTTTATCTCAAAATTATTGTGTAACTGATGATTGGAAGACTTTTAGTAAATAAAAATATTTTCTCGTAATCGAATTAACACATCATCGACAAATGTCCTTACAATAATACAATAAAAAAATATGTGTAAATAAGTCATCAAATATTTTCATGACATTTCTCGATATATCTCAGCATTTCCATTTCCTAACATTTCGAATCTAATGGCGTATTTGGATGGAAGTAAAAACATTCCATTCGGCCAGCTTCGGGCCTTGGTGGTTCTTGCCGACGTAGCGCTTCCCTCTCTCTCAATATTTATATTCAAGAGTATTTTGAAATTGGACTAATATTTTTAGTAAGTCATTAAAATATATTTTTTTTGTAAATAATTTCATAACCATAAAAAAATATAAAATAAATTTTGAAAATTGAAATAATAAATAATACTGGGGCAAATGGGTATTGATCCGTGCTCTCTCTCTCTCCGCAGTAAACGTAATACCGGGGTAAATAATACTTGAACAGTGTTATCCTCCCCGTTAGACGCCGACACCGTATCTACAGGGGACGATGAAACTATTTTTGCTATTTGCCCCATTGACAGAACACAGGCAGCTGGGAGGATGGTATCAGTTCAGACCACGTGTTGTGGAGAGCTCTATATCCAGTAATGAACGTCTGGCAGCTGAGACAACGAGTCGATTCATCATTCGACTAGCTAAAAAATCCATTTTCACTCTTCGAATATAAGATATGATTAATAATATATTTATTTACTTACCGGCAATCGATCCGGTGGTGGTAAACGTGTGGGTCTTTCCAAGGCAGGCAACGCACGGCGGGATCGCGGTCGCGTGAGGGACGCCGCGATGTCGCGAAGCTGCTCATCATAGGGCTGTTGAAGCAACGGCGACCGCATAGTAACACCTACTGCGAACATAACACATTGAAGAACAATTAATAAATCAGTCGATCACAAAATTTACCGAGGGAAAATATCTTTTTCCTCTGGAATGATGGGAAAGATGCAGGTAAAATTTAGTTGATACGCCCACGTGCGAAGCCGCGGCCGATTACGACATATGGTATACTGTGAGGGAGGATTTTTTGCGGCTGGAAACATGTTGCTGGACCACTAAGACTGATATCAAGGACTCTAATCAAGTACGCATTTATCAAACATTTGTAAACAGATCTCGAAATCAGCTCGCAATTTCGGCTTTAGAACAAAATTAAAAACTTGTTTTAATAAAATATTCTGCATGTAGTGACATAGTGCGTAGGCAGACAATAGCATTTTTCTGGTTAAGTAACTTGCTGTTGGCCTACCCACTGTGCATTCGCCTGTCTGCATATGAACGTTATAGGCTGACACTAAGAAGTTTTTCAAAATACCTATATCAGACGTAAATGAAGTACAATTTATTTTAGACCATTGCCATTTGATGCAGTACTAACCGTCGTCCTCGGGCGTTGCAGTGTCTGTCCAATCGCGGCGTCGCGATCGCGCTTTTTCTTCTCCGTTGATCTTGTCACGAGTCGGCGGCGATGCAGATGACACCGGCTGATCCGTGTATACTGGGAACACAAAACTTGTATTATTTGGGCGATGTTTGAACATTTGCAACTTGATTCAAAATGTTGTGTACCTATTTATAAGAATAAGTTTCCATAATGAACAAAACAAAATACGAATTTTTCGAAGACATAGTAACAAACTTGTATTTAAAAAACCGGAAACATATTTTTATGATGTCACAACTACGGCAATAATACAAAGAAAACCGTAGCATGTTTGAGGAAATAATATTTTTTTTTTAAACGATTAATCATAATAACGTTTTTAATAATAAATAGTTTTAAGAGAAATCTAGGGAAATATCCATTGACACAAATATCCGATTATGTCTATATTTTCCAATTTATTTTCAGAAAAAGTCATAAAGGTACTTGTAACATCAATTGTATTTTCATAGGCCTTTAATAAATAGCTGAAGTTAAGTATGCGACAAATGTTTAGTAGTTGAATAGTTGGTAGACCAAATTGACAATATATCACCATGCTTTGTAATTTGGTAAAATTAGAATGGACGTCATGAAGTCGAGAGCGTCATGGACCAAGTGAAGGACCGGGAACTGAAGGTTGATAGGAAAAAAGACCACGAGTGCGACCTAAATCGCGAATAAGTCTGTCAGGTAAATACTGCTATATAGACTACAAGCCCTTGGAAAAAATTAACCTGTGAAATGAACCAACGTGAATAACGCTTAGAAGGCTTTTACTATATCAGAAAATAACTGTGAACACTATTCCGTCATTTCTGAGCGGTACGAGTGAGTACGTGAGTGAATGGAATTTATCAGATACAAATGGGGAATTACGACTAATTAGTAATGTACGGCTTTGTTATAGTGTATAGATGATTAAAAATAAATGTCGAAAAACCTAGTGCCGTACTAAAATGGTGGTGCCGGAAGTCAGTGATAAGGATAATCTGCTCAGAGATAAGTGTTGCGACCCTTGGCTTTCGATCCCTGCGCTGGAAATATGTACGGCGTTTACGGGTAAAGTATCTGTATATGTGTACAAAAGGAATTACACAAATGCTGTACAATAATAAATGACCTATATTGCTTCTGCAATTATCGGCGAATTAAAAATTTGCACTGACTTCCGGCACCACCACTTTAGTACGGCACTAGGTTTTTCGACATTTATTTTTAATCATTTATACACTATATAACAAAGCCGTACATTAATAATTAGTCGTAATTTGTACCTGAGAAATTCCATTCACTCATCTGTACTGCTAAGAAATGACGGCATAGTGCTCAGAGTTATTTTCTGATATAGTAACAGCCTTCTAAGCGTTATTCACGTTGGTTCATTTCACAGGTTAATTTTTTCCAAGGGCTTGTAGTCTAATAGACTTAATTTATGACCTAGGCCGCGCTTATGGCCTTTTATGCTATCATCTTTCAAGTTTGTTGATTTCATCACAGGTGTAGATTTTAAATCCGGTGCATCCGTCCATTAACTCTACTTCTCTCAATAAATCGGGTGTTCAGCTAAACTTCGTCCAAACTTATAGGACCTGTAGAGCTTACCGAAATAAACAAAAAGTTTCAAATGAGCAGATAGTGCAAGCTAACGGTTACCGAAAAAAAAACATGTTTAAGGTTTATTTTTTTATCATTGTTTTTTAAATTTTTTACTTAGTTCGAAAAGCTCTACACGCTCTATAAGTTTGATGCGTTCAGCCGGACACCAGGTATGCGGTAAATGCATTTACGTATGACATTGTAAATGAAATTGGGGATTGATTGCGAACGAACTCGCGACAAGTCACTAGTCGTATTATGATAATGACATATAAACACTAAGTCACTTTTGCCCTTGTTACCAGGTACCACTGATAAATATAATGAATACCCATAATTTACTTTAACTACTCAAATAGCTATAATCATAGTGAACAGAAATAACAAAATAAAACGGACGGCTCGCGTGATCTACCAAGATCCTCTCACAAGGCTACAAAAGCGAACATAAGTTAATCTTTTACTTGATTATTTATGAGTGTGTATGCACCTTTAGACGGAGTCAAGGGCAAAGACAAGTCTGTCGCTACGAGAAAAAGCTGTTAAACGCAATTATGTTATATTAAAGGAAATAGGTATGATATTTATACGATACACCTAGGTGCACAAATCAGAAAACGGGCGAAACTGTGAGTGTCAATTGACTCATAATCGGTTAGTGTCGCTAGGATTGACGATTGAACAATTTAGCGTAATTGTCAGTTCGATGCGATAACGCTCTTTTTATAAATAATCGGTACAGCTCGCGTCAAACTTTAGTTCGCTCTGAAGTTGAAGCGAGGAGTGTCTGACTATGAAAAATGGGAGTCAAAGGGTTGAGAGCAGGTTTGCACAAAACGCACCTGAGTGAACTTCAGAGCCAACTAGAAATTTGACGCGAGCTGTATATACATACAGTGCACGTGTGTGTTAGTAGGAATGTCGCTGGTACACAGAAAAAAAAATTTCTTGAATCAAGAAAATATGATTTCAGATATACCTAACGGAAAGAATATTCTCTAAAAATCTGTAAATATATTCTTGTTGTAAGAACGGTTGCGAGATATTTTTTGTTGGTTTGAAGAAATATTTATTTATTCTGAGAGAATTTATATATGAAATCATATTTTCTTGATTTAAGAATTTTTTTTTCTGTGTAAAGAATTATGGCGAAATAATCGACTCGAGCAGCGTGTTTCACTTATCACTGTCGATTTAGGTACGAGTGAAAAAGATGTAAATATTCACTTCTAGACACGCTATTTAATCAACTTCAAAAATACGACAACAAATCAATGAGGCCAAGTCTAATTTAAAAAAATATAAAGCGGCGAAATTATGAACAACGTATATAATACGTAAATTCTCTTAATTAATAAAATAATAATAATAATTACGTACACATGATAACAACGTCTAGGCCCCAAAATAAGCATTAGTTTGTGTTTTGGGTACCAAGCGAAGACAACACATACATATAACAACCAAGACCCGGCACCAGTATCAATATTCATCATATAAATACTGACCCGACCTAGGATTCGAACCCGGGACCTCCAGCTGCGTAGGAAGGGTCGCTACCCACTAGGCTAAGCGATCGTCAAATTGCAGAAATTGCAATTGCAAAGTAAATTCAACTGCAGTAAGTTTTTACAAAGATATAATTGTTGCAATTGTATTTTAAGGAGTGACTGCGTAGTTTTTTTTACTAAAAAAATCTTGGTGAAACGTGTTTTTACATTGGCAGAGTTTTTGAAAATATGATCATGAATTGTATATGTATAGTTTTTCAAATAAGTAAGATATATGGATTTGGCGATTTTTTTTAAATAAATTTGTGTATTTTTAATTTTCGATTAATGCCTAAATGCATTTATTAAATAATGTCAGAGATTATTCGCCTTATGTCAAAAATTATTCGATTGTTATCGAATAATTACAACTATATGATTCGATTCTTTTCATTCACCACTGCCCTTACTATCTAAAATACTTATTTTAAATTTTTTGTTGATTTCAATATAAACACACCCTTACTAAAAATTCATTATTACCTCTACTTATTATTTTAAAGAAAGTAATCATCTAGTTGTCCGGCTATTTTACGATATTCTCTAGTAAGTGAAAATGAAATTATTAACCGGTTAGCGGCTTTTTATCTTATGGTAGCAGATCACGTTGTTAACGTGAAATAATATGATTTTACTATGATTATATTAAATTACAGTCACTTCTTGGAAAGGTGTACTACCTGAGAGACACGCGATGCTAATTATAAAGGAAGTCAGTCAATACATCAACTTGTTTATAGTAAAATTGCTAATTCTATATTAAAAACAAAATCCGTACCCATATTAATATTTTAAATGCAAAAGTGCCTGTCTGTTACGTCAGCATGGCTACATCGCTGAATTGATTTTGCCGAAATTTGGTATAGAGATAGCCTGAATGCTAAGAAAGGACATAGGCTATATTAGCCGACTGCGTGAAGCAAAATAGAGGTAATGTGTTTATAAGTTTACATAAATATGTTCCTTTGTGGTACACTAAAGACGAAACGCGTGGAGTCGACGGGTTTGTTCCAAAATTGGTGGACCGTGGACCAATTTTGATGATTCTCATGACAATCGAATTGTCTTAATCTTGTGAGTGTTACTAAAGACATGGCAGTAATCAAAGGTTTATATGAAGACAACCAGACATCATGTTGTGACAAAGAAAAAAATCAAAGTCATTGGACTACGTTAAGTGTGGTATCATTGAAAAGATCTTCAAAAATAATTTTAGGTTTCTCAAATTATTTATCATTTTGAATGGCCATTTAGGATCATAAACGATTTAAATTTGGTAAGCAAACGTTCTCACTTTTTTGATATTAGCTCACATATCTTTGAAAGAATCAGGTATGTCTAACCCTAAGCCAATTAAAAACATTCGAGAATTTTAGTTTTTATTTAACAGAAACACAAAAAGTTAAAAATCTAACTGCGTATTAAAATAATTAACTAAAAAGAGAAAAAAACTTACTTTATAATTTTTAGAATGTGAATAAAATAAACTAACATATAAATATGACTTGAATGTTATTTATGGTATATTATGGTACTGTAAGCGGGACAATCAAACATTACAAAAAGATTCGTTATAAAAATCAATTAATAAACCTAAATTAATAAGAAACAAAAATAATAATAATAATAAAAAATAAAACTAATCCAATAATCCACCCCTCGTCGCCCCCGACGCAAATGTGTCCAAGACGCTCATCGCATTGCCGCGCTGAATTGCAATGGCAATTCTTTGCACCAGGAAGATACCGGAACGGGGGTTGAGTCCCCTTTCTTTTAGACGACGGCCGATGCTCGCGACGAAACGTTTCCCTTCAATCCCCCAACAGCCAGCATCTTCCACCGCAAGAGGGACGAACAAGTATTTACTCTCCAGAGTAGAGTATTTGACTCGTTTTCTGGCGGCTGCAGACTCCGCAGCGGCTCCGACCGTTCCCACGGTACGACCAAGGTGAGAGGCGGCAAATGTGCTGACACACGTGGCGTCCCAAAGTAGACACCTACCCTTCTCCCACGGCACCAAAGTCATACCATCGGGTCTTTTGCCATCGGATCGGCTAAGACCAGGAGGCTCCAACACGCACGGAACGTTAACGTTATAAAAATTAAACCAAACATATATTGGTATTTGCAGTTTTGACTCCGTTTGCAATACGTTACAACATTAAAGTCATATTTATTTGATAGTTTATAAGTAGGTAGTTTATTTTATACAGATTCTATAAAATTATGAATAAAACAGGTAGTTTTTCTCTTTTTCCTGTTACTTATTTTTTACGCAGTCGGGTTTTTTTATCACGGAAATGTGTCTGTATGTTTGTCACCTTTTCATGTCTAAATTGATAATACAAAACTTGATGAAATTCGGTAGGGCGATAGCTTGCGTCCCGAATAGCGCTAAATACCTACCGCACGCTTGTGTGGGATACAAACCGCACGAATTGTATATTACTATTTCTTATTATGAGCGGTATCGCAAACGATATTTTTATTTATTTTTAAATGGCAATTTCCCGCATGAGTAATAAATACGAAATAAAAAATTTATAACAACACAACTCACTTTTTAAAAATGACGATAAACGGTCGACAGGCGGCCTGGATGCACGGCCACAAAGCCACAGTGGGTGTCAATGATTTACAGAGCCTTGTCTACGAACCTCATTCATATTTATTGATTCTCGCAATTTTTTTCGCTGATAAATTTTCTACCGAGAGTGACATATGAGGCACCCAGCACCTGGTAGAATAACGTGAACCTTTTCGTATCAATATAACGATTTATTTTCAACAATCCAACAACTAGATCCCTTACTAACAGGGCAAACTAAAAAATATTCTCTTTTGACCATACGTAATGCGAAAATGACACTGGCCTCTATCCAATGTTATTCTTAATTTGATAGTTTAAAGAAAATAATTGCATTCAGTATTTTAAAGTGTTTGGTCCCCGTAGTGGGCGACCTGTTTCGCCCGTTACTGAAACATATGTGGCAAAAGTAAAGAAATTAAACTGAGAAAATCAGCAAATTCAACTGCAGGAGCTCACTATAGACGTGGGCATTAGTAATTAACACGTAAATGAAATAATTCATCGATATTTAGACAGGTTAAAATTGTCCAAGCCCAGTGCGCGCTGGATCTCTACAATGTTGACTCCTTTCGACACGTGAGCAACGTGTGAGATGTTGCGAGGCGTTTTCAAAATTGAGTTCAGGTAAAGAGGTAGAAACTATTTCTAGAATAATAACCTGTAATTAGGCCTGGATTTGAGGATGGGATCCCGAAAGTAAACAAGAATTATTATGGAAGAAATTTATGGATTGAAAGCCTCCTCGGAAGTTTAAGTTTCATCCACTGGCACGGAAATTAATGGCAATTATATTTTGAGATGTTGTAGTCTCAAACTCTACAGTTAACAGTTTTAGAGATGTTCCTGCTTAAGCGATCAATATAACCCCACACCACACTTTCTAAGCGTATCCATAGATTATTAAACTTAGCGTGAAATATGATAAAGAAAGAGATAATTTTGTTTAATGAATCACGCTTGAAATACGTTTAGTCAACATAGATACAGAATATACATAATTCACATAGATTACGAATAGAAATAAAGGCTAATAGGGTAATAAATCAGATTAGGTACACCAATTGTAGGAATTTAAGCTCCTCACTTTCTGAGTACTAGGGCGGTATCTACTTCATACAATATCGTTGGAAAGTACGGATGAAACTAAGTTACCAAAAAATTAAATATTTTTGAACAATATTAAAATTCTTACTGTTTCACGACATTCCATTAAAAGAATGGATAAGATTTGTTTTCTTTCTCCTCATATGGATAGCTTGCGAGCCAAATTAAATGCGTGCTAGGAGTTTTTCTTAGTGTTTAAGTACGTTACAAACATGATTTGTATAAATACATATTTAATTATTTGATTAACTTTTAATCTTTATCCAACCATATTGTAATGTACCTTATCCTTCATTGTGATGGCCTCGATAAGGTATATAAATTTCAAAAATAAACTGTTAATTGGTTTTACATATAAATTTAAAAAAAAATTTTTTATCAGATTACTCGATATCTGCGCCATCGCCGCCATCCGTTTAAATGGCGGCTCTTTTTACCTTAATGATGATGCATGCGCTGTTACGCTGACCATGTCTTTGCTGGGTGAATAATTGAAACATCTTGCCTGCGCCAGCGCAGGTTCTACAACTCTAACACAGTACAAATAAGCTACCTAGTACCTTTATCGCAGATAGAACTCACACACACATAAGCGCTTCTTACATGGGTTGTCAGGGGCATTGTAATAGGCAGGTTTAGACTAAAATACATTTACATTTATTGTATTAGGACAATTGTTTCCTTTTTCTTTGTAAAGCAAACCATATTTTCTTGCTATTACAACTCATTACAAGACACAGTGGTCTACATGCACAAATAATTGCTTGCAAGTTATTGTACTAATAAAAGTTGAGTTACTTTAGGCCCGCCACTGACGATCACTCCATTTGGACGACATCCAAATGATGTGATTAAAATACCACAGTTCATTGAATTATCTGCCACGCACGTGAAATTTTCGCCAATGAGGTGTGACATTTTGATCATGTCGTCGGATGTCTTCAAAATGGAGTGATCGTCAGTGGCGGGCCTTAATATTTGTCTTGCGATGTTTGTCTTTGGAAATAACAACTGCATAATTTGAACTGGCCATTAGAAAATGCATATTGCGTCATTATCAAAATTATGATACATTGACTCACATCTAAAAATTGTGATTAAGCTGTTTCGTGCCATACCTGTTAAAAACATGACTCAAATGTATTATAAAGTTACAATTTACGCCTACAATTTATTTAATGTGATTACTGAAACATTAAAAATTTTATTTAAAAAATTTCTTTCTTTATGTCTCAGTAGAAAACTGATTCACCATTAATTCCATGAAAACATTTTGTATAATAATAGGTTGGACATGACTTATTTTCTGATGTAACTTTTAATTTGAATAAAGTTTGTCACTGTATTCACAGGTGTCATTTAATCGGATAAAGCGAGACACGCTACTGTAGTGATCTTTACACTTTGACTTCATGGTCTATTTAGTTTATTTTCTCAATTAATATGGGCCCTGGGAAAATATGCATTACATTGTAACGCTGTCAACAGATATATGATACGCGTACACAAACAGCTGTCAAGGAATTCGGTTTCATTGACACTTCAAACTTCAGTGCCCTTCAAAGTATGAAAACAGGAATAAATGAAGTTGTGACCTTTTGTGTTGCTTATTAGCCCAGTAAAATTAGACACAAAAAGAGTAAAACTTCGATTTTCTGTCCAAGTTGGATTTTTGTGAAGATCGACCTTTAGTGACTCAAGAATATCCTTAAAAATAGATGAATAGGAACACTTGACTTCAGACGTGCATTTTTAGGAAGTAAATACTTTGAGGGTAAATATTTCAAGTAACATCCAGTTTAGTAAATTTTTTTTTAACTATAAGGATTTATCTGTAAAATGTTAAATATATATAAATATAATATTAAATAATTACAAACTTATTATCTTTTTGTCATATTTCCGGTTTACCCTTATGAATAGTATAATTTCCTAGATTGCGGAACAGTAGCAGGTTATATTCGCAACAGCACAACCACTTAAGTCAATATGGCGAAAAGAAATTAGCATTCAACACGACTTCTGCGTATCGGCTTAGAATCACGTTTGCAGTAATTAAATACTATAATAAATGTCTATGATGTCTAACCTAAAGATTTTCTAATGACTTTTGATTCAAAACGTAATTAATTGTAACCTAAATTTAAATTTGTTTGGCACACTTGTTTATTTTTGACTTATATTTGAGGGCACATATGATTTGTTCCTTCAACGTGTTACAAGTGCCCCTATTATTTATCTGTATTTGTTTAATTTGCCGAAAAGAGAAAAAAAGGAACTAAACACATCGTTGGAAATGAAAATTGGAAATGGAATGGAAATATATGTTTGACACTTCAAATAGAGATTGATTTAAAATTTTATACCCAGTAGTAGATTACACACCGACTGTTCGGAGTTAAATTATTTAATAATAATATAATAATAATAATAAATATACATCACAACAACGTCTAGGCACATTACGGCAGCTAGTCCATAAACTAGTCACCGAGGCACCGAGTTTAGGCAAACTGCAAAAATCACACCAAAGAAAATTAGGCTCAAAAATTTACAAAAAAAGGTGCGAGTTCCATCTGGGTGTTCGACTGAACGTAGACTAAACTTATAGACCGTGTAAAGCTTAACGAACTAAACAAAAAGTTTCAAGTGAGAAGATGATACAAACTTACGGTTGCCGAAAAAAACATGTAATTTTATTTTTTTATCGTTTTTAAAATTTTTTATTAGTTCGGTAAGCTCTACGCGCTCTATAAGTTTGGACCACGTTCAGCTGAATACTAGGTATATAAAGCAAAACTGCAGTGGAGAAAGCTAAAACAAGACAATAGTGTAATTTGTTTAAATAGTGGAGTTTGCTTCATGATCCTTTCAATTTCGTACTATACCTACATGCTCGTATATGTAAGGTTTATTAACTTTGGAACATGTTCATAAAATGCACCACGGGAAAAATTAATAGAATAACTTTTATAGATAATTAATGAACTGTTTTTTGATTCAGAATATATATACTATATAAATAAATTTGAAAAGTTAAAATTGAAGTAATTTTTATATACATTGAAATTGTTAAATTACAAATATATGGGTGTCTGCGGGACTACTACTCGACGGTAACCATTTTCAAAATCTGTGGTTGCTTCTTTTAATTATATAAATACTTTAACAAAGCTTATTATACTACTAGCTTTCCGCCCGCGTGCTTCGCTCGCGTGGACTATACAGTAGTACCGGTACAGTTTAAAGACGCTCCAGAACATTGTAACACTTTCTAGAACATTCTGAAACTTAACTGATTAAGAAATCTCTATATTTAATTTCATAAAAATACATTTAGTCATTTTACCATGAAGAATATTTATCTCAGAAGTCGGTCCCAAAACCAGCCACAAGTTTTGTAGATTAACTGGAACATACAGACAGACTAACAGACACTACAATTTTCTATATGTACATAAAAAAATTGTTTTTTTACTCTTGACAACGCCCCCTTTATATTTGCAAAATTTCAGTAAAATCGGATCAGCCGTTTCGACGATTAGTCCTAAAAAACAGACAGACAAACACACAGACAAAAACTAACTTGTGTCACTCCTAATAACCTACTTTTTATGTCTGCAAAGATTCATAGAAATGGTTTAGTCGTTTTGGAGCTAAGTCGGAACAAAAACACAGACAGACAGACAAACGACACGGATAAAAAGTTACCTATATCACTCTTGACAACTATTTTTAATGTCTGCATAGTTTCATTAAAATCTTCAAAAGTTTAGCTTGAACTATATAGACAGACAGACAGCGAAGTTTCATTAAAATTGGTTTAAATGTTTTATAGTTTAGCTCAAACAGACAGACAGACTCCGAAGTTTCATTAAAATTCGTTTAAATGTTTTAAAGTTTAGCTCAAACAGACAGAGAGACGGCCAGACAGAGAGAAAAAGTGTTGTATGTCATTCCTGATAATCTTTTTATCATATCTGTGAAGTTTCATTGAAATCAGGTCAGCCGTTTCGGTGATTAGCTCGAATAGACGGACAGACCGACAGATAAAAAAATTTGGTCATGTGGTCACATAGATCTCATCAAAACATCAAGTTTGAGTACCAACACGATAGGTCTGCGATTGATGGTTTCGAAAATATAAGCATTTAAAAATGTGGTCAAGTGGTCACATAGATCTTGTCAAAATATCAAGTTTGACTACCAATACGACAGGTCTGCGATTGATGGTTTCGAAAATATAAGCTTTTAAAAATTTTGTCACATGGTCACATAGATCTCGTCAAAACATCAAGTTTGAGTACCAACACGATAGGTCTGCAATTGATGGTTTCAACATTATAAGCATTTAAAAATTTGGTCACGTGGTCACATAGATCTCGTCAAAACATCAAGTTTGAGTACCAACACGACAGGTCTGCGATTGATGGTTTCGAAAATATAAGCTTTTAAAAATTGGGTCACGTGGTCACATAGATCTCGTCAAAACATCAAGTTTGAGTACCAACACGATAGGTCTGCGATTGATGGTTTCAACATTATAAGCATTTAAAAATTTGGTCACGTGGTCACATAGATCTCGTCAAAACATCAAGTTTGAGTACCAACACGACAGGTCTGCGATTGATGGTTTCGAAAATATAAGCTTTTAAAAATTGGGTCACGTGGTCACATAGATCTCGTCAAAACATCAAGTTTGAGTACAAACACGATAGGTCTGCGATTGATGGTTTCGAAAATATCAGCTTTAAAAAATTTGGTCACGTGGTCACATAGATCTTGTCGAAACATTAAGTTTGAGTACCAACACGATAGGTCTGCGATTGATGGTTTCGAAAATATAAACATTTAAAAATGTGGTCACGTGGTCACATAAATCTCGTCAAAACATCAAGTTTGAGTACCAACACGATAAGTCTGCGATTGATAGTTTCGAAAATATAAGCTTTCAAAAATTTGGTCACGTGGTCACACAGACCTCGCCAAAACATGAAGTTTGAGTACCAACACGATAGGTCTGCGATCATGTCTGCGATTGATAGTTTCGAAATATATAAACTTTTAAAAATTTGCTCACGTGGTCACATAAATCTCGCCAAAACATCAAGTTTCAGTACCAACACGACAGGTCTGCGATTGATAGTTTCGAAAACTTATGCTTTTAAAAATTTGGTTCCGCGGTTACATAGATCTCGCCAAAACATGAAGTTTGAGTACAAACACGATAACCTATGTCATCCCCGGTAATGCCCTCTGTACGTCTGCAAAGTTTCATTGAAATCAGGTTAGCCGTTTCGGAGATCAGCTCAAACAGACAGACAGATGGACAGACAGACAAACAAAAAGCAACCTATGTCACTCCCGACAATACCCTCTGCACGTCTGCCAAGTTTCATTGAAATCGGTTTAGCCGTTTCGGAGATCAACTCAAACAGACAGACAGACGGACAGACAGACAGACTAAAAGTAGCCTATGTCACCCGCGGTAATGCCCTCTGCACGTCTGCGAAGTTTCATTGAAATCCGTTCAGCCGTTTCGGAGATTAGCCGGAACAGACAGACAGACAGACAGACAGACAGACAGACACTTCAATTTTATTAATATAGAAGATTATACAAGGATAATAAACAAAAAGAAATTTTCCCATCTTTTACCACCGTGACAGCAATCCCGGAAAACATTTGTGTTGCGGTGGATGCCGGCGCGGCGGCCACAACGACACGTGACACGGAAAATGTTTTAACTATTAAACGGTGCACTTAAATAAAATAAAAATACTTACAATGTTTTTTAATAAATTTTCTTATCGATTTCGTTTTTTTCCTAATTTAAACGGATAATCATGCTAATATTATGACAATAATTACTATATTTCTCAAAAGATAAATTACATCCATGGATTTACATAGAATCACCGAGTCGTGACCACAAACTTACAGCAAATAAATATGCGCTACATACAAATTATACGCCACTTGATGTTTTGACGTAATTCTATAAAGAATGACAAAACGATGAAAAAATCGTACAGGAAAAACAAAGATTGTGAAATTAGATTTCAGTACTTTGTTTTTAGCTCGGGTTTTCGATCGTTTCGAAGATTAAGTCGCTCCATTTTGATAATTCTGCTATCTTAGATTACATCCTGTTTTATTCGTTTTATTCTTATTTTTTCTTACTACACTTCTCTTTTTTTTTCTTCTACACTTGTTTATTATTTCAATGAGAACCGTGACACATATCGCTTAATCAGAGGAACACAAACTTTTAAGGAGGTGTTACCGTAGTACAGCAAATGTACGAGCCGTTTGTCGAAAGCTCACTAATAGCCGTGCCAAATAAGTACAATGGGGGCGCAATCTGATGCATGCGCCGATGAAATACTGGATCCGTCGGGGCTCGAACTTAGACCAGTAAGTCGGATTATGCAAATCGATTATAAATCACCGCTGACACCGCTCCGCCGCGTTCACTGTGATTGCGTTCTTTCCATAGATTTACTGATGGATTGGTATTTAAAGTCCAACAGATCTTGTTTTACATTCTAAATTCACTGTGCAATAATTGTTCGGACCAGGTTAGTTTATATATTTTAGCTTATCAAACGTCTAAAAACCAAAAAAAAAAATATAATAGATAAGCACGATAGAAGATAATCCGGTGTATACTTCTAAAATACTTTTAGGAACTTTGTTTAATATCTATAAAATTAGGTTGACAGTCTGGATCATTTTTACATTTTGCAAAACGTTGACATGTTGAAATAGATTTTGTCTGATATTTATTGGTCTTGTTTTGTAGAACAAAATTATCCTATAAATTAATTTCAAATTTTTATAATTACGGATAACGACAAGAAATAACATTTTATTAATTTATTTTAAGTAGGTTTATTTGAGACTTTATGGATTTTTAAATCTATTACTTGGTTACGTTGAAAATAAGAGTGGACGTTTAGTCTGTTTAGACGTTTGGTAGTTGAGCTGCATGGTGCGCCACAGTGTGACCATTTTTAGATAAGTATTTTTTACTATTTGGTAGTTTTAAAACTTAAAAAAGTTATAGGTAGTAAAACAGTTTTCAAAAATCAAATAGTAATTTCGTATTTTAATTTAACCATTTTTTAAAATGTATACCAACATTATTATTAATCTTATTTATTTCTATCTCTGTCTTTTCTGATTTCTAACAATAATGTGTAATCGTATTTTTCTGCGGTTAGACAATGCTAACTATCTACCTATTCACTATACGTCATCATCATCAGCCCATTTTACCTCACTGCAGGGGCTTAGGCCTCCCCCAGGGTGAGGGGGGATTGGAGCTTAAATCCACCACGCTACGCCACTGCGGGTTGGGGATTGTAACGACTGTTATCTATTGACAGCGTCCGGGACCGACTGCTTAACGTGCTCTCCGAGGCACGGAGTCAGTGATAGTTAATAAACTTAAGTCAGAAAAACTCATTGGTACACGCCCGGAATCGAACCATGGCCCTATGGTCTTATAAATTTGAGACAGGTTGGTTGCGCTCTGGGTGACTTCACTTCAACAGTTCAACTATGCCGTCAATACCCACAAAATAATAATTATAAATACGTAATTTAAAGATTTTTTTTCATATAGAAAATGTCTTTTTAATTTTATAGTACTACAAGCGCAATACTGCCAGCTCTGGCATCAGTGCTCAGACCCAAAATATCCAATCTTAATAGGAACCTAACCGGGTAGTAGGTGCAAACCTTGCAAACAGTTAACATACTAGTAGGTAATTACCTTTGGTGTCAATAGGAGCGGGAGCTGCCAGGGTAGGTATCTCCCTCTGAGGTGGTTGAACGCGCGGTCCGGGCCATGTGGTGTTGCCCGCTGCCGTGCGACAAGCGCCGTACCGCGGTCTCTCGGACACCTCACGGAGCGTCGTCGCGTCAGCCGAATACTCTGAAATACATGTTATCGTTACATCTGGTTCTGCGGTACCGCTCATTTCCACTCACAGCGACTTCTCTCTTCATTTATTTCGCTTTTCGATTACCATTAGGTATTAACTTGGCAGCGAAATAATCCACTGATTTCTCAACGTCCACTCTCATTAAATTTGCACGTCACTTCGACAATGACGACTCGTGTATTTCTAGTCTAAACTCGACCTTTGATTCATTGTTATTACATTACTCTGCTGACGCTTCATTGACTTTCAGTGTCAACGCGAAGTAAATGACATTCGACACCTGCTTTTTAAATTTGAGGGTTCAAACCTTTTAGCGCTTTGCAAATAACACCCATTAGTCTGAATTTGTCTTCACCGGTTGTTAACCGTACGTTTTGAAGCTAAACTTGTGATGAGGATGTCTGATTCGTGCGCGTTGTCATTTGCCCATAAAATGGGATACATACGTCATTATATAAGTTTTATGAGACTCGAATTTAAAAGTGGAACGTATTATATCCTATGTACCCATAAAAGTAGGAATTGGCGAGTTTCAGTTCATGAGGCCCCGCGAAATCACTGCGTGCTGGTCTTCACCACCGCGAAATTGCGTTTGACAGTTATGAAGTGACATTTCTGACTCTATTAAAACAAAACCAAAGGCTGTAGTCGAATTCATTTACTCTATGTATGTACCTATTTAAATATCGAACGTAATTTTTTTTTCGTATTTACCTATTCTATCATCACTGCCCGCCTTTTCGTCGGTTACGATAGAGCTCAAGACAAAATATTTGCATGCTGATATAGGTATATCATGAATCTAAATTTGGTTTAACTGAATCTGAAGTGATAAACTTTGACCGTTTAAAAGCAGCTTTAAGCGATAGTTTTTAGATAGTTTAATAAATTTAAAATGGGTAGAACTAGTCTTGAAGACGACGGCGGAGGTGGACGACACCAAGGGCACTCATTGTAGAAAACCTGTGGACTACTGAAATACTGGCATGAAAAGACCCACGAATCACATTTAAAGACATAGAGAAAATCTTAGACATTACTTCTGTTAGTTTTTATACCGTATTAAATTAACATTTTGGCGTGAGAAAACTTTACTGTCGTTGGATACCACATGTGCTCTCCGAAACGAAAAAAGATGCCCGTGTGGATCGATTCTGAGATACGTGACTAAGTTACGAAAATAAGACATAAAGGCACATCAAAATATTACTGGCGACGAAACATGGGTATGTGAGTATGATCCGGAAAGCAAGAAGTTCATTGGTATGGGTATTTTCAGATTGCCAGCTATCAACAAAATCGCGTAGGTTTTGAACATTGGGAAAAAAATGGTGGTCAGTTTTTTTCACGGAGTTGACTAAAAAATTGTATGGATCAGTTAACTCTGAATAGTACACGACAGTCGTATTACCAAAGTTGTGCAGGAGAAACGACGAACTAAAGACAGGGCTCAGAGGAACCATGCTGCACCACGACAGCGCGTTTTCACCACAGAAAATCGACTAGGCCAGAGGTGCCCCGTGACGGTATATGTTCAGACACACGAGTCCCAAAAATAATTATTCACACAACGAATATAACTGAAAATATTACGCATACGTAAATAGTTTTGTTACAGATTTACATCATTTTAGAAAGTTAAGTCGTTCATCCCTTTCACTCACATCTTTGGTATGATTTGATGTCGTATTTTAGAGTTTAGGTTATGAGATCGTTGAGATCTGTCTTAAGTATGCAACATACTGCATACTTATAGATGACATCGTATCCACATACCAACTCCAACCTACTCTAATGCTCTGTGGTCTTTACACACTTCCTTCAGGACAAAGGCGTTTATTCTGGTTTTGAACAAATAAATCTGGTATTGAAACCATGCCTGATCCGACCTACAGCCCCTGCTTAGCTCTCCGTGACCTCTTTTTACGTCTAATTGTCAATGATAAAATAAAAAGACGTTTTTTTCAAGAGTCGAAGAAGCGGTCTCTGCCAATGAATTGTCCGTTTCTAATCTGTCGGAGGAAACCTGGAATAAATGTACCTAGAGCTGGTTTAGGCGGATGGCAATTAGCATAGAGAGTTATGGATTACTTTGTAAAAATATAACATAAAATATATATTATTTGTTTTTCGCAGGTCTCAAAACTTATATAGTGACCCACGTAACAGCGCTCGCTTAGTGTGCCCAACTTCGCCCCAATACGTAATCGACGACTTACCGCATTTATTGCACGACATACTATAAAGTTAACGATGAAAGAAAGTGAAAATTTAAACAGAATTTTAAAATATTGATTATAATTAAAATTACCAATTAACTTACTCCTTGTGGTAGTCGACTGCAACAAACTGGCTGTTTGTCCTCCGGGAAAAGTCGCGTTTCGTTTGTGTCGGCCCTGGTAATAAATTAAATAAATGTTATTCATAAAATTTAGGTTTACTAACGTGAATAATTATAATAAATTCAAAAAATAAAAAATAAAAGTTCTGTAATTTTTGGTGACAAAAAACATCTCCGTGTAAAGTCGCATTTCATTTAAATGTAATTTTTTAAATTAGTTTTCATATGTACTAAATATAGCCAAAAAAAAAATTAACACATACATATTGCTAAAAGATTTATGTTATATAAAATTTATTTACACGCAACTTATTATTAACTCATACAAGACACATTTGTAAGGAAACGAATGCCGCCGATATTTCTTTTAAGGGGATTTTAATAGACAGGCAGATGGACTGATAACAAATTAAGCTTGTAAAAGTTTCTTTATTACTATAGACGCATTATTATTACTAAGTCCCTACTTATTATAGTATTGACGACATAGATCATTTATATATCGATGATTCAGTAACCATATAGAATTTTCGCTATTGTTTATTTTATTTTACTACATCAGTATCTCAAATTGCGTACTAGTGGTGGCCCGGTAGTCGAAATTCGACCCTATTCATTTTTTTTGAAACCATCAATAATTAGACGAAAGTAAGTCATTTCAAATTGCATTAAACGACAGGCAATCATACTACTATGGTTAACAGTATTTGTAACATATATTATATAGGCAAATATTTTAGCTTTGGGCACTTCTTTTCCATATAAATTTTAACTACGCCAAACCTCACACTCCTCCGTATCCGCAATATGAGATGTATAGATTATTAAATCATGTCCTTTAATTTTCTCTTAAAGTAAAACGATTTACAGAAATGTGAAGCAGTTTTTATTTTCTCAAACATCGAACCCATCCTCCTTTGAAACACTTTTCGCTATTTGTTCAGGATTTGACCATACGTACAGTCTCATCTCAAAATCTTACTTGTACATAAATTTTAGCTTTCTGCAGTCCTACTCCACATAAACTGTGGCCAAATACCATACTCCTCCGTGTACAAATAATTCAAATAATGTATTTCTGTCACAAGTATTCTTAAAAAAGGCTTCTAAAGTTTTTCCTTCACGTATTAATATATGAATATTTTACAGGTATTATATTATTATTAATACTATTATTATAATAAAAGACCGTATCAAGTTGAGGTCTATAAGTATCTGCCCTACCTTCTAGAAAATTACGTTTCATGGTTTATTATTATTACTGTGAAATTAATACCTTTTATCTTTCGAAAAGGCGTACCTTCATCTGCATCGATCTATCAATCGACCAGATAATAAGAAAGTCAATCTAGCTCAATCGGGAAAACGATGAACGTTTAAGGAATTCCAATTTGCGCTAGTCAATTAGTCTATTAAAGGGCAGCTATCAGCTATCGCTAGCAAAAGCTGTGCTTTCGAACAATTACAAGGCGGTCGCTTTCCTAATCGCATTTTCACATCGCAATTAGCTTAGTGTTTTATGGGGAAGTCGGTTTTTTTTTATTTCCGTACGTAACTAGAGTGACTTATGTCCAATGACACTTCTATATCGATGGACAAGAAAAAATCGACTAATTGCCCAGCGATCGCCTTGTACTCACCGATCGAAAGATATTCCATTAAAGGTGTTGTGGGTTCGATTCTTGGTGGTATAAAAAGGCATGGATTTAGGAGATATAAACTAATGAATTATGTTTAAAAATGACTTTAATTTGTAATTTGATAATAGTTGTTAGAACAGATATCCTACTAATATCTAATGTTAGATGTCTATGTCATCTAAATATTGGATGGTTTGACTGATGGATTGGCCGAGTGGTTAGAGACTCTAACTGACTCTAACTCCACTCCAAGGCTCGCGGGTTCGATTCCCACCCGGGACAAATTTTGTGTGCATGAACATGTGTATTTGTTCCGTGTCTGGGCGTGAATATTATATATGTGTATATTATAAAGAATATTGAAGTGTGTATATCAGTTGCCTGGTACCCATAATACAAGCTTTACTTAGTTTGAGACTAGATGGCGCTATGTGGGATGTCCCTGAAATTATTATTATATTATATATATTATAAAAAATATTTAAGTATGTATATAAGTGTTATAGTACTTATAATATTAATAAAATAAGTAATAATAATTTTAAAAAAGTATTTGTAAAAAAAGTATCTAGTACCCAAATTACAAGCACAATATCTGTTTACTATGGGACTAGATGGCGCTGTGTGGGTTGTCCCAGGCATTATTACTGTTGCAAATTCATTGACTGACCAGTTAACGCCGAAGCTAAAATACACGTTTTTTGGTCTGTTTCCATTTTTATTTACTTGTAATTTAAGAATTCTTAAATCGATTCTGATGAAACACTCAATTAAATTTGTGACATTAAGCTGCATTGCATGCATTTATGCATCTTCATGCTATTATTTTAAAAAAGCAGAGTAAAAAAAGAAAAATTTACGCAGAGCATAGGTCCACAGAATAGATATCAGATGTACTAAAAATTATTTATTATAAAATATTTATACTCAAAAAACTAAGCAGGGAGAAATGTGAAATCGTGAGATCCATGCGGGCAAAGAAGTAGACGTGTTGTGATAGCCCGCGCTCAGCGAACCTGTTTCAAATCTATAAGGCCATGTAGCCGTGGTTCGAATCCGGACGTATACCAATGAGTTTTTTTGACTGAAGTACGTTAACTATCACTGACTCCGTGCCTCGGAGAACACGTTAAGCAGTCGGTCCCGGTTGCTGTCAATATATGGCGGTCTTTACAATCCGCCAACCCGCATTGGAGCAGCGTGGTGGATTTAAGCTCCAAGCCCCCTCATCTTGAGGATCAGCCTAAGCTCCTGCAGTGGGGTATAAAAAGGGCTGATGGAATGGAATAGAACAGAAGGAGTAGACGAAAATTAATAATAATTAACGCTTTATAGTTAATTAAATAAATCTTTTATATTTGTGTAGTGTTAGTAAAGATATATAATTTATTATAAACATAAGTTGATGTCGAGGATAAGAAATAGAAAAAATGTACCATGTATGGTGTTGCTCGACAGACAGACATGCGGAAGTACTGTTTACTCCAGGCGTTAATAAGTCTGCGCTTTGCTAATAGTAACTAAACAATCATAGATATACCTATAATACAAGCATAGTACTTGTAGTTTGAGACTAGATGACGATGTGTGGAATATCCCAGATATTATTACTATTATCATATGCATATCGCGGTGTTTATATAGATATGTGTTTTTTGCCATTAATACAGATATATGTTTAGGTTTTATTATTTCTATCGTATTGTCATAAAATGCAATTATTCCATTTTTTTCTAGCAGATCATCAAAGTAGCCATAATATAGAGACATAATTTTATTTTGTTTTCTAATTATGTTTCGGTTTAACTATTTGACTGCCCGTTGAGGTTGGAACCAAAGGTCGCGTGTTCGATTCCCGCCCAGACAAATATTTGTGTGCGTGAACATGCCTATTTGTTCGTAGTATGTACAAAAAATCGTTGTATGTACAATGTATATCAGTTGTCTAGCAAGTACCCATAATACAGGAATGGCCTACTTTGGGACTAGGTGGTCGTATGTTATATGTCTCAGGTACTATTATATTACTTTTATTAATTGTTAATAAGTTAATTGAGCCATTGAGTATTGTTTTGCTATTAATTGAATTAATTGCAAAAATATTATAACTGTTGAACCTAAGTATTTAAATACTAATAGACGCATCAACGTAGCATTTTTTATTTTATTTTGATTTTGCGAAATGCACACTTTTCGAATTATAAGCACAGAATAGGTATAAGATTTAGGATAGGCACAATTTTTAAGTACACATTGATTTCTGGTTACACGGTCCGAAGCGTCGATGACGCACCAACCAATGAGGGACATCGATCACCTAATTGGGAAGTATACTGCGCACGAGTATAAGCGGTGAAGGCGAAATAAAAACTACAAATAAGCAAAAAATCCTTAACTGAATGCAGTTTTGAAATCATGCAAAAACGAAGACGTAGTTTTATCGAGTAAGGCTTGAAGAAAATGAGAGGAAACCAGGATTGGAGAAAAAGGAAAAATATACTAACGATGTGTAGAAGAAAACTCCAAGGCAGTTCAGGTTGTCGCGCCGAAGGAAGAAGACAAAGTAGTTTTCCTCATGTAACGTATTATTGATAGTGCCCTAACTGCGGAGCCAAGGGTCGCGGGTTCGATTACCGCATGTGACAAATATTTGTATGCGTTGACATGTCTATTTTTTCCTTGCCTGGGTGTAAAATACCTATATATCTATGTATATATATAACAAAAAATATGTAAGTATGTATATCAGTTGTCTGGTACCCATAATACAAGCTTTACTTAGTTTGGTACTAGATGGCGCTGTGTGGAATGTCCCAGGTACTATTATTTCATATCGATAAAAACATCGTGCCGTCTGATATCGTGCGGTTAGTAATAAATATTAGAATTTAAAATGTTTTTTTTTATCCGTCTGTACATTGTCAATTGGGTCACGATGGGATCGACTAAGTATCGAATGACCTCAATGACGTAGGGTCACTCCTGCCGTTTAGCTTCTCGATAAAAATCAAACAGATTTACATGAATTTTATTTATTGCTAGAATCTGCTCTATTGCAGCAGCACTAACGACTTCTTCGGCTATTTGGCTCTTACTTTTAAATTGCCTAGCTTATACCTATGATATCGTAATGTTCAGCGTCGTGATAGCTTAGTGGTGGCGAGCCCGGTTCTTGTTTAGAAGGTCATGGTTCGAATCCCAGGAACCGGCATGTACCAATGAGTTTATCTGACATAATTACCACTGACGTCGGCCCCGGTTGCCATCATCAGATGGTAGTCGTTAAAATCCACCAATCCACACTGGAGCAGCGTCTTGGATTAAGTTTCAAGTACTCTCATCCCGAGGAGATATCTAAGCCCATGCAGTGGGGCATAATACGTTGATATGGTACCGTACTCGCTCATTTTCGGCCGACGGAAGATCGAAAATGCCGCTGATGTGTTTCAAACGGGTCGCATTAGGTTTATCTTTAGCCGCGTTACGTGTGTTTGATATACCAGCGAAATGCTTTATTGCAGAACTGCATAACAGATCGCAGATCGTGATTATGAAACTTAATCAATTTTCGATTTTTTTCGCCATTTTATACCTAAACTAATATCCTAAGAGCCATTTTTTCTTAAGTCGATTTTTTTTTTTTCAAAATATTTACAATTTAGTAAACAAACACTCCCCAAAAAACCCGACTTATTTTACGTTCTTCAAAATTCCAAAAAAAACTACTAGGCGATTTTCAAAATTCAAACGCTCACACGTGTTTCAATAAATTCCTCGACTCTTGGTAGTATATCCATCTCGATCCTCCTAAAATCCTCGGAGTTATGGTCAAAAATACGTCTCAGGCGATTTGCCAAAAACACAAGGACTTCGCCAAATATAAAAACTGACGACCGCTTAGCCTAGTGGGTAGCGACCCTGCCTACGAAGCTGGAGGTCCCGGGTTCGAATCCAAGGTCGGGTTAGTATTTGATGTAGATGAATATTGATACTGGTACCGGGTCATGGTTGTTATATGTATGTGGTGTCTTCGCTTGGTACCCAAAACACAAGCTAATGCTTAGTTTGGGGCCTAGACGTTGTTGTAATGTATAACTATTATTATTACTGTAATCGGTTGAAAATACGTTTGACGGCTTTGGATACAGACAGAATATATTCTGTGTGTCATCTGCGACGGATCTTTGGTCAAGTTCTGGCCGCGACTTTTTTACGGCATGATCACCATGCAAGATTCTATGTACTGGTGTTTCGGCTATGTTCCGGTTTTCTTGTAAACATTTAATGTTCAACAGATTTAGATTAAATATACGCTTCATACCCCTCTATCCTCATTTGTCATGGACCGGTCGTGTCGCAGTGACTGCGCTTTATGTAACAGGTTTCATTGTGGCTCTCGCGGCATGGCATTTCGTCTCGGTATAGTGCACTGGATTTTTTATCTACCCCCCGCGAAATCTGGTCAAGTGTGATAAAGATTTTTAAGGTTCTGTATGAACAGAACAGATGTCTTAATGAAACTGAACTGCTATAGGATTCCTCTGTTTTCCATTTGTCTGTCCGTCAAAATCATTTTTTTCAGATTCGACTTGAGAGACCATTCAAGATCAAAAGCTTTATAGTCCAGATAAAATTCAAGTTTCAGACTTCATGTGATACCAGGATATGGTCTTTCAATACGTTTTTCGGTACTGAACGATCATCAAAACTTCAGATACTTTCGAATGGCCTACAATTTTGAACTTTGACAAGAAAGACGATTTAATAGCAATAATAAATGAAAAAATATGAAATTTTTAAAATTTTTTTTTTTCAAATCTACGTACAAAAAATAGCATCCACTTCAGAGCGTGAGTTTTATTTGCACTTGACTAGTTATATTATGAGGTAAATCATGAAGTTTAGTTGAATTTCCATTCCATTCCATCAGCCCTTTTTATACCCCACTGCAGGGGCTTAGGCCTCCATTCGAGATGAGAGGGCTTGGAGCTTAAATCCACCACGCTGCTCCAATGCGGGTTGGCGGCTTGTTACGACCGTTATCTATTGACAGCAACCAGGACCGACTGCTTAAAGTGCTCTCCGAGGCACGGAGTCAGTGATAGTTAATGTACTTAAATCAGAAAAACTCATTGGTACACGCCCGGATTCGAACCACGGCCACATGGCCTTATAGATTTGAAACAGATTCGCTGCGATCGGGCTATCACGCCACACAAGTTGTAGTTGAATATAGATATAAAATACTAAAAGATACATCACCGGAGTAAGGGATGGGTACGTTATAAATAGAACTTAACCAACAATAGAGTTGAGATTTTTTTACGGAATCCCAAAAACTGGTAAAAACATCCTGAGGTACATTGATGAATGCATAACTCGACCAGCTCGCTACACTTTAGATGTTTATCATTATGTATTACAACGTAAGTTTAATAGTGACACTAGTGTATGTGTTCCTGGGTACGTGGAGGTCGCAAACAAAATATATACCCATTTAATTTGGGCAAATAGGTAAATTTACCCAATAAATGGTTAGCAGTGTAAGTTATAAATTAAAACAAACATTTTCTGAATACTAATTTATATTTATAGTGTACGTGCTTGATCCAGCACAGTCCAGAGATGACTGCCCGATACAGAGACTACTCTATGCTATGAGTACCACATACATAAACACCTACATATCAATACTATATAAATCATTAAATTTTTAACTCTAACAGGAGGGAAGAAAGTATGCTTAAAAAAATTGTCGGGGAAGACTCGAAGATTATTATGTCCAGCAAGACTCGAAGAAGATGAAAAAAATATTATGTGCACAAATAAGAGTAGAAGAACACTATTATGTACACAAACAAGGCTCTAAGACGATGAGAATATTATGGTATGCACAATCAAGAGTCGAAGAAGTTATTAAGATCAGTTTTGTCAAGAAAGTCAAGCCTGGGAATGACCGCAAGTATGCGTGCAAGTAAGACTGAAGTCCAAGAAGAAGAATATAATGTGCACAAAGAAGAAGACGATAAAACCGATATGTATTGCTTTCCGTCGAGTTTTGCTTGCGTATAAAACTCCGTCTTGCTTGTGCACTAATAATGTTATTTTTCTCCGAATCTTATTTGCGCACATCCTTGTGATCGTTCAGAAGCTTGACTTTTCATAGCAACATAGTTTTCAACGATCTTCCTTTGATATAATTTACCGGACTTTATAAAATTGAATATTATGTAGCCTTACCTTGCTTCTAGGATAAACGCTGAGTACATCCGCCCACCATCTTGCTTCTTCTCTGGAAGTGCCTTTGACGAAGGTGACTCTTTCTGGCGCGGTTATTGCTAGGCTGTGCGCATGACCGGTTACAGAATCAGCTTCGCTAACTTCTAGAACTGTTGTCATGTCCACACTCGCTTGGGGCACCGTGTCCGGCTGTGAAAAAAGAAATGTATAGTTTTTAGTTTTGAATATCAACAATCACTGTTTTCGTGAAACATAGATATAGAAAATAATTAACCTCTCATGTATAAATTAAGTTATTTTATTTGTTTTTTTTTATTCATATTAAAATATTATATTGACTATTGAATTTTTTTTATTAATCACTGACAATCAATAATACTCTTAATTGAAAACACTATAATTTACACAAGTAATAATTTTTATTGATAAATAACTTGTGTGTGTTAGGAAAATTATTTATTTTTTTAACCTAAGAGCCATTCCGATTAAAAAACTTAAAAATAAAAAAAAAACTGTATTGATATCGGTTCTTCTGTTTGGGGGCTACGATGCCACAAAGAGACATTCAGGTGGACAAAAGCTTCACAGTTGCAACATCCTTCTTTTTTTTTGAAATTGTTCGTCGAAAAAATAAAAAAGTTATATTATTTAATATGAGAATACATCCCGCGGTCGGAGCGCTGACACTTGAGTAATATTCCATGTTTATAGCGAAATATGTTTTATCCTTCTCCAGTGAGGACGTGTATAGTAATTAATTTGTGTCTTGAGTAATTAACTATTTCTGACTGTTCATTAATAGCGTTGAATGTGGTAATCTAACTTTTATGACTCAAATAACTCCTATTTTTAAAAACAAAATATAAACTTTTTTTTGCTACAATAACTTTACAAATATGTTAGTTAGACATAGACTAAATATTTCATTCTCACTTTATGTTGAACAACCCTCGATCGATAACTCGTATGTTTATAAAATAAACTGTTTATTATAATTTGTTGTATCGAATTTACAAATATGTTAGTTAGACATAGACTAAATATTTCATTCTCACTTTATGTTGAACAACCCTCGATCGATAACTCGTATGTTTATAAAATAAACTGTTTATTATAATTTGTTGTATCGAATTTACAAATATGTTAGTTAGACATAGACTAAATATTTCATTCTCACTTTATGTTGAACAACCCTCGATCGATAACTCGTATGTTTATAAAATAAACTGTTTATTATAATTTGTTGTATCGAATTGTCATGAAATCATTTCATGACGTGCATATATCAAGAAATATCCGAATTTCGTTCCAAGGGAATAACTAATAACCCTTTCCAAACTATTTGACATTTTAACACTTTCACTGTTCACATACATTTACTATGACGTTGCAATAAACTGCAAAAATATCCATACAAACTAATAACGTATCAGCATATGATACAAGGATATTTCGGGAATCTTACATTTTATGTACACTCCAATTTGAGTCCGATCTCCAATTTATCAGCATGTAATACGTATCAATAGGTTTGGGAAAATTAAATAATACAATCAAATTTCATGTAACAGCATATGATACGTAAAATAAAAGACAACTAAACTGAAAGAATTAGATTAATCTGTATGCTTATTGAATACGATACAAAAAGAATATAATACAGAACAAACACCGATTACACTGAGTTCAAATCAAGTGATAGAGTGAACAAGTTTTGAGGTTAACCATATAATGATGACATTTGTGGGGTTGCCATCCTTATCACGTTGCCAGTACTCTAAAACTAACTTCCATTATTAATTGAAGGTATATTCCCGTACGCAACTAATACAAAACTATTCCGATATAAAGTCAGAGAGATGGTGTATCAACGTATGTTACATGGAGTTGATAGCAAAAACAGCGTGTAACATAAATGTTATTACACGTGAGCAGCGAATGTGTTAAATGCGTAATTTTACAAATGTTTAGTACAACTCATTAAATAAAATATGCGTCGAAACGGGCTTTGTAAATTGATCAATTTAAAAATCTCAATATTCTCAGAAAACAACTTTTATGAAGAACTTAACATCAATGTGTAATTTAAATTTTACACTCTGATATTATTATTCTTTTTAGATTAACCGTTAAATCGTAAATTACACACTATAAGTAGCTGCCCCGGTTATCGACAATGAACAGAGATACCTGTGAGTTAATATTTTCGAAAATATTATTATAACAATTAAATGAATTGTAGCGTAAGATAAACCATTAATTTGATTAAGGCTTTTGAAAATAATTTGGATTCTCAGGCATTTCGATGAGTCCTACCCAAGGAGCTTTTGCCCTACTCATCCCCGACAATGCATGTCAAGCAGCGAGCTTATAATATTGTATTCAGGAACTTAGGACGTAGCATCGCGAACTACTAACTTATTATGAGTTCGTCAACTTGAACGCACTTATGCCATAGTAAGTCTACCGGCCCCCAGTACACATATTTACGAGGCCTCCATTGCAGTGCTTCATTAGTTGTTCAGTGACAGGGAGTCTAGAGTTTTATTACGTATGTGATTGTATTATAAAGAAATATAGACCGCATGAAAATACCAACGGTCCGGATATATTACTTCTAAATGGTGGGCAGTGAACGGAGCTAATTGTGTGTCGCCCCTCGCACTGTGATGTACTGGTACAAATTGCTGTACATACACTATACAATATAGACATCGAAAGAAGTTAATTTTTGCAAAATTCTAAAGCACAGACCTTATTTTATCGATATACTGGAATATAATAAATATAATTATCTAGTAGTAGTGGCGAATGGCCCGCGAAAAATTAAAAATATATTTCGGGTACATTTCTTTAAATTATATTTCAAATTCATGCAAATGACACATTTTGCGACGTATTTTCCTGCAGTATCCGGCGCTCAGGTCCGTGTCATCGTCTTCTTAAAGTTGTCATCTTCCTAAACCCTAATTATTCTTTTCCTAAATCGTTATTCTCTTAACTGATTTCATTCCTAAGTAATTATTTCTTAAGGTCGTATTCTTCCTAAACCACTTTCCTAACTACTTTACTAAGTGCGATTTACTCGTACAATAGTTTTTCTGATTCTTAGCGTTTTGTCAAAAAATTACAAAAAATAGAATCTTTAAGCAATCATTATCTCAATCAATGAATATCTTACTCCGTCTGTCACACGCAATTTATTTCGAAATTATTTTACGTACGAGTTGAAATCGATACAAATATATAAACATATTTTTCAACTACAGAAAAGCAATTTCAAAATTTGATTTTTAGTTAGAAGGTCATTTTAGGGATTTAAACTCAATAAAATTGTATGAAATACAAATTCTCCTTTCAAGACGGCGGACGACGCACAAGTAGATTTTGGCTAAAATTTTAATTGAGACTGCCATTACCCCCCTCCACCCCACTCCTTCTCTCTATTACAACTTTGTATAATTCGCGCTAACCGGCGTTAAATATTTAATGCAGCCGGTATTAAACGAGCGAAATGTGACACTTCAAGTTTATAAACTGCAAAACGTAAGTACAAACTTTTGCTCTTTATATAGCGAAATAACTTTCGATTTTCATAATATAAAACATATCTAAACCACTTTATCTAACATCACGCCGTGTCCTTTTTGGGTAGTTAGAGAAAGTAGAACTAAATCCTGACCGTTTACTTGAGTTTAATTTCCACGCGCCGTATATGAAAGCTGCGCCTATATTGTTTTGGAAAATATCACTAACGCCGAATGTTGCGACGTTTTTCAACTATAAAATAATAATATATAAAATTGTAGACATATTGTTTGTATATAGAAAATAACTGACTGAAAATACCCACATGTAAAGCAATCAGAGACCACGGGCGCTTTTACATCATCGGATACGACATCGGGAACGCACTAAAATCTCAAATTGTTTTATGAATCCGATATCGTATTGCAAAATGTGGAAGATTCCTTTTGTATGATCGAAAAGTCTGTCGCGATATTTTCGCTGGATCGATTAAGAAAAACATCGCTTAAGACGCCGATATTTGTAATTCTATTTTTCATAGAAAAATCACAAAATCCACATGAATTATTAAAACTAGAAAAATATATTATTGATTGTATTTAAAAACTCGACCGATTCTATAACACTTTTTATCAAGATTACTATATAAAAAAAATTTACAAAGTGACAAGTGTGTGAGTGAGTAAAGTGAAGTCAAGTGTGAAAATACACTTTCAAATATAACATTTTTGTCAATTTTTTTAAGTGACTTGCTGAAATTAAGAAAATTTATGTGTTATACATTGGTAATACATTGCCGATTTATATTTAAATTAAGCATGTATATTTTACCCATTTTTTTGTTCGTATATTTGGTAGTTGGTTCAACGGCGCGCTTATAAGTGAATATTTTTTTCATTTGTATCCAAATCAACAGTAAGTGAAGCGCGCTAATAGTACATTTTTCAAGGTCGTCGCCTAGTTGTTAGCGTCTTAACACACTGTTACCTAATCGGCCTCCTAGAAGCATTTCAGCTAAAGTGACTCCGATGCAGTTGCTGTTACTCTAAGCCTTGTTAAACGTATTTACACGCCAATACGATTTTAGAATTCATTTATATAAATAATTTTGATCTCAATTTCTGATAACAAGACATATTTTTCAACTTTGCATGATCATCAGAAATGAAACGACTTTGAAATAGTTCCCATGGGAACTCTAGCTATAAAATGATTTAAAATATTTTTAGATAGTTTATAATGAATAACAGATGGTAAAGATGAAATGTCACATCTATTAGTTGTCGCATGTGTGACTTTACTATTTTTAATTTCTTTTTGCTTTTTCCTTCTTTTTTTTTATATGAGCAGAGAGGCAGTTGTGAAATGAAATAGGCATACACTTTCATCGAGATATTATTTAATAAGAAATGTCTTTTGTGTTTTGTGTTTTTTTTTAATTCTACTCCGCTCCTCCCTGGCCCATAACTGACCTATAATTTTATACCAGTTGTTCGACATGTTAAATTATATTCTCTGAATTTAAAAATTGACGTGTGATTTTCCACTGACCCTCTAAATGAATTTGATGAGATTTTGCCTGATCTCTCCCTCCCATTTAGAGTTCACGTAATTAATGGATATCCCCACAAAACTTTTCGAATTCTAATTGATTTTCCATCCTCACTGTAACATTATTTGATTAATAAATATATTTTTAAGTAGAAATATTCTAATAACGAATTCAGTGTATACTTTCGTAAATTTTTAAATAAAAAGATTCGACTTGCTCGGTTTTTATAAGAAAAATTGCGTGAAGTAAAAAAACATACAATAACCTGATCCTTACGATTAGCACCAATAAAAGAAATTTTATTATTATTAGTAAATCAGATTATAAGTATATAAACGTTAGTAAATTATTTAAATTAAAACAATATTATGGTCCAAAATTAATTTTCTTTTGAATATATAATATTAAAAAAAAAGTGTTTAAATTAAGGTGAAAAGCAGATACCTAGATCCAAGGTTTCATACATTTTATATTAGGTAATTCTACGAATCCTTACGTACTACATAGTACATTCTTTACGAGAATATCTTGTCCTGAATTCTTCATACCGGATTTTCCGAGAGTGCTAATCACAGTATGCCTGCACTGTCATTATCAAGCTATCATGCCATGCCTTGACGATCTGTCCCGCGGAATTAAACTAAATTGGCATGGTATATTACGTGTCAGTGAGAAAGGGATGGAACGTGGAAGTATCAGGTCGCGGGAGTGAGTTGCAGCATAGTCGTTCGAGGTTTCGAGAACAGGCAATCGGTAGTTTACAAGAATGTGTTATTGGCACATTGAAAGAGACAAGTATGTATAAAATACTAACTTTTTGCCGCGGCACCACCTGCGTAGTCATATCCAAATAACGTCCCTATAATTATGTACGAAGGAATGTCCGAGTGGTTAGAGATACTAACTGCAGAAACAAAGATCACAAATTCGATTCCCGCTCGGGACAAATATTTAAGTGCATGAATATACCTATTTGTTCCGTGTCTGGTTGTAAAATATCTACATATGCATACATTATATACAATATTGAAGTATGTATATCAGTTGCTTAATACCCATAATACAGGCATAATCCTTGTTTACTTTGAGAGTAGATGGCGCTGTGTACGATGTTCCAGGTATTTATATATTTTATTATGTTCCCTGATTCAGTTATACCATTAGTCATACCAGTAGTCATACCATTTTTTCTAATTCACTTCCTGAGTCTGTTCTACGCTATTATTCCATCCCTGGATTCGAACCGAGGCTTTAGATTCATTTCAAAACTTTTTTTTGTGGAGTATCCCATGCAAACCTTTAGCCAGTTGATACAGTAGTCCACGTTAGTGTCTCTACAACATCCAAGACTTTCAACCTCTAAGCCCTACAATGAAAATACCTTCGTGCAATGAATCACTTTATTCCGTTCCGTTGATACGCGATGAAAGGAAAACAAACAGACACTCTTTCCTATCTATAATATTAATGTATTTTTAAATATTTCGTCTATTTCCCATTTTCATTGCATTGATATTTTCTATTTTGATATTTTTCCTGTATATAATTCACCTAGTAATGGCAGGCAGACAGTCATTAAAACACTACGTTTCACTGCATTTCCGCATTATAGCGGTTCCGTAGTCACCCACCGTGACGTTGCGCGGGCGCACCTATTGCGGCTTTGTTTGCATTAAGTCTTTTTGTATCGCCTAGCGGTGCGCCTCGGGGAACGGTTCGGTGTTATGACTCTGTGGTCAGCATTACGGATTTTCTCCTATAATTTATTGTGTTTGTTTGAATTTCTCTTGTCTTTGATTTACTGTGTATTGTCTTTTGAAAGGTTTAGAGTCTACAGCGATGGTTATGGGTTAACACTTAGTTGAAGTTACACAAATAAATGTCGTGTTACATGTATAAAAATAAATGTTTAGTAGTTTTTAAAACGACTGTAGTAAAGTTGCGTAGCAATGCGGTCGAAAATGCAGCGTAAAATGCAGCATTTTAAAAACGTTCAAAACTGAAACTTTAAAAAAAATTTTTCATCACATTTTTGGTTATTGATTTTAAAGAAATACAATGTATATTACATATATTTCGATTAAACAATGACAATGTCGGTCGCCCACCTGGTCGCTCAATGCATTATATAGCGTCTAGCGTCAGCCATATTGAATTTTTGGTGACTTTGTGTACCTATTACATGACATCGGTTAATACGAATCGATTGCTCTTTTAATAAAATCGATGTCCGTATGCCGTAGGAGGCAACATACATAAACACATCTATACACATAAACGGGCGAAACGCATGATCCTCATTTCGGCTTCGCCGTAGTCGGGTAAATATTACATCTTTGGGCCCTTTTTTATGTGCATTTCTATAAAAATTCAAGGGGAGTGTGTACTGGCAATAAAAAAATTTCATTGCGCGAGATTTTTTTTCGAATTATGTTTATTTTCCACACTTGTTAAAATGTAATTCGTTTCATGTCGAAAATGTTGTGAAAAATGAAAAAAAAAAATTGATAAAAAACCCGGTCATTTAAGTTTTTTTTATTTCGAAGTATTAAAATAATTAAAAAAATAAAATCAGTTGAACCTAGTTTTTGATGATCTGAATGTAATAATTTTTTTTTTGCCCCAATCGGTTAAGGTTTAATGGGATGCAACCGTTAAAGCCGTTTGTATGGAAATTTGCCATGCGTTACATTTTGTTATATCAAATGTCATCAAATGTAAATGCACGTCTTTTGTTTTATGGCAAATATTTACAAAAGTACGATTCTACGAACCTCAAACGATCTGAAAGTCGTGATGATACGGATGTGGAGATTGTCTTTTGGAATTCGGCTTAATAATACGTTCACAATGTTTCGCTACACGAGGGCGTTTATTTTAACATCGAGATACAGATTATGCTCAGATATTGATAAAAGAGAATCGATTAAAAATCGATCCAAATAATATATGGCCGATGATTGCCGGCCACGTGGTAGAACGCAACCACTCTCGGATGAATGATTTATTGATTTATATTCGATTAATCGGTTCGAATCTCTGTGTAATATAACATTTAATTAACATAGAGATCTAATTAAAATTACGTATATAAAATAATTGAATTGAAATTTGATAATGAAGTCAATCAGACGCATCGTGTGATGCGCAAGAGCGATTCATAAAAAAAATAAAATATATTGATCCTTTGACGGGCGTGTCTATGTATTGTTTTATGAAGCTTGAGGTATTTTCGTTTATTATATAATTACTAGCGGCCCGTCCCGGCTTCGCACGGGTAGTATTCGTTCATCATGAAAATCACTTTTTTTATCTCAGTCTTCTCATTCCCGTTCATCCTTTCCCGTATTTCCCATGTTCCCATCGCAAAAATACCAACTTTATTGTTTCCGTTCTTGGCCCTGGTGTCGTTTCGTTTTCGTTTCCATTCTCATCAAGAATAACTTTTTATCCCAATCTTAACTCATTCCCATTCATCCCTTCCCCGTTTTCGTTCCCGCGACACAAATGCTGGCAAATGAGTGTTGATCCAGAAAAAGCGCGGAAAATTTAAAAAATCAAGCACTGGTAACACTAATTACAGCAGGAATAAACTGTCTTGATACTAATGTTACTATGTAATAAGTTTCAATTAAATGTTAGGCTGTTGAGCCCAACATTTAATTGAGAGTAAGTTATCCCCCCCTATTAAAAAATAAGGGTTGATCGTAGAAGGGTGAAAATTGAGGATTGTATGTATTTTTGTATGTTGTATCATAAAAAAATAGAAATTAAAAATTTTGTCTAAAAAAAAAAAATTTAGGGGTGGACTACCCCTAACATTTAGGGGGATGAAAAATGGATATTGGCCGATTCTCATAGATACCGGATAAGCACAAAAAATTTCATCGAAATCGGTCAAGCCGTTTCGGAGGAGTATGGCAACGAAAACTGTGACACGAGAATTTTATATATTAGATAGAAGCAATATTTTGAAAATATTTATTTAAATACATTCAAAAAGGATTATTGAAATTATCTCTACAGAGATAGACGACCTCTAAATATTTATTGAAAATATAATTAATTTCAATAATTACATTACAAAAGCTTGGGATATAATTGAATAGTGTACATGTTAGAGAGCTTTTAGCGAGAGGTTTCTAAATAATTTGACAGCTTTTTTAACTGATGACGATAGAGTACAATACTATTAACTCAGTCAAGATTGCTTTTTTAATACACAAATGGCAACGTTTAAACATGACCACGCGGTTTTATTCTTAAAGAACTTATACTATTACTTTGGGCAGATTAAAGGATAATTTTTTTGGCACAATATGGTTTAGTAATTTTAAAGTAACAAGCAAATATGTTATAACTTAATAGCTATTCAATTCTTTGATACAGAGACAGATAGTATATGCCTTTTTGAATTATCTTTAGGTTTCATAGAAATCTAAAGATGACACTTCCAAAAAAGCCCGTGAAAGGTGCCTTCATCAGTGATCTTAGTCTTACGAACCGGGGACTACCACTTCTTATGGCACACTATCATTTCTTACCTACGTATTGGCAAAAACTCTATGGACGCAATTATCGTATTGAGGGGAGGTTGTAGGATATTTGTTGGATTAGGATTTGGACTGTTGGTCAAACTAGAATACTAATCCCGTTTTTTTTCGATTTGTGTACAAACAGCGTTTTGATCAGTTCAGTCCAATGTATACGCAGCTATATGGAAAACTTGGTTGTATCATCTAAATAATAGGCCATTTTGATTATGTTTTATAGAAAAGAACTGAGATGTTCACGGGTTTTTATTGCAGAAACCGGTCAAAGAGTCATTTAAAAAAAAACCATGGAATACTATTGAATGAGAGGGTGGATATTGGAAATAAGGGTGAAAAACCCTTTTAAATTTTTTCAAAATATTTCGCAAACGAATCAAAAATTCTACATGCTTCATATGAAACTTTTCATGCATAATTGAATTTAGTTTAATTAATTAAAATTATCTCAGAAAAAAGCATAGGCAAAAAAGCAAAAAAAAAATAGAAAATCGAAATCTTGGCTTTTTTGTTTTTTTATTTAAGATTTTTGGCATAAATTTTTATATTTTTTTAAAGAAGCCATTTTGATGGGAAATTTAAATTTCTACAACAAAATTTAAATAAACTATATCGAAATTTTGCTTCTTTAGCGAGAAATATTAAAAAAACTAAATAGGGTGCATTTGCACCCCTATCTCCAATTTCCACTCCCAAGTAACCCATTAACTGATTCCTACAATAAAACTAATGAACGTTCCTTATTGCCCTGTTTTTTAGAAGATAACTAATAACCTATAAATTAAGCATACTGGCTACTAAGTGAATTTACCTTGAAAGAGCGTTTCCACAAAAGAGACTCTAGCTACGCTTTCGTCAAACTCTTGTCCAAGAAACTACACGATACGACATTATTATTGCTGGTGAATCACCTCAACTGGTTGTGTATGCTTGCAGTAACGTGACACCCCAGCGAGAATATTGTTCGTGGAGGCAATCTCTTAGTTAGACCGATAACAATTTGGAGGTATAAACTGTTGTGGTATTTACGACGCTTAGGGTAAGTTAGGTCTCGAGAGACTAGTGAAATAGAGGGACCTCTCAAAAGCGCGAGAAGGGGTGAATCCTTTGCCACTTGGTGATAACATCACGAATTGGTTCAGAAGTGACAACAATGGAGTCGCCTACTTCCGTCGGATGACAATGGCATATTGTCTCGTTTCCGGAGCCGGCTGTGATTACATCTTTTTACTATAGAGTATAATTCTATGAAATTGTTCTGGAAATTTGTAATTTATAAAACGCTTGGGTGCAAATAAAAATCATTTTAATTGGAATAAAAATATTTTCGAAATATTTACTGTTCGAAGCAATCTTAAAAGTCTTCAATATGAAGTTAGCAGGTGTTTTTTTTTGCGTAGAGACATTTAAATTAAAGATTTTTAATACAATCTTTAATTTTTGTACGTGAGCAAAATTTACCTTCGAACTTCATAGCAGAAGTCTTTAATTTGTCTAAATTCTTTCTTTCAAAACCGTCATAACTACACACAATTTATAAAAAAACGTATTCATTGCAAATTTTTTAACGTAAATTCATTACTATAGGCAGGGTACCTATAACTGGCAAACATAGATATTCGTTTTGTTATAATTAGATTCTAAGCAAAGAAAGTTACTGAAACACTTGGCGTAAAAAAGATGTTGATGTCTTTATTGGCACTGTTTTTTTGCGGTTTTTTTTGAAAGAATTTATACGGAAACACGACTCGAAACCATAATTGTGGAAATATGAGAACCGTCGTCTGGAGCGCCACCTACGATTAGTTTTGAATTTTCCTCCTTACTGAGATTTCCACCTCAAGTATCTACGCGACAGACAGACGGACAGATATGAGGCTGCTACAGAGGCGTGCTGTTCGAGCAATTTATAAACTAAGGCTTAAAGTATCTACTTAGAGACAAGTTTGAGAAAATTAACATTGAAAAAATTGTGATTGGCCAAATGTTAATACAAGAAACAAAGATAAACTTGCTAACCATGTCAGCCGCCTCAACAAAATCACAAATTCTTTTAAAGGGCAATGTGTAGGCTTATACAATAAGATTCCAGTTGACATTCAAGATCTACCCCTTAACAAATTTAAAACTACAATAAAACGAAAGCTTTATGCAAAGCTATTATTGTAAAGTATCGGACTACTTAGATGATAAAAATCCATGGGTCTAGACCGCTCGCCTATTAGTTTGTATCAATAATACTAAATAATAATAATAATTGTTATTATTAATATTTAAGCAGTTATTGTTAAAAGTTTATAAAACAATTGCTTTTTTTAACGAGCGTCCCTCAGTTTCTTGCGTATTCTTCTGAGAGGAACTAGCACTTCTTTGAATACGCCTTTGTGGGGACGTACTCCCACAAAGTAATAAATTCATGTTCGTGACGTATTTCAGGATTATGTTACATAACTACGAAATAAAGATATTTGATTTCAGGTAATTACGAGCGCTCTATGTGTAGTAAGAATTCAATGTATAAGACAGCATAACAGCATATGACAGCTAGATCAAATATTATGCCTTTTCAATCACCACACAAATATTACGTCTCAATATTACAGAACCGCGTGGTCATTCAATTCACTTGATTTTAAGTTCACAAGTCTGATATCGATCATTTATATCATTTCATCAGCGACTGTGGCAGAGGAGTACGGTGCGCGACTACAATAAGCAGTAATGAACGGACAGCCGTGTTGGCTAATTAATAAGTTGCGCGTGCGCACAGCTAGGTATCGGCACTTGTTGGTTACACACGCGATATAATAAAATATGAAAAAATGATACTTCGGACCGATTCGTGCTCATAATTTTTGTCTTAGAAACCCTTTGAGTTATATCTGTATGATTGCAGGAACTTTCATCAAAATTCTTTTAGACTATTATTCAAAAACACGACTCGAACTATATTCTGCTATGTACACTGTGTTCGGCTAAATGTAGTCCAAACTCATAGTGTGTAGAGCTTACCTAACTAAACAAAAAGTTTCAAGAGAAAATATGGCGTAAACTAACGGTTACCGAAAAAAACATGTTTAAATATTCATTCTTTTACCACATACCTAATTTTTTTTTAAACTTTTTGTTTAGTTTCGTAAGATTTACACCCTCTATAAGTTTGGACTACGTTCAGCCGAACATGCCGTATATTTGTGACTGTGAGATAAAACATTTTTTTTATCCCTTTAAGATATCGAGGTGGAACAAATAGATTGTGAGTTGAAATACCTATTATGATTCCTGAAAGAAATAACATTCATACAGTCGTTTCGGAGCTTATTCTGGACAAACATCCAAACAGACAGAAAAGCAGACAGACAACATTTTAGCGTTTAACAATTTTATGTACCCTATGGTCTGAGCCCTTGTCAGCAATACTCTTATCTAATTTTTTCGCCTCAACAACTTTTGAAATAATTCTAGATCACGACGTTTTCGAACCGAACGTTTGATTTTCAAAATATCGAGATGGAAGAAATTGTAGATTGAAAGTTCTAATACTCTCTATAATCGCATAAAATAATTATCTAGAACTATTTAGCCGTTTCAGAGCCTCCTATGGACAAACCTCCAGAGAGACAAAATTCTAAGAGTTTAGATAGTGTAAATACATATTGGTACTATTCATTTTGAAACGACAGCCTTAATTTTCTTCATATGTATAGATTATTTTAGTTAAATTGCTTGATTAGTGATCCTAACTGCAAAGCCAAGAGTAGCGGGTTCGATTCCTGCCTGAGACAAATATTTGTGCGCACGAACATGTCTATTTGTTCCGTTACTGGGTGTGAAATATCTATATATGTATATTTTATAAAGAATATTTAAGTATGTATATCAGTTGTCTGGTACCCATAACACAAGCTTTGCTTAGTTTGGGACTAGATGGTGCTGTGTGGAATGTTCAAGGTTTTACTAGTGTTATTATTATTATTTACTTTTTGTATATATTAAATACTGAGTATAAATAAAGAAACGTTTTTGGTGATTAAGCTTTTCTCAATAAGAAAAACATTAGAATAATTTTTCGTGGACAAACGGCAGTATACAAACGCAATCATAGCAGATGATAGCAACAAATGATTAAGTAACACCTTTGAAAAATAATACGAAATTTGAACAAAGAAATTAGCCAACTCAATGATGTAATGCCAAGCGACATTTGTGGCTATTGTCGTAACGTATCACTACAATAGTGACAATATTTTAAGTCTCATGACATCGAATCATATTAATAATTTTAAGAATAATTTATTTCAGGCAACCCAAAAACCCATAAAGAAGGAACCTACAAAATAAAAACAATCAATATAATAATCAGACTAGGTATTACATTGAAAATTCTAGGTATTACATTGAAATTTTATGTTTTACACAATAAAAAGTAATTGACACAAAAACAAAATGAAAATAGTTATGCAAAAAAAATGTTTGTGATCGTCGAAAATGTACTACCTACTCAAAGATATTTCAATTTTCCCTTGTTTGGGCCTCATATCAGTTTTTCGTATTTAGAGATGTCAAGATGGTTACGAGACACGGTTCGTTTACTTGTACAATTTTGATTCGAATTTTAAATTAGGTGAGTTTCATGCTAATATATTGTTACACTTTAATCAACTCGGGTCACAGAAATAAATTCACTTTCAACGTAAAATTCACACGTCATTTTAGCAATTTATATATTGTAATCCGCACGTGACCCTCGTTATTATCACTTGACTGTGACTTTCAATCTGACTGACTATCGTTGTCAAATGCGCTGCTTTTTATAGTCGAGGGTTCAGACGTTCCCGCACCTTTCATAAATCGACGAAAATAGTAACAATTTGTATTTCACCGAACTTTCTGACATAAAATATTAATGATGGATAAGTGTGGAAAGTGGATTTCAAGGACATGCGTTTCAAGAACAAAATGGTTAGCTCGAAGGAGAACAAAATATCTCTGTCCCCGGTACCTCGGCACCCAGTTAGTTATTGTCCAACTAGATCTTATTAATGTTCCTGCATTGTCTGTACGCCATGGTACAAGCTAGTAATGGTGTGAAAAAGAGTATTTTCCACATGCAATTATTTTCCGTACACATAAATCAGCTCTCGACAAAAACTGGGTCTTTATCTACTAGGTAGTTACTCTAGGGCAATCAGCTCAGTCCTTATAATCGGCTTACTGTCCACGATAACGGTGTAGCAGTGACGTGTTGTTGCGATAAACTTTTACAGGATGATGTTATTTTAGTTGGAGTCTAAAGACATGATTTTTTCTAGCCTACAAAGTTATAAAATTACATCGTAGTTTGTTTTTATTGTGTGCGAGGACGTGTGTGTTTGTGTGTGGGTGGCTGCTTTTGACAGTTCGAAAGTGTTTGTAAAGGCTTGCTTTAATAAAAATATTTTGAAACTACTTTTTATTAGCTATTTAATTTACTTGGATACAAATAATTACTCGTATTTGTTTAATTTGTCATTATAAAACTAGAGATGAACAGTAATTTAATACAGAAGAAAAGTTAAAAGATCATACATTATAAAGAAACGAAATAACAGCTACGTCCGCTACAGTAGAGGTAGCATTACGGTTGTCAATTACGGAACACCATGTATATCAAGTAGTCGTTCAAATGCAACAGATCAAATTAACTGTACGCGGCTCGTGATGTTTGAATGAGTATTTATAAGTTTGTTACAACCACATTACAAGACTATGTCATCTATCAAAAACTATCCGGATTTTTGCACGCCCGGGAGCTTCCGGTTGGGTTTTTCAGTAATATATACCGTTTTCAGTGCTCTTTTGAGAACCTAAAAAATATTATTGTTACGAAATTTCGAGCAAGTACACGAAAGTAACTTATTTAACCAAAACACTTGACAAACATAGCAAGATTAAAACGTTTTTACGGTATGAAAATTTTAAAGAAAAGTTTGGAATTTCTAGATTTTTTATTCAACAGACGACAGTCCAAAATCGATATTCACCAAAACATAGTACCCAATCAAAGTATTAACACGTAACAGTAAAATATGTTTTTTCCTTCGCGCACAATGTATGGCACTATTCCAAACAGTGAATTTTGTACATTGCATGGTGATTAAGTTCTTTATGTTTCTAAAAACCATATATCGATACTTATTAAAAAAAAGCATAATATTAATTCATTTGATATGATCACAGAAATACTAGTTCTGCAATCCTAAGAAAAGTTCTGAAAATTATTTTTAGGAGTAAATGTAATTTTCAGGATTTTTTCCCAGAGATAGACCAACAGTCTACTGATTGGTCTCTATAGCTTCATCAAAGGATACAAACCTTTTCTTACTTTATTTATACTATTAAACGAGCGATTCTTGTAAAAATAAACTTATTTCGCTCTCGGAAAAGGCTCTAACGATTTTCATGATATAAGTTTGTCTATATAATTCTACTATTTCTGGAAAACAAAATTTTGAACAAAAAATCTTTATTTGTACCTAACTATTTAATATAGCGCCATCTCGTAAATTTTTGTGGTACTTATCCTCTTGGCGACGCGCGACGATGATATCAAACGGTTACTTTACAATTTTGTGAAATGGCGCTATTTCTTAATAAAATGTTAAATTAATTGCACTCTTGATTTATTATTTAAATAAATAACCAGTTGATATGTAGGTAAGAATGAAAAATAGTCATATTGAATCAGTATGTGATTCCCTTGTATGTAAATATAATTATGAAAAAAAAATACGATTTAAAAAAAAATCGCCTAATTTTATTACTATTATACTGTAAATTAATGCAGCATTTAAACGATATTTAATTGTTTCTATTTTACAAATCTCAGTTGCTCAGCGAGCTATGGAACGGGCTATGCTCGGGGTATCTCTGATGGATCATATCAGGAATGAAGTCATCCGTCAGAGAACAAAGGTGATCGACATAGCCTGCAAAATAAGTAAGCTGAAGTGGCAGTGGGCTGGTCACATCTGCCGAAGAACTGATGGACGATGGGGAAGAAAGGTTCTTGAGTGGAGACCACGAACTGGCAAACGTAGTGTGGGACGCCCGCCGGCTCGCTGGACCGACGATTTAAAGCTGGTTGCCGGTAGTGGCTGGATGAGAATGGCTGAGGACAGAGAAGTGTGGCGTGCCTTGGGAGAGGCCTATGTCCAGCAGTGGATGAATGTGGGCTGATGGATGGATGGATTTTACAAATCACAGCTTTACTAATTAAATATTTCGAAAATCGTCAAAATTATTATAATAAACACAACATATTTAAATAGCTACCTTATCTTACAATGTTTTGCAGTGACAGTCATTCGTAACAGAATTCACGCTCTAAATCCTGCGCGGGCGCATGATCTCGATCTTATGATAATTTAATTAAGTTTCTCATCGCGTGAAACCGCACGTCTTGGACACCATTCTCTTGCAAGAGAGAGTCGGTTAGAAGTGAAAATTAAGTGTAAAAAAAAAAGAATAAAATCGACTAAAGTAGAACGATGATTTTAATATAAAAATCATAATATTACAAGTATCGGCACAAGACAGGCAACGATGAATTATCATCGTACAAGAACTTCTTCTAAGTTTATTATAATTGTCATAAAAGTATGAATTGACTAGAAGGCTTCTTCTGCATTTACCGTCTAACCACTCATACTCTAGCACTGGCCTTCGCCCCCGCGAAATTGCGTTTGACATTTTCGATACTGTGAAGTGATATTTTTGTGACTCTATAAAAACCAAAACGCTGCTGTCAAATTTATTTACTCTATAATCTATACTAATATTATAAAGCTGAAGAGTTTGTTTGTTTGTTTGTTTGTTTGTTTGTTTGTTTGTTTGAAAGCGCAAATCTCAGGAACTACTGGTTCGAATTGAAAAATTCTTTTTGTCTTGGATAGTCTATTTATTGAGGAAGGCTATAGGCTATACGTATAAAATAATACTATCTGTATGTCTGTTCATTTGAGCAAATCTCCAAAACGGCTAAACTGATTTTGATGAAACTTCACAGATATGAAAAGGAAGTGGTTAAAAGTGACATTCACTACTTTTTTGTGTCTGTATGTACGTCCATCTGTCTATTCGAGCTAATCTCCAAAACGGTTAAACCGACTTTAATTAAATTTCACGGGTATGAAAAGGAGGTGGTCAAAAGTGACATACGCTACTTTTTGTCCGTCTGTTTGTCTGTACATCTATGTGTCTATTCAAGCTAATCTTCAAAACGGCTCAACAGATTTTAATGAAACTTTGCAGACGTGAAAGAAGGTTGTCAAGAGTGACATCAGCTACTTTTTGTGTCTGTCTGTCGTTTGTCTTCACTGATCTATCAACGTAGATAAAGCCGAAACTACTAAGTCTAGGAAGCCGAAATTTGGAATAGTGGTTTATTTTTTAACGTATCAATTTTTTATGAAAGGAATATTTGGAAATTTCAAATTTAAGGAGGGAGGGACGGAAGGGCTTTGTATGAGTCTTTGTTCTTTAAAGTTAGAAACATAAAAAATTTGACATAAATAAATAATGAGATGTCTTTCAGGGTTTTTGGATTTCCACATTTTAAGTGTGGGAAACGGGAGGTGAAAAGTATGGGAGTATCGGTTTTCCTAAAGGAGTGGGGAGAATGAAGATTGAAAGTTTAAATGGGTGTACCCAATATTAGTTTCAGCAAAAAGTATGTATAAACCATTTGGAAAATTAATACTACCTAAAACAGGAATGTGTAGTCTACGCAAGCGAAGCTGCGGGCGGTCGCTAGTAATAGTATATTTACAAACAATATTTGTCATTAGCGAAGAGAAATATATTTTTTTTCGATCTACTAGAGACTCGTAAAGTATATATATAACAACTTGTTTATTCGTTTAAATCACTGTACAATATTAAAATTTAAATTAAGTTGACCTAACTTGATTTTCCGTGTTGGAAGTTTCGTATCTTATTTTCTGGCTTAAAGGCAATAGGTAAATAAATTTAAGAGAAGCGTTTGGTTTTAATAGAGTCAGAAATGTCACTTCACAGTGTCGAAACTGTCAAACGCAACTTCGCGGGGGTGAAGGCTGGCGTACGGGAGCCTCGTAGACTGAAACCGGACTGAAACTCGCTATCTCGCCAAACGGTTACACCAGCTAGCTAGAGTATGAGTGACGACCGCTTAGCCTAGTGGGTAGCGACCCTGCCTACGAAGCTGGAGGTCCCGGGTTCGAATCCCAGGTCGGGTCAGTATTAATATGATGAATATTGATACTGGTACCGGGTCTTGGTTGTTATATGTGTGTGGTGTTTTCGCAAAAATATTTGTATATGTATATTATAAAGAATATTTAAGTATGTATATCAGTTGTCTTGTAACCCATAACATAAGCATAATACTTGCGTATTTTGGGACTAGATGACGCTGTGTGGGAAGTCCCATGTATTATGTATAATGAGTGAATAGAAGGTAAGCGCAGAAAAGGGTTTCTAGTCAGTTCGTACTTTCATGCTTAAGAGATATACGTCAATTACGTAGAACCCGTTTTTCTCAAAAAGTATTCAACCTATCTATTTGAGAAACTATAACGCTTTTTTCTAGGATACACTTAATGTCGCAGTTTTCTTTTAAATTTTGATAGGCATAAAAGAAAGCACTGAAATATTGCTGTGCTATTAAAACTATTTATTTCAAAAACTATTTATCTTTTTCTTATAAGCCGCACCGCAGTTCTATATCACTCTTCAATTACCCAAAGGAAGTGCTTTGTTTTCCACGTGTAAATGCTGACCGAAATAAGTAAGGTATTTTATTGGGGCGAGAACGCGAGAGAATGGAGTCTATTTAGCGTCGTTTAAAAGTGTTTTATCGTAACATTGTGTGGTCCAAGACAAGTTTAATGGTCGCGTTATCTTCGGGCGACGTATGGGTGTATGTATGGGTCCAATTTTATCGTACAGCACCGCACTAGCCCTTTTCCTAACGGTTTTAACGTTTTAAAAGTGTTTAATCTACTTTGATGTATTGTAATGCTTTTCAGTTTAATGGAACAGGAAGTTTTCAAATAAATGTACGAATTTTCTTAGTATTGCTTTTAGATAAATGTAATAATTCTGGTGTTTCTAGGAGATAGGTAATCTGTTTTTTTTACTAAACTATTTAACGTTTCTTAAGCTGTTATACGGGCGAATTTTTTTCTAGTGAATAGGTGTGATTTAATTACACCATTGAAAAAAATACGTATGCAAATCTTTCACATTATAATATATTTTTGAAAGAATTATCGTCACAACCTACTTACTAAGACAAATATGAATATTACGGATGAGAAATATCCTGCCGGCGGCCGCTGACCGACGTAACTGTTAGTCGCCCGCGCATGGTCAGACAATCTTATAACTTGAGGCGTCATATCTCAATATCTTAGTACTGAGTAACACTAAAATAAAAAACACGAATTACAATTTTTTCACCAAAGATAACAAATTTTGAAAGACAGAGGTTGAAAAAAAATCACCTGATATAAGGCAGTTTATAGATGATAGATATATTCAAGGTTCTAATGAAGAGATGTCTTCTTTGCCTGGCCCTTTCCCATTTTATTTGGGGTCGGCCCCCGTATCCTGCGTCTCCAGGTAGCTTGATCCTGGGTCGTCTCTTTGCTGATTTGAGCTTTTTTGAGGTTCTTATTTACTATGGACAACCATGGGATTCAGGGTCTTCTTCGACCTCGGGGTTTAGTTTCTATTTTTAGCACTCTTCTAGTCATGTGGTCCGATGACATAACGTGTCCGTACCACCACAGACGGCTCTCCTGTAGTTTATCTGCGATAGGCCTCACTTTGAATCTTCTAATGAAGGCTTGTATTCATTTATAAACTAATAAAATTCGGTATGGTTTTATGAATGTACATAGAAATAGCGCGTTGAACCAAACGCTGCTGTTAAATCAATTCATTCTATGTAGCGTTGTGACAACAAAAATGTGATTAAAAAAATATACGCTATTGACGCCATACAACTAAATAGCAGCCATTTGATGTTTTGAAATAAATATTCACTGTGAAATAGCATTTCGTGTGACTCACATGTAAAATTCGCACTCGAGAAAAAAATAGCAAATCTGAAATTATATTTCGTGTGTAATTCAAAAAAAGTTTATTTATTTAAAGCAACGATAATAACGTATTGTCCGTACAATAGTGAGTCAAATATTTTGCTCACACAAGCGTCAGACGCTCCATCTTATTACACTGTCTAAGATTAGAACCTAAACCAGCTTGACCGTCCTCTAGTTTTAATCTGACAGACACGTTTTAATTTTTATAATATTGTAGTTACATTCTAAGTAAAACTTCAGCGAGGCAAAGTGGTTTAATTTAGTCGGTATTTGAAGTGAGTTTTACATTTTATAAACATGGTGCAACAGGGGCCGGGCAATTACGGAAAATATAGTGTAGGTGACTCGTGTGCTGGAGAAATAAACGGCTGTTGCGACTGCGCTAATGCGGGACTGGCGACGATAATGTAGAAAGCCGTTAACGTGACTTGTGTGTTTTGCATAGATTTAATATCACAGATTAGCGTTATCAGTGACGGAATACGAAATTGTTAATAACTGTAAACCGTTTGACGCTGGCCTTCTCGCGATATTAAATTTCTGTAAGATTGTAACAAAAAGCCAAAATAAAATGGTAGCGCTTTATTTGCCTATAGGCGTCAACTGTCAAATCACACTTTTGGTAAAGCAATTTTGCACGTCAAAACATGACATTTATAATAATAATATCTAGTTCCACGGTGCCATCTAGTTCCAAACTAAGAGCAGGGCTTGTATTATGGGTACTAGACAACTGGTATCCAAACTGAAATAAATTTAAGAATATAGAAATGGTTATATATTCAGATACTTGTTACGGACGGGAATCAAACACGCGACATTTGGTTCTGCAGTTAGGGTCTCTAACCACTCCGACCAATCCGTTAGTCAAAATTTCTTGTAGAACTAAGTATATGATGAAAAAATCCAGGAAGGCATAATCTGTTAATCTTATGTATAACTTAAGATATTTATGATTATTATTCAAATTGAATGATTTTTAGGTTTTAGTTTTATTTCATACACTATACGAACATTTAAAAAAAAATAGTTTAATTGTTAAAACTTAAAACAGAACAAAACAAAGTTTACGACAGAGAAATGAAAAATAAAATTAATTAATCAATTAAAAAAAAAAAAATAAGCTACGCAGCATAAATGTATGAATAATACCACAAAAGTTATATAACTAATACAAGTTACAATAAAATTGCAAAAAATTGAACAATTCATATCTGAACATATCAGAATCCATAGATATACATCACTATCTGTAGATCGGTTATCTCTAGTTAGGTATGGGTTAGGCTTGGGCTTAATTTTTTAACACATTATTTTTATATTTTTTTCCCCAAAATATAGACACCTATATAATATATATAAAATATAGAGACCTATGTAGGTACTTTCCTCTTAAAATGAAAAAAAAAATAAGTCTATTTTCTTAGTCATTTTCTTCAAAAAACTGATTAATAAAATATCCTTTTCACGTCAACTGAATGAACAGGTATGTGTTTGAATTACTTTAGACTAAATGAAGTCATAATATTGTTAGATTCATAAGGATTATAATTTCATTTGACATAGTGACTTTACCCCAACATTTTTTATTTCCTTTTAGCTTTGTTTTGTTACTGTGAAAAAAAGCGCCATAAGCTCAACAATCCATATGACGTCACTGGGACAATTTCAACGTCAGACGGATTTCTATAAATGTCTGGCAAATTCGTAAACAAAGCAATTGATATTTTGATAGGTTATTCTAAAAAAATATTTCTTTTAACTTTTATTAATTATCAACACAACTTTAAAATTTTGAACCAAGAAAAGTTTGGTTCATAAAAAGGAAAGGCTATGAAAGACAAGACATATGGAATTATGTGACGGTTCGTCACAATTTGCGGACCATGTGCTACAATCCTGATACCGCATTTATGTAGTAATATATGAATGCCAAAATCAGAGAGAAACGAAACTTCATTTTTTAATCACAATTTTTAAACAGTTCAAATGAACGAACTTTGTTACAAAAACGTATACAAATCTGGTTTTTCACTGTTGACGGCTTTCTTAGTTATGACGTTAGATGGTAGCAAGGCTTTTGTCACGCCGCGACTGATGCTAGCGCGTGTTAGGCCGCAGAACACGCCTTTGACCGTTTGTCTCATTCGATTAAGTTTATGTTGGTATTATGTTTACAAGCTAGACGCATCTAGGGTGAACCATAGAGTTATGAATGGACGCGTCACGTTCTACAAAGGAGCTAGCGTTACAAAAATAGAGTCGATCAAATGAGATGCAAAGACTGATGAACACTCATCTATATTAATATTACAAACAGGAATAATTTAATTTTTTATTTGTTTGTTACGAATAAAATAAAAAACGAATTAACTGATTTAAAAAAATCTTTCACCTATAGAAAGCTACATTATCAGCGAGTGACATAGGTTATGTTTTCATTTTCAAACTAGCTTTCCGCCCACTGCTTCGCTCGTGTGGACTACGCAGTTGTGCTGGGACTGTTATAAATTCAAATTCAAATTCAAAAAGTTTTTATTCAATATAAGATGTTTGCACACACTTATTGAAAGTCGTAAAAATTGATTAGGTACCGGTTCAAAAACTAGGAGGAGAAGAACCGGCAAGAAACTCCTCTCTGTTTATTTTATTTAAATATATGTTTTTCTTAATTGTTTTTTCTTTTTTAATTTAAAGTCTTACAACTATTACAATGATGTCCATGCGCACTTATCATTTAAATACTCGGTAATACAATAGTAAGCTTTTTTCATGAGTTGGACTTTAACTCGCTTTATAAATTGATTAGAATTCAAGTCTAACATTTCTTTTGGAATTTTATTATAAAAACGGATACAATTTCCCATGAAAGAATTATTAACCTTTGAGAGCCTGAACCTGGGAATTTAATTTTTGGCATAGATATAGTTTATAAGCTGAGGAGTGACATAGGCTACTTTTTATCCCGGGAAAAGGGGTCTCGGTACAACTGCCGCCCCACCGCGGGCGGAAGCTGTTATTCATATAGTATTGGGTTTATATACCGCATTTGGTCGTAAATAATTCAATCCCCTTTTTATAATCTCCTTACCCTATGCCCCTGACGTCGACGTCGATTATCGGCACTTTCCCATCACCACCATTGTATGGATAACTACGGTATCAAATACAAATATAACAATTTTTTGATGATTTTTCAAGAATCCGCTAGAACGTTTGAACCATCGCATATGCACGACATGGTTAATGAAGTCAGACAAGAATTTGAAGTAAGGTCAATTATAAAGAAAAAGTAAACGAGTAGTCAGTATCAAAGTGACGATTAGTGGTTTTATGAAAGTGGAGGTCGACGTCGGTGGATTTGCTTTTGGAAAGCCAAATAGACTAAAAAAGAAGTTGCTATTCTTGATTCATAATCAGCGCATATATATTTACTGCAGATATACCATTGGTCTGGGATTGGTCTCGTTGACACAAATCTTAGAATGCAAAGCCAAGGGTCGCGGGTTCGAATCCCGCCTGGGACAAATATTTGTGTGCATGAACATGTATATTTGTTCCGCGGCTGGGTGTAAAATATATAATATATTATAAAGAATATTGAAGTATGTAATTCAGTTGTCTCGTACCCAAAATACAAGCCTAAATGGGGCTTACTTTGGGATTAGATGGCACTGTATGGGATGTCTCAGGTACAATTATTATTACAGGATCAATGCCTCGTAAGAACAAGAAAACTTTTTACTATAGTTTAGACTAAACAAGTCCCATAAGAAATAATGCTACGGGCTCTAACATGTAAACAGATCTATTTAAGACATACCTCCCATCAGGCAACACTGTTGCCGATTTATCGGCGTATCGCAATTATCGTCGCTAAAGCCGCGGGCGTAAGACAAAACGCTCTAGGCGGATGGCGTGGCAGCACTGCACTTTCTAATGATGCATTCCGGCAAATTGCACATCGGTTGTTATCGTCGCATACACTGCGCATGCAGGTAGTGTAGCGGTGCAGTGAAATCAGTCAGGTGCTTAGGAATTAATGCATTTAGATTTGTTATTGACCGCAATTTTTTAAATTTAATTTTTTAATTTATTTTAGTACCAAAGTTTCATCCACATAATTTCATACATAATATCGCACATTTTCTTTTCTATATCTATTGATTTGTAACCGATTTCCTGAATTCGAATTAAATTATTTAAGATTTTCTACCAACTAGGTATTAATATTGTGTACACGAATACTTCACGATTATCCACCAGTCAAAAGTGATAACCCCGGTACCGTTTTGTAATTTTACTTGAACGAGAATCGAACGCCGCAACCGTAATAAAGCAGTAATCTTTACGGTAGCAAAAGCTTTTATACAATAAGCGATATCGTAACAATTAGCGATTCCAAGTATTCGCGCTCCTGATAAATGAAGGCGCATGCGCATGAAATAATTGGAGCGAAAAAATGGTCATACGATTTCAAAATACGAATTATTTCAATTTGGTATTTTTGTTGCGTGACTGCACCGAAACGGAGTAGGTATAGTTTCTCAACACAATAATAATTATTAAGTTTAAAAAAACAACTGCCAATTTAAGTAGGTTGGTATCAGGTCTTGCGTGAATGTAGAGTTTCGAATATTTCGCGAGGTGGCAAAAAATATACAAAAGCATAATTTCCAGAGAAATTGAAATTAAAATAAATGACGATTGGACAACTCTAACTTGAGTTTAGACTAACTTTCAGTGAGAAGAACGAAATTATAAGGTTTATTAATAGTTTGTTAAAGATCCATAAAAAACTATTTCACCGTCACGACTTTGTTTTATCTGTTAAATACAATTTCTATACAATTTTATAGAAAACTTATCTATCGTACTTAACTGAACTGATACTAAACTGAACTCGTAAAGAATTTGATTCAGTTTTATCTATTATGTATACAATTAATATATATTATATCAGCTCATTAATACTCCACTGCAGGGGCTTAGGCCTCCTCTTAGGATGAGTGGCTTGGAGCTTAATCCACCAAGCTGCTCCAATGCTGGTTGATGGATTTTAATGACTGCCATCTATTGAAGGCAACCGGGACCGATGGCTTAAAGTGCTCTCGGCGGAAAAGTGATAGTTATATACATAAATTAGAAAAAAAACTTATTAGTACATGCACTGGGATACAAATTACGGCCTTTTAAACAAGAAGCGAGCTCGCTAGCACTCGCTCGTCATCACGACAGTTAATATACAATTTTATGAAAAATCGATACCAAGTAGTAAACACCTTAGAATTAAATATTTTACCAAATAAAACGACTTAACTGAACTTATGTGTGTCAAATAAAATATTGAATTTTTGGCCAATATGCCGCTACCTTTATTAAGACTTAAGACGTCGTATACCATCCATAAGTAGATATACATCATTAAGTACAGATGGGATTTCACCATCAGTATGGGCAAAAATTTCTTTCAAACAGAAACAAAGAAACGTTATGAATGAGACGACTAGGACTAAGTTCGTCACATAACTCCAAAAATTAGCGGACCTTGTGCGACTAATAATGCCACATCCGCATTCGTGATCAAATGTCTCAATAATCTTCAGAACGAATGGCAACTGACTAATTGGCCTAGTAGTTAGAGACCCTAACTACGGAGCTAATGGTCGTAAGTTCGACTCCCGCCCGGGACAACTATTTGTATGCATGAACATTTCTATTTGTTCCGTGTTTGGATGTAAAACATCTATATATTTATGTATTATAAAAAATATTTAAGTATGTATATCATTTCTCTAGTACCCATAATACTTGCTTACTTTGGGACTAGATGGCGCTGTGTCATATGTCCCAGGTATTATTATTAATTCGTTTCGGATTTGTCTTACGAAATGACATTTGAACTCTAAATAAGTTCTATTCAAACCTGAGCACACCTATAGTAGTCGGTTCAGCGACTTAATTAGTATGCTTTAGTAATCTTGTGAACTATCTATGGATTCTTTCGAACCAAGATAGCTTTTACTAATTTTCAACTTGTCGAACAAGCAACGAGTCTCCATATAAAACACCTTCGTAGGTGCTGCGTTGAATTTTACAGTGCGTATATACATATCGATAAATACTCTATTACTTACATAATAAATAACTGCGATATTTCACATTTAATTAAATACATTGCTTTTTAAGATTTATTGTAAGGCGCGTGACCGATCGTTTTCGATTATTATCCGAATTTATTGTTTTATTGCCACGAACGGTCGGTGGTTGGATTTTTAACAAGTGGTCAAAGTCGGTAAATATCGATATTTGAGTGTATATTATCATATGTTTTCCTGTAAAATAAATTTGGGAGTGATTTTACACCAAAAATATTCTATAAAATATTGTTTTTTACTGGAATATACTGAAAAATATTATTGCACGATTTAGTTCTGCATGGAGAAATAACTGTGTTCACTCATCGTGTTCTAAGTTTACAAAAATAAATCGAAACAAAATATAAATCTATTTTTCTATTCATTGGTATCACGTGCTAGATAGATAAATATCTTTAAAAAAAGGGGAAATTATGATTTTTTTTTCTGGGACATCCCACACAACACCATTTAGTCCCAAAGTGAGTATTATATGCTCGTATACTGGGGTACTCGATGACTACTAAACATTGTTTCAATAAAATTAATTTTAAGCACTTATTGTTAAAAAAATGTTTATAATATTGTTAAAAAGAGCGCCCCTTAGTTTCTTGCGTATTCCTCAGAGAGGGACGAGCACTTTTTGAATGACGTTTTCCCACAAAGTAATAAGTTCACTCTTGTGACTTATTCCAAGATTATGTTACATAACTACGAAATAAAGATATTTGATTCATTGATTGATAAATATTCTTTTATAATATATACATAATACTTTTTACACCCAGACAGGAAACAAACACCTAGGCATGTTCATGAACACAAATATTTGTTCCGGGTGGGAATCGAATCCGCGACCCTTGGCTCCGCACTTGTCTTTAACCACTCGACCAATCAGCCAGTCATTTGAACTGAATTTTACAGTTTTTTTTTTCAGATTTATAATTTGACACTTTCTTTTGTACTTAGTTTTTGCAGAGGCTTATGTCCTGGGTGACTATACCAGCCCCATAAGGAAATTTCAATTCGTTTATATGATTTGTTCAGTCAACCTTGTAGCCTCATCTTCAACTGACAGGATTAAGAACCAACTTAAAAATAAATTCCATAGAAATGGTTCCGCAAGCTAAGCGGTTTCTTGTAAAACATGTATATAAAAGCTAATTTCCACACATTAAGTCGAGGCGAAGCAGGGAAATTCTACTAGTGTTGTCAAACTTAACGATTTAAATATATACAAGCAGTTGTTATAAACATCAACACTAACCGGCGTTCTTCTATAATTTAGCGTGAAATATTTTGTGGAGGTAGCTCGTTAGACTGCCGTTTAAATTTTCACTTATTGCTGTGAATAAGGCATAATATCTACCGGTTTGATATTGGCCGTTTCTGATACAAATTGGGATAGATGCGTTGCCCAATAAGAATAAAACGTGAGGTTAGGAACCTTTTGAACGCTCTCACGGTAGTATACTTAAGTTATTTTTATTATAGTTTTGTTAATTATTTTGATTGAATTTAAGTTGGTTGGGCTGTAAGTCTTATTAAAACTTGTCGTTTAAATACATTTATTTATTGACAATTTATAATTAGTTATTTTTACCATAGATTATTGCGTGTCTTGAGAAGACGTTGTTTTTCAGTCGAAATTATAGAAATAATAATAATAATACTTCTCACACAGCGCTATCTAGTCTCAAAGTAAGCAAGTATTATGCTTGTGTTATGGGTTACTAGATAACTGATATACACAATTATAATAATAAAAATAATAACGTATACATCACAACAATGTCTAAGCCCCAAACTAAGCATTAGCTTGTGTTTTGGGTACCAAGAGAAGGCACCACATACATATAACAACCAAGACCCGACACCCGTATCAATATTCATCATATAAATACTGACTGACCCGACCTTGGAATCCAACCCGGGACCTCCAGCTCCGTAGACAGGGTCGTAACCCACTAGGCTAAGCGGTCGTCCGCATTAAATATTCCTTATAATATATACATACATAAATATTTTACACCCAGTAACGGAACAAATAGACTTAATGTTTATGCACACAAATATTCGTCCCGGGCGGGAATCGAACCCGCGATCCTTGGCTCTGCAGTTAGGGCGTCTAACCACTCGATCAACCGCTCAATCAATATAATATACTTTTACAAAGATAATATATAACTAGAGAAAGCAAGCTCTTTAGAAGCCTGAATGCATAGAGATAATAGAGTAGGCACGCCAGTCCGAAATGCGGGTCTCAACAGAAAGAGACATAAATTAACTATACCTCGAATAATTATACTAAGTCTATCTTTTTGATTTTGAGCCTGCACAGTTGATAGTTCTTTGGTTGATAGTTGTGACCTCTGTGAATGTCAAATGAGTGTCCTAAGCACATGCGGCTTAAAGTAAAATAAGGATAGACTTAGGTACAGTTATTGTCCATCCTTTTTTCTTCAAGCGCAACCGTCCCTTTTTGAGCTTTATAGAGTTTGCATATTCTAATTACATTATCTCTATGCCTGAATGTGACTTTTAGATTTTTGTATAAGTACTAGTGAACAATAATATCATAATATACTTTTGACGAACGCTTAGCCTAGTAGCGACCCTGCCTACGAAGCTGGAGATCCTGGGTTCGAATCCCAGGTCGGTTTAGTATTTATATGATGAATATTAACACTGGTACCAGGTCTTGGTTGTTATATGTGTGTGGTGTCTTCGCTCGGCACCCAAAACACAAGCTAATGCTTAGTTTGGGGCCTAGACGTTGTTATGTTACTTACATGGTATGTAGATAATTTTTTATATTATATAGCTTTATTTTATTCCCATCCGCTAAATATATAATTCAACTGTTATGTAACCAAAGAAAAGCCGTTGAAAACACAAAATAAATGTTTATGGTCTTATGGGCATGGTGTTTCACGCGGTATTGCACACTGGGCGTTTCGTAACAGTATTTCGAAGTGACCTAAAAGTTGTTTAGGACCGACCCTTTACCTCGTTCGTCTTTCTGGTTGTGTTGTTTCATAATCTGTCTATAAGTTTTGAAGTGTTTGAGGAATTACTACATCTTCATATCTTGACTAACAAAATGAATTGTGTTACTAACAAATAAACGAAACGTTTTGTATGGAACTAATTGATGTAACGGAGTATAACATAGGCTATACAGTTTATCTTGGTCAAGTACTGCCTGCATTTTTAAATTACAATAAAAACAATAATACCTGGTACATCCCATACAGCGACATCTAGTCCCAAACGTCACAAGGTTCGTATTATGGGTACTATACAACAGATATACATACTCAAATGTTCTTTACAATATATACATATATCGAAATTTTTACACCCAGATATGAAACAAATAGACATGTTCATTCCCCGCGAAATCACGAATCGAACCTGCGACCGTTGGCACCACAGTTAGGGTCTGTAACCACTCGACCAATCGATCAGTGAAGATTCGAAACGAATTACGAGCACAGCTTTTAGTTGAGAGATGGAATACTTAGTACTTAATACGTGCATAGAGCTCAAAAAGTCAAGCAGAAAAACTGTTAAGGCTGCGTGTACTGGACCGGAAAAACAAATAGACATAGGAATGTCCTGTATATTTACGCACGCGGTGCCGCCGACAAACTCTAAAAAATATTTACTTGTACAACAAGAGAGCGAAGTTCGTTTTTGTTGCGAGTGCTGAGTTTTAATCCTGGACGTAGTGAGCGATTTAAAACATAAAAGTCTGAATTGACTAGAAGCCCTCTTCTGCGTTTACCGTCTAACCACTCATATTATAGCTAGCTGGTGTAATGTGGGGTGTTTTAGTCCGAGTTTCATTGCGCAAAGTCCCCGCGCGCCGCTCTTCACCCCCGAGATATCCCCGCGCCCCGGTTTCAATATTGGCGTAATGTCACTTCGATACAGTGTGAACTGACATTTATAACTCTATTAAAACCAAACGCTGCTGTCACATTAATTTATTCTGTGATTTAAAAGCACTGAAAAAAGGGTCTTTATAGACAGACTGACATATACAAACGGACGGACCCCATAAGGATATAGAAAGATTTGTTTCTATTCAACCATTTATTTTTGAGTTTTTTTTGGATTTGTTCTGAGAGTGCGATGTTACATAAAACTTTAAATGAAAATATAAGTTATTCAAATTGTCTACTTTGTGTTTGGTGTTGTTATTACTGATTAAATGATGTTTTTGAAGAGATTGAATCTTAAAAACGCAAATTAATCAAAAATTCGAATTTTTTTTATAAATAATAAAGCGTATAAAAATATTGCTCTATGAAATAAAATGTAACAATTTACAGAGATTATAAACGTTTCGTCAGTTGATATATAATAATATCCGGGATTTCCCACACAGCGTCATCTAGTCCCAAAGTAAGCAAGTATTATGCTTGTATTATGATAAATAATAAATTATAAATTGATAAAATTAGTAATGTAAAATCGTTCTAATATTTTCTCTTCACTGAATGAGCAAAATTGACATCATTGGTTCTGAAGAATAAATGCTCATTTTTTGAGCTAGTAAGGTCTACTAAATAAGGTAAATAATAATCGCTACTACTGAAACAGAACAGGAAGAGATTTCACGCTTTTCAAGTTGCAATGAAGGAAAGTTTTATTTTACGAGATACTTCAATAAATAGTATAAAATATTCAAAAGTTATTCATTCGTACAAATACAGTAACCTGTTGTTACGTCATTTCCTCGTACACATGCGATACGGAATCGATATATTGCTCAAGCGGTCCGCGCGGGCGCATGCGGAAGGGTTCGCGTACTACGGGTACAGGTGACGCCCGCGCATCGCCTGCCGCTCGCTTGCACAACATGGCCGCATTCCAATGCCGACCGTCCTAACGTACACACGTCTTTCTTTGGAAACTCTTTACGTGTTATTGGCATTTGTTGTTTACGTTTGCATAATTATATTCATTATCACTCAAGTCGAGTTTGACATGTGATGAAATGTTCAGAATTCAATTCCTACTTCAAACCTTTATGATATAGGCAGATGAAGTGATATTTTATTTACGTCGTCTATTAATAATAGCATATTTTAAAAAATTAAAAAAAAAAACAAAACAAATTATTTAGTTTACGACTTGAAGTTAAATACTGATTTCCATGTACCTATTTAATTTTAAAAATGACAGATTTTCATACAAACTGTATTAATTTACAATAAGTGTGTGTAATGCATCTTAAACTGAATAAAACATTTTGAATTTATGAATATTTGAATTTAAAAACTTACCCCACACGTTTTAGTCCCTTAGGGGTAGAATTTCAAAACATTCTTTCATAGTAGACGCTTGCGTCACAAAACAAACTTAATGTCCAAATATGTGATTCGCTTCAGCGGTTTCAGCTCAGCGTTGGTAATATGTGACTGAATTGTATTTCGATTTTATAAATACAGAGATAGACTAAATCATATTTTCAAAGTTTCGAAGAGGCTTGTAAATCATAGCACCGGGATACGAAATTTTTTATACTTTTAAAAAAGTCTTCAATATTTTTTTTGGACCAGGTATCAATTTTAACTTTGATTCCCTAGCATGTAATCGATACGTTATAAGGGTGACTTCACACAGCAGACGCATTTGTTAAGGCTTCTCTAATCCAATGAGCGAGTAAGGCTTCGTTCTAATTTACGGCTCTCTTGTGTATCTATTAAGTTTTTATTGCGTCAATCTGATGAAAATAATTTGTAAGGTATCTGTAAAATAGACATCTCTTAATTAACAAGTGTGAACCATGGATGTAAATAGAGATACTGCGTTGCGATCGCAAAAAAGTAAGCAAAAAAATATACGCTTAAATCCAAATATATGCCACTTGATGTTTTGAAATATTCACAATGAGTAGAATTTTGTGTGATCCACATGATTGTAAAACTCGTACGTCAAAAAAAAAAAACATTCTGAAATTATATTTCATGTGTGTCATTTTATAAAATGTTTGATTAAAACATTGATAAGGACGTACGAAATATAAAATGCTGTGTATTGGTGATTATGCTATCTAAGGTGTAAACCTAATTCACGATGCCGAGGGTCCTGTCACCGCTGCTTTATCACACAATAGTTAAATATTTTAATTGTATCAATTTTCACCTTGTGATTTCAAAGATATATCCTCCCCAGGACACTGTTTTTCAACATTTTCAGATTTTATTAAAATCATCGCATTAAGAAGCTTTTTTTCGACACCCATATTGCTAGCTTTCATCATTACTATAATAATTGCGATTTTATGCTAAAGTGAAATAATAATAATAATAACACATACATCACAACAATCTAGATCCCAAACTAAGCATTAGCTTGTATTTTGGGTACCTAGCGAAGACACCACATACATATAACAACCAAGACCCGGTACCAGTATCAATATTCATCATATAAACACTGACCCGACCTGGGATTCGAACCCGGGACCTCCAGCTTCGTAGGTAAGGTCACTACCCACTAGGATAAACGGTCGTCAAATTATGGACTTTTTAAATTGCTAAATTTATTAAGCTTTCTCAAATCCTATTATTTCTTCAGGAAAAGCCATATTTTATAGCATATATAAACAAGTAGTAAAAACCGGTCAAGTACGAGTCAGACTCGCACGTGAAGAATTCCGTACCATCGTATCAAATAAAAAAACACATTCCTTGTATGGGGACCCCGTTTAATTTTTAATTTTATTTTGTTTCTATTATTCTTTGTTATAGCGGTTATGCATGAAAATTTCAATTGTAAGCAATGATCCCACAACCACCGATCACCAATACGTCGAAAAAAAAAACACGTTTCATGTAGACCTTTAAATTATAACTTCATTTTATTTATATAGTTTTTTGTTATAGCGGGTCATAGTAATACACACTCTGTGAAAATTTCATGTATCTAACTATTACGGTTCAGACTATACAGCCCTGTGATCGACGGATGGATGGCGGAGCCTTAGCACGAGTAACCGGGTACCCATTGGTACCCTTTGGGTACGGAACCCTGATAAAAAGGATGCAATGTGTTCTTTCGCGACAACCCGTTTTTCTTTTATTTTGGTTTCAGGCTGAAATGTGTACCATAATATTTGTATCAGTTCTAACTCATTTCTTTTTCTCTAATCATACGCCATGTTCAGTTTATTGCTCATGATATCGGCTATTAGCGAAATATAGGTTTATGAATATCTTCTACACCTCGACTGACATACATGGGGAATCCTGTTTAGAAGTTCCGTGTCTCTTACTTTGCTCGTATAATTTATGATCGTAGTTTGCATGGATGCCGAGATGACTTACCGCCTTCATTAATAGACTTTGCGGTTAGAAAGGGAACATCTATCTTTTAAATCGATCAAATAACTGGCGTATATGAATAAGTTAAGTGACCTCGATGACAAGTGAATCTTGAATTCTTGAAAAACTTGAAAATGTCTTTGAACGAGCTTTGAAAAATGAAACGAAAACGAAAGCTTAGAAAATCTGTAATAGTACCTACCAGTGTTGCCAGATTTTTTTCGCCTAAATCGGGATTAATGTGCGAAAATAAAAAAATATATCAGGATTTCGTTGAATAATTCCGGCCAAAAAAAAACTACAAACTATTTATTATTTACGCATTACTTTCATAATTACTCTAATTTATAAATATGACAATAAGTTATTTCGTAATAAAAAAAACACAAATAAAAACATACAGTGTATCACACAAATTAATTAGAAAATAAAAAACATAATATTTTTATGTTGTTTTATATTTTTCAGATGATATTATTTGTTGTAATATATCTTTGTTGCCTCTCACAAATCTATGAACGTCAATATATGACACGAAATCAAAATTGAATTGCACAAAATTAATAATTCAAAATTAAAATTAAAATTTAATAATTGAGCAATTTTCAGATTATATTTCGATTCAGTTTACGTTGTATTCAGTGAAATAGACCAGTTGTAAACAACTATATTTCTATTAGATTTAAATCGAACTTTCACGTAATAATCGGGACAACTGGCGTCCCGTGTGGACACTTAATTGAAGCCGTAAACTCGGGACGTCTGGGAACACTGTAGAATACTACTATTATTTAATCTTTCAACTTCCAGAGGCAAATTCCCAAAATGTTATTGTTTCATATAATTAGCTTCTTTCGAGGAAGCTGCAAAAGTGTAATTAGTTTATATAATAAATATAATGAATCCGCGTCTATGAAGTGAAACTTACGACGCCTAATACGATCGAAGTTTACGACTTGAAGAAATGTTAGAAATAAAGTTATATTCAAGTACCGATAGATATACGAGTAAGGTGGCCGACGGCGTTCGGCTATGGAGGTATTAAAATGTATATAGTAGTAAAGTTATATTATCTGGCATGGCCTGTGTTGTCTATGCACAATTTTTTAATAATTTATTTTATAACTGGCTTTCTGTCAATTGTATCAAAACCGCTTTTTCCGCGATAAAAAGTAGTCGAGGTCACTTTTCAGTTAATACGTGAAAACTATATCTATGCAAAAAATTATAGCGGACCCAGTGCAACTGTGTACTCCACGCGAGCGAAGCCGTAGGCGGAAAGCTAATTTTAAAATAAAACATAGCCCATATGACTCGCTGATAATCTATAGGAGAAGAATCAAAAAATAAATGAAATACTTCCTCTTTATAATATCAGTATACAGATAGGCAGACTTGACATAAATCTCGTCGGCGTCGGTTGTCCCTTAGCCCTCACATAACGTATAACATACTTAGGACGATAATAAACGTTTGTAAATTTGAATTTTAGCAACAATATAATAGACTTTTTTGCTTTATTGCTCGCGATGACTTAACACGCTATTTGAATCAACCTGCTGGGCCCATGCGGCACAATACTATAACATTTTTTTGGCCCATCTGACGGGCCATCGGCCATCATTTTTATTTAACCGTTTGCCCAATACTTTGGTAGCACCTAACACAGCGATACTTTACCTTACCTCTCTATGCATTTTGATAGCGCTATGCGATCGGCCGATAAAGGCCTGACGACACGTCCGCTACTCGCATCGACCCCTTTACCTCATATGGAGCGCACTAAATTAGCCGTTAGTGTCCACTTTTGAAATAACTCTGTTAAAGTTTATGCTGTTTTTAAATATATACGTATTTATTTAAAGTATGAAAATAAATAATTTCAGGTCCTGTACTGAAGTTAAGTGTCATAAAAAAAAACACACTCAAAAAAAAAATATAAATATCACCGAAATCTACCTGTACCAACCTACGTGTACAGCAACAAAACAGCGTAAGCGAAGGGTCAATAGGGATATGATACAAAGTTTATACTAAATATTATAAAGAGAATAATTATTTTTTGTTAAAAATTTTTGCAAAAAAATGCACTAACTTTCCATTCAAAGAATATTCGGTCATTGAATGACCGTATATCAGTTGTTTCAGGAGTAGAGTTTCTATTTTACATTCACAAGACAATCTCTTGATGTTTAATTCAGTTAGCAAGTAAACCTGGTTAAATAATAATGTATAATTTTCCGATTGTGATTCTGTATTAGTGCTTTATTGGTTGCTATGAAAAAAATATAATGAGCGATAAAAAAATTAAATATAAAACATGTTTTTTTTCGGTAACGGTTATTTGGCGCCATCTGCTCACAGGAAACTTTTTGTTTAGTTCAGTACGCTCTACACGCTCTGTCTATAAATTTGGACTACGTTCAGCCGAACGCGGCGTACCTATAGTAATTTTACATCTAAACACGGGAATTTTACATCTATATAGACTTCTCCTTGAAAATCATTGTTTTTGAACCAGCCAGTGAAAATCTTGATACTTTGGAAATTAAATACCAATGGAAAGTAACTAATATGAAATAAATAACTAGAAACTTAAAACGGACCGTAACAAAAAAGCTCGCCTCACAACTCTTCCCGCCCAAAACTGCCCATTACGTTGTCGGCGTTAGCGCGCTGTATGGCCCATGGGCCAGCGAAATGCGCTGCACTAAAGAAAAAGCCGAAATGTCTATCTAGGCCTCTCTTTTTTAACTATAGATATAGCCAAGCTCCCCGTCGCCTCTCCACTAGAGACACGGTAAGACATTTACCGTACGAGACGAAGCGTTCCATTCAGCGGAGGGGTGCAACGAGTTTGCGGGGGGAAACGTCTACACAATTTCATATTTACACATGAAAAGTTGAACGCTACTGAACGTTGTTTTTTGTTTTATGGCGTGTTTATACAACATTTCACTGCATAATTCGGCGTTATCGCGATGAAATACTTGCTAAACGGCATTTGCCGACTAACGACCAGTGATGTAATGTCATGTCGCCCTGTCGATAGCGTGCTGTGGTTCTAGTGGGGAGCGGGGCGCGTTTCACTACTTCTATGCTTTCAGACGGCAGCCTATTTGACGGACAAATGTCTCCGAACACAAAGGTCCGGCCGTCTCAACCGGCATCAAATCGTATGTCGATTCCAAAACGGCATATCTAGCATGTTTATGGAAAAAAGTACTTACATGTTCGTCGAGTGAGTAGGTGAGTTCCCCGTCGTCGTACAGTACGAACCAACGCCGTTGCCATCGCTGAAACAATAAATATCAACTGTTTAATATATTAATCTCAACAGAATTGCAAACAGTTATTTTCTTCCAGAGACAGATACATGCGTCCAATTCTTATGTCTACTACTTTAGTTGCCATGTATCTGTAATGATTTTGAACCAAAATTATAAAGTTGCGCCGATGGTAATTAAAATTAAAAGGAATAGGATTCTATAACAATCTCTTAAAATATAATATAATATATTAATTTAAGATATAAAATATTTGACGACCGCTTAGCCTAGTGGGTAGCGACCCTGCCTACGAAGCTGGAGGTCCCGGGTTCGAATCCCAGGTCGGGTCAGTATTTATATGATGAATATTGATACTGGTACAGGGTCTTGGTTGTTATATGTTGTGGTGTCTTCGCTTGGTACCCAAAACACAAGCTACTGCTTAGTTTGAGGCCTAGACGTTGTTGTGATGTATACGTTATTATTATTATTATTATTATTATTATATTATCTATTTTTGGTTTATATGAATTTCCCAGATATTAAAAAAAAATCTGACGTTTTGTCCCTGTTACGTCATCTGGACAGCTGAGCTTAATACGTTGCTTTCCATCTTGAAAAACGAAAAGCAAAAAGTAAGTACAAAATAGTTAAGGTAGTCAATGTATGAAATGAAACAATAGTCTTCTTAAAGCAATAAAAATATTATGATATTCTTATTTAGTTCTAGATAAAGCAAACTATAAACATTTGTCCAGATGACGTCACAAGGACGTTTTTTTTATCAAATATTACTAAAAAGTTTTAATAATTACAGATTTTCTTTTTTTTATTTTGAGCAAAAAATATACATTAGTGTATATTTTTAGAAAAAATATAAAAACTGATATGTTAAATATTTCAGTCCAAGCCCAACTCATAATAAACATGTAAAATTGCTACTTGAATTATCGAAAGAACATCTATTTACATAAAGATTTAACGTTCAACAGCTGTCCACAAACAGGGATCCATCTGTCCATGTAAGTTTTTCTTTTATGCCTAAATTGGAATATGGAAATTAATTCAATTCGCCTACTAGCTGTAACTTAAATAAACAAACATGCAAAATTTAAAGTAATAACAACTTGAGTACTTAATTATTTCAATTGAATAAACTGACGCTAACAAGTATTATACCTAGTTTACCTACCAGATAGGTATCTCATAGTTGTCTCTCGCGCAGAGAGCGTGCGGCAACTACACTATTAATGAATAAGCCAATTAACCTATTACGGGATTCGACACGATCGTATTATGGGAAGAGTATACCTTACCCGATGCCGTGATAGTCGAGTGGTAGCGAACCCACTTATTGTTTAGAAGGCCGTGGTTCCAATCCCAGGGCATGTACCAATGAGTTTTTTCTAAACTATAACTATCATTGACTCTGTACCGCGGAGAGCACGCTTAGCCGTCGGCGTTGGCCTCGCTTGCCAATGTTGCCATCAATTAATGGCAGTCGTTAAAATCTACCAACCGGCATTGAGCAGCATAGTGGATTAAACTCCAATTGCCCTCATCCCGAGGGGAGGCCTAATCCTCTGCAGTGGGGCATCAATGAGCGGATATATGGTATATACTTAATGAAGAAATGTCTGAAAAGTTCTGATTAATCCAAGGTTTTGTAAATGATACCAATTAATGCTGAAAAGTTATTCGTCAAACTTTAAGCTACGATGCTAATATAGAACTAAATTAAGCCCAGTGAAAAGGAATGACAAATAATGTAAGTATTGAAGTATTTCTTGAACTAGTGATGTGAATTTGTGTCGTAATTCATTTACACCATACGTTGTTATATTCTTAACTTGTAAACGATTTTATTTCACTCATACACCTCACCCAACAGTTCGATCATTTATATATATATATAAATCCCCGTCCCGCCGTGCCGCTCCCGGGCATCTCAGTTCAACCCAGCCCATCTTCGAATATATAGATTTATAGGGTGCCTCTCGTTGACCTAAAATCACGAAATTTGGCAAGAAACAGGGTCTCACAGCACAAGTAAAAAAAATCTGAAAATCGTTAATATGTAATTATATCATTTAAAGGAATATTTTCCGTGCCTCGGAGAGCACGTTAAGCAGTCGGTCCCGGACGCTGTCAATAGATGGCGGTCGTTACAGTCCCCAACCCGCAGTGGAGCAGCGTGGTGGTTTTAAGCTCCAAGCCCCCTCACCCCGGGGGAGGCCTAAGCCCCTGCAGTGGGGTAATAAAATGGGCTAATTACGATGAAGAAGATGAAGAAAGAAATATTTTTAGTATGTTTAAATTGACATGCATTTTCGTGCTATCTGCCGGTAAGTAGCTATAAATACGTTATATAACAGTACCTACGGACCTTCACGGCACAAATCCGACAAGTACTTGACCGATTTGTTATATTGGTATCGATACTTTTACTGCATAACCGCCTTGAAGGGAGGGAATTTGTTTTGCGGATCGAACATAGAATTAGAAAGACAGCTCTATGGCGGCTCCCAGACGCTAATTCAGGTTCTGTTACCTCTGATCATATGGGAAATAAGAGTTTCGATTGCGTACCCTAGAACAAGCCAACAAAAGGATACAATCTTGTTGACAATATTTTTTTAGAGACGATATAATAATGCCGTTCCTATGAGGCAGATCTGCTCTGTCAGTTCGTCGTCAACACTTAGGAGCTGCTTTCCCTCCTCGCCGCGCACATACCTAAGGCGCAGTACAGCGATTTCGGTCAAATTATAATCCACTAAGTTTTTAAGACAATAATAACATAATAATAACACACACAATCACAACAACGTCTAGGTCCCAAACTAAGCATTAGCTTGTATTTTGGGTACCAAGCGAAGACACCACATACATATAACAACCAAGACCCGGTGCCAGTATTAATATTCATCATATAAATACTGACCCGACCTGGGATTCGAACCCGGGACCTCCAGCTTCGCAGGCACGGTCGCTGCCCACTAGGCTAAGCGGTCGTCAAACAATGGTTTGTAGTGCCACACAAAAAAAGATACTTCAAGATTCTTGCAGTGTTCTTCTGAGAGCGGTCGCGTACGAACCTGCTCAGACTTTACATTATGACGTTCAAAAATGACAGCAGAATGTCCTACTTGCAAAATTAATTTTTATTTTATTTTATTTAATTCATACGTAAATCATCAACATTAAATATTTCTAAAACCTGCAGTACAAAATACATTATTTAACTTCAGCGTTTTCTCGGATTTTGAGTGGATAGTGGATTTAAAAATACAATGATTTTCTACTCGCTTCATTACTGTTAAAAACAGTAATAGAACATTTTAAAACGCCTACCCGTGTTCACGACTAACTTTCATTTCCGCTATAATCAGACCTAATATAGACATTATATCGCAATAATTACAGGCTAGTGGCGAGCGGCGCAAAACACAAGATGTAGCGATAGCGGGACAATAGCTGGTAGGCGCGACTAGAGACAGTTAACCACTAAAATATCAACTATACCGAAGAAATTGTGAAGAAAAATTAAGATTTTCATCGTACACGTATTTGTTTGTGCTGCTTTTTAAATTTCGAACGTTATGTTTTTGTTAAGTAACTTTATGTGTCAGTCAGAAATAAAATGGCGGCCGCTCGTGGCTTCGCCCGTGTGGATTACGTGTTTGTATTATTTTGGTTTTAACCCGTCGTATTAGCTATTCGCTAATATGATGCTATATTAAATTTTGTGAAGATCAGTTCAGCAGTTTAGTCGTGAAAACGTAACAAACATACAGACATATTTCTGTGATAAAAGTAGTCTATGTTGTTTCACAGAGTTCAAGCTATCTCTATAACTAATTTCATTGCAATGAAATCAGCGGATTAGCCGTAATAAAGTAGTAAAAATACTGACATTTTTGCTTGGCCAGAAGTAGCCTATGTCCTTCCTCAGAGTTTAAGTTATATCTATATCAAATTTTATCAAAATCTCTAAGGAGAAAACCGCTAGAAACTGGCTCGTGGGGCTCGTAGAGTGGCTCGTTTTATTACTCCCGGCGAAAAAAGAGGGGTGTTATAAGTTTGACGAGTGTATCTGTGTATCTGTCCGTCGCATTGTAGCTCCCAAACGAATGAACCGATTTCAATTTGCTTTTTTTGTTTTGAAAGGTGAATTAGTCGGAAGTGTTCTTATTTATGTTTGGTGAAAATCTATCCAAGACGGCTGCCGCCACAAAATGGCGGATATCATATTTATTCTCTACTCCATCAATATGGGTATGAAATGGAAGGGCTTGACTAGTAGAATAACTATACACTATGACAAATTTCAAATACAAGATGGCCGCCACCACATCATGGCGGTTTACATATTTTTTTTCACAACTTCCTCGATATGGGTATCAAATGAAAGGGCTTGACTCATAGAATAATGTACACTATATTGAAAGTGAATGAAGAATATTAACTATGTAATGAAATGAAAAAACTAGAAAAATATTTTTTTGTCTGATCATGTAGGAATAAGTTTACTTAACTAATGTTTTTTTTTGATTTTAACTAAACAACTAAGTTTAAAAATTTTGAAATAAGAAGTTTTTTTTAAATTTTAAATTCAATTTTTTGAATTTATTTATTGTTAGATCTATGATATTGCTTGGAAGTTTATTATAAAATCTTATACAATTTACCTTTGAATGAATGAATAATTTTATGGAGCCTAGTAGTGGTTACTGCAAGTTTATGTTTATTCCTAGTACTTATTAAAATTATGTATAGGTATCAAAATTCTTCTTAAATTTGGTGTTATTTTTGTGGACATATAATTTATTTTCATAAATATACTAACAATGTACCTACTGTCATTACATATATGGATTTCTTTGAATGTATCTCTAAGTGACTCCCTACATAGGGCCCACTTCACAGGTAGCACGAATAGCTCTTTTCTGTAGAACAAAAATATTATTGATATAAAAGCAGCACTACCCCACAACAATATACCATATGACATAATACTGTGGAAGAAACTGAAATCGTCCTGTCGCTATATCTGTCAATTGATTGATTTTTTTACTGCATAAACTGCGGAACCAAATTCATTTGAAAGACTAACTATATGAGGACCCCATTGGTCATTTTGACTGACCGAATGGCCGGGTAGTTAGAGACCCTATTTGCGGAGCCAAAGGCCGCGGATTCGATTCACGCCCGGGACAAATGTGCGTGCATGAACATGTTTATTTCGTTCCATGTCTTGATGTAAAATATTTATATATATACATTATAAAGATTATTTAAGTATGTAAGCCATATCAGTTGTCTAGTAACCCATAACATAAGAACGTGCATAAAAATAATCCAAATACATAAAAAATTATCTACATAAAATAATAAAGAATCTCCAAAACTACTCACTTAATTCCGCGAATTCTTTCAGCAATATTTAGAATGGGCCTTCAGGGTGAACATAAAACGAACAAATTTACTTAATTTATTAATTTATATATCGTTGTTGTAAAAATGTTTTTTTTTTAAATTTATATTTTAAAATTTTTATTAGAAATTAAAACAAGATGTAGTTTATTATTAAGAATATAATGAATTACAATAAATTATCATAATTTAAATGGATTATAAATTGTAATATTTAATTGAAAGTGGTTTTAATTGTAACCTTTTTTAAATTAGTAAAAATTATTTAAAATTAATAATGTAATAGAGTGTGTAGGGCTTACCAAACTAAACAAAAACTTAAAAAAATTTAACTTTAAACGTGTTTTTCTCGATAACCATTAGATTGCGCCATATGCTTACTGGAAACTTTTTGTTTAGTTCCGTAAGCTCTACACGCTTTATAAAGTTTGGACTACGTTCAGCCGAACACGCGCTATACTAGCTTTTATTTTTTATTATTATTTTGTTAAGTCTAATATTACTCTATATATAGCACATACAAACATGTAGTCCACGCGGGTGGAGCCGCGGACGGTAGCTAGTCTGTAATAAAACACAACATTCCCACGAGAGATACATAAAAAGGTTTTAGGTCACGGCGAGTAGCTGTGTCGAGAAAAATGTTATATGCATGAAACGTACGTCTTTTTTTTAAAGTGTAAATTGTGTCGTTGGAAGCTAGATGTTTTTAGAAATACAGTAGACCCCTAACTAATCCGGCACTATTAAAAACTAGGAGATGCCGGATTATTGGAATAATAAAAATAATAACACACACAATCACTACATATTTCTTTTGTAAATGCTCCCTTAAGTATTAGGTATTTCATAAACTGATTGACCGATTGGCCGGAGACGCCGACTGTAGACCCAAAAGTCGCGGGTTTGATCTCCGCCCTGATCAAATATTGTATATCTATTTGTTCATTGAACATGTCTATTTCTTCCGTGTCTAGGGGTAAAATATCTATATTTGTATTGTTGCCCTTTACGTTCGGAGAAAATAGAGTGTGACGGACAGTTAGACAAGAGAGTGAAATATGTCAAATATTACATTCAAATTTATATTGTAGGACTCGTAGGCACCACCAAAAAGTAAAATATAATCTGAACTTGTTCGCAGGTAATAAATTTCGTTAAACATAGCTTTTGCAATAACAGAACTAGATTTCAATTAAAAATTTAATTAACTTCGCACTTCCTTGTTTCTAAATGAATGTAATGCCAACGAGTATATTTATTTATATTACATTCATGCGATACGCTTCATAAAAAAGAAAAAATTTAAAGATATATAGACAGACGACTGTACCAAATATGTCATTGTCGATTATATACGTTTAGAAAATGCATATTTATAATATAACGCACATGTTATATTGTGACGTCTTATAGCCTAAAGAATTTCAAGGCATAGAAATAATTTTATATAATAATAATAATAATACACGGGACATCCCACACAACGCCATCTAGTCCCACAGTAAGCAAGTATTACGTTTGTGTTATGGGTTACTTGACAACTGATATACATACTTAAATATTCTTCATAATATATACGTATATAAATATTTCACATCCAGACACGGAACGAAATAAACATGTTATGAACATAAATATTAGTCTCGTGCGGGAATCGAATCACTTTGCCATTCGGTCAGTCGGTCAGCATATAGTTAATGCTTTGACGATTCGGAGTATCTAAGTTTGCACCTTTGGCATATGTACTTTTTTTTTTATTTAGGAAGCACTAGTTCATAATCAATCATTTGCAGACGTTCTACAGGTTCCATGGGTGTTTAAAATTTAATAAAATGTTTTTATATATATTTTTTAAATAAGGTTAATTAGAGACCACGGTTGTGGTCTACCAAATCGGGCAAACGGCCGCCACCGAAAATCCTTTACTAGAAGAAATTGGAGAAACTTTTAAACTTTCGAACTTTTAAATTTTAAAGCGCTATTTAATTTTCTATTAAATCCAAATCAATCTTGTGTTATCGTATTACAAGATGTCATATATAAAAAACCGAAAATAAACTTTGATACAAGATAACCACTCAGTCGACCAAATATCTCGTATCATTGCCTCTAATTGTTATACCCTATCTTTATTTCAAAAAGAGCCGCCGGAAATAGTGTGCCTTCCATTATTATTATTTAATAATATTAACAAGCGATGGTATCGGATCGATGCGATACGATGTAATCTGTAAATATATCGATGGATCGATTTATCTATTCACTTCCTTGTAATGATCCATAATGATATTTATTTAAGTTTTTATTCGAGTGACTCTCAATTACGGCAGTACGGAATTTTGTAACTTCATGTCAGTTTTGATTTATTTTTTAAAGGATTAATTTAAGATTATTGACAAATAGAAGTTTGCCTTGGTTAGCTCATTCCAGACTTTGGTAATTTTTTTACAAAAATTTTTTCGACCCAATTTTTTTTATTAAAAATGTCTTTTTTTATTTTAAAATTTTTTCGTATACATTTGGTAACTGCACCTATGCACCTACTTGTAGTTTCGGTGTCCCCTGGGGAACTAAATGGAAATGCAAAAGCTTTCTTCCATAATAAATTTTATGGCACAATGCCTCAGTAAAAAACAGGTCACAACTAAGTAAATTGATGGGAGTTTTCTGTAAACACTAGAACGATCGAAGCTACGTGTATAAAAAGCAGCGTATTCAACAATGTGTCACATCATCGTGTTACATGTGAGTGATAAATTTCAAATAAAGAAAAAAAAATTTACGTGTAGATTTAAATAGATATTAATGAATATATTTTGTTGTGAACTATGTTTAGCGAAATAAACGCGTAGGATACTTGGCGTACGTTTTAACCGCGTGACACACGGAACCCGCGCAATCGTAACTATATTGCGGCAAAATTACTTCAAACTCTTAAACGTGAACATTTTAAATAATAAATTTGTCCTTTAATTCCCACAATTCGTCTTAAATCTTAGTCTGTAGGTAAAACTAAGTTATTTATATCAAATATCTATTATATAATACTTACTACTTTAATTAATATAATATACGTATTTGATTCAATCCAATTAGTACAAATTATCTAAGTAGGCATAATGAAGTTGCGTGTACCTACCTAGATACATGTACTTACTTTGCAATTACAAATTAAGAAGTAACAAAATTCACAACGCAAAAATAACCGTCCATTGTTTATATTTACTAGCATTTAATGCAAGATACATGTATTAGATTTTTTACGCAAATAAAAGAGCTTTGTGTTGCAGTGAAACTGAAGAATCAGCTTTCCCATGGCTAAGTGTGAGAAAATAAATTGTTGTACATGTTATCGTTTTAAGCTATTATTGTATATTAATTAGAATGTTAACTTTATTATTAATATCGACTTTTGATTAACTTAATTATTGCCGAAAAAGAATTATGTGTTTGGTTTTTTTTTATTTTGTAGTTCCAGAGTTGTAAGTAAGCTTCAAACTTTAAATATTTGATGATAATTTGCATTCTAAGGGATATAATTCTATTAGGTATTCATAAAAATTATATTTATGTAAAGAAAAACAAGAAATATTTGATCTGCAAAGCAAATTAGTAAAAAATACCAGACACAATTTTATATATGCTATCACAGATGTAAGAAATACTCTAGACTGACTGTCACAGAACAACCAATGAAGCACTGCAATGGCGGGCACGTAAGTATTTGTGAGCGGAACTTCGCAGCGTACTGGCGATCGATAGACTTGCTATGGTATGAGTGTGTTCAAGTTAACGCTTGCGTACATAGCCAACTGATTTACTAGGGTGCGTCAGTAGTTAGTTCGCGATGCTACGTCCGAATATTAATTAATAGGTTCATGTATGCTATAGTCAAAGGTCGAACTTTAGTTCCTCCGCGGAATAGTTTTGTCTTTTAAACTGGATTTGTGTTTTGACCTTTTAGCGAATGTAAATCGTCGTCGTCAGTAGGTTTACATGCGTCCACTGCTGGAATACAGCCCTTTGTGAACATGGAGTCCAGATTTTAGACAAGATTGTAAACATAAATCAAAATTTATTAAAATTTTAAAAATCTTAAACATTTCTGTATTGTTTAAACGCATCAATGTTAACTCTATTATAGTCTTAATAAATCTATACGGCAAAAAGAAAAATATTTAATCAATACCCAAATGGACTTTATAGATGTGTATTGTTAAATGAAGTTACGTAGTTTTACGATAATTTCGTATTTCAACATAAAGTTGTATTTTGTCTGCCGCACCCTCGCTCTTTTATCGATTGATCGATCAATGATCGAATGGTTTCAACACGTTACACGAGCAGGTTAGTAATCGCATGGATTACACTACTCTGATCCTAGCAATAAAGGTCGCAAACATCTTATTGTTTAATTCCGAAATGTTTATTAAAACCTTAGTTTAGTTAAAATATGTTAGTCAATTTCTTTCAACTCAAATGCCACAATCGACGTTCCTGAATTACACAGTTAAAGCTGAAAATTTCACCTTTGAACATTTTCTGTAAATTATCGAATTATTACAATTCCACACGAATCACATTAATTTACAATATCGAAATAATGTAATAAAGACAAATTACGTATTTTAGTAGACGGTTACATGAAAGACAATCAGAAATAAATCTGCGTTTAGGTAAATAAACTACTACATATTATTCTGTCAGTGGATACATTTTTTAAAATTTATTTCATAACAAAACTACAGCTCTTAAGAAACGAAAGTACCATAACTTATGGATACATCTAATAGCCAATTATGGTTTAAAATTTTTTTACTAATTCATACTACAATTTAAGGAGACACCAGCCAAGACTTTTTTTTTTTTAAGAAAAATTAAAAATCAAACCGACAAACAAGTATATTGGCATATAAAATTTTTAATGATACAGTGTGTACTATGCTTCATGTAGCGGCCTTTTCGTATCCTATAGGTGATTATAGAAATCCATTGTTTTGAGCAGCGACCACGAGGGTACAGTGTACCATGGTGTAACATTTTAAACAAGTGCGAGTTACTTAATAGATCATTTGTCAATATTAAGTGGAAGATATATACAGCACTACAGTCACGTACAGAAATTGAGTGAATTGACTTCACTTGACGATTAACTAAGGTAAATAAATAATAAATCAAAGAAAATAATAATATATAATGATTCACACTCTGAAAACATTGCAGTGCGTATTTTTAGGGTTCCGTAGCCATATGGCAAAAAAGGAACCCTTATTGTTTCGCCATGTCCGTCCGTCCGTTCGTCCGTCCGTCTGTCTGTCTCGGAAACTATTGGCTATATATAGATGAAATTTGGAAGGTAGGTGTAATGTATGAACCGCTACACAACGACGTAGTGAAATTAAGAATTATTTTTTTTGGGGTAGGTCGCCATACATGTAACTGAAGAACGACGGTTCAACTCAACAACGGTTGTTGAGTTATGCTCTCCTAAAGTCCTAATTTTTGGTAGAGTCACGTCATCCCCTCCTCTTCCTACCAACTAAACCGTTGTTTTTGGGTATGTGGAAAAAATTTATAACAGGAGTATATGTAACGTAGTTAAAAGGAAAACTATCACAGCTAACTAGACTGTAGTATTTAACGAGTAATAGATTAACTTATAAAATGTTCCTTTATAAGTAAAAATTCCATAGAACATGACAGCATTTAGACAATAAGCGAAAAGTAGATGCATTTTATCTTTGTGATGTTATTGTAAAGATAATTTAAAAAAAAACATTTTATACAATAATTCTTAAATTACATAATAATAACGATTATTGGCTAAGTTCGATTAACGTCGCGCTCGATTTTTATATTGTGTGGTGGTACGGAGCCCTTCGTGTGCGAGTCCGATTCGCACTTGGCCGGTTTTAATTAATAATCATAATTAGTAATGAAAAATGCGATAATTTTAAAAGACCGATTCAGAGACAAACAAAACGTATCGATACATCATATAACATCAATTAATAAAATCTGATGTATCGAGTTGTGATCGATTTGTCAATTCGTCGCCTGGGCGCATTGTCGTAAGAGCACATCGATCACGATTAATTAGGTGGATCTTCGCTGTATCTTTTCTGTATAACACGAAAATTTACTACCAAAATCATTGTTATCGAAAATCATCAATCAATGTTATCGTGTTTTGATTTGAGATTAATACATATTCAACGAAAGAAAGAAAATATTCGATTTAATCTAAAAGCAAATGTCGTATTGTTTGTGCGTTTTTTTTGTTCTTTTGTAATTTTCAGAAGAATAAGAGTAGTATTTCAGAAAAGAATTGAATTTTCATACAATTGTTTCCGGTTTAATCGAATTTTATTCAATAATTAAATAATTTTGTGACTTACATATTGGCGGCCATATTTGTTTGTGATATAGATATAAAATATCTATAGACAGACATGCGCTAAGTAATTAAAGAGGAAAAAATCGACTTAATTAATTTGAAACGCATACATGTTTACAACGTGTAATATATATACAAACTCATGCCTTTTTCCATCGGACATAATATTAGTTTATAAAAAAGGGAACCCGCTAGATATTGGAAACTACAGGCCCATCAGTCTAATAAAAAGTATATACAAACTTTTTGCATCTATTATACTAAAACGAGTTGCTGAAATAATTGACGTTTATCAACCAATAGAACAGGCAGGTTCCCGCTCAGGATTCAGCACAACTGACCACATACTGACTGTAGAACAACTAATAGAAAAGTTCAATGAGTTTAATAAGTCTCTATATATTGCTTTTATCGACTACACCAAAGCTTTTGACAGCATAAGCCATAGTTCAATCTGGAACGCTTCGAAAGCATAAAATGTAGACGTTAAATACATAAACATTATAAAATATATACCTTTACATTGAAATAATACAAGAAGGGTCAAACTTGAAAGGAGGAGTGATAACCTCAAAATAGAAAGAGAAGTTAGGCAAGGTGATCCTTTGTCGCCGAAACTTTTCATTGATGTGTTGGAAAATATATTTAGAAATATGAAATGGACAAAATTTGGCATTAATATCGACGGGTTTCGTCTGAACCACCTTAGGATTGCAGATGACATAGTTATATTAGCAGAAACAAGTAAAGAACTCAAGAAAATGCTATACTCATTGGACCAGGAAAGCTCAAAAGTAGGCTTAGCAATGAATATGAGCAAGACTAAAATAACGACTAACAGCCAAAAGATACTCATCAATATAAAAAGAAACAATATAGAATACGTAAACCCTTACATTTACTTGGGGAAATAAATATCTTTTATAAAAACTAACAACGAAAATGAAGTAGAAAGAAAAAAAATATCACCTGGAAAAGTTTTGGTCACTAAAAGAAATTCCAAAAAGTAAGTACAATATAAAGGTAAATAAAACTGTAATGGATACCTGTCTCCTGCCTAGTTTACTGTATGGCTGCCAAACGTGGACTTATACTAACAAAGTGAAACAAAAAATAAATACAACACAGAAAGCCACGTAAAGAAGCATCTTAAAAATCAATAAAAAACATAAAATCAAGAATGACGTAATAAGACAAAAAACAAAATAACAGATGCACTCACGCAAGCTCTAAAGTTAAAGTGGAAATGGGCAGGACACGTCTCACGATATACAGATAATAGGTGGATACAAACCACACGATGGAAAGGACCAATCCTTGGCAAAAGAAACGTTGGAACACCAAAGAAGCAGTGGGCTGATGATATAATGAAAAGTGCAGGACAAGACTGGATGGTTAAAGGAAAAAATAAAGAACTGTGAAAGCAGCTGGAGGAGGCCTTTACTCAAAACGAGGTCCATATCTTTGAAACTGTATAAAACTAACCGTACTGATGTAAAATAAGTTTAAACTAGGCTAATAATACTACTATAAGATTGAAATGTAAAATGTAGTGATAAGGAAATAAAGAGACTTTATTATTATTACTATTTACACCTTTTTTACCGTAAAATGTGGGTTTAAACTATAGATGCACTTGGCACCAAGATACATTTAAGTACCAAACCAGACCTCTTCAGTCAACGTTTCGCCCTTCGCTCTGGGACGTTCGAAATTCGAAAGTTATAAGGAATAATAATAATAATATATGGCATCTTCCACACAGCGCCATGTAGTCCAAATTAAGCAAGTATTATGCTTGTATAGTGGGTACTAGACAGCTGACACACATATTTAAATACTCATTATGATATATAGATATTTTACGCCCAGACACGGAATGAAGTAGATGAACATAATTTTCTATTTTTATTTATTTTTATCTTATCTATGAAATCTGTGATATGCATATGAAAAAAAAATGTTTTAAATTTTTTATCGTTAATTGATAGTTACAATCACTCGAATCACTGAGCATGATATCCGATAAAAGTACCTGAAACGTGAAAGTAATAATATCTATTTATTACTATTATTTTTTCTCGAAATAAATATGAAAATTTTGCTACGGTATGGGTCACGTTTTGTTAAGACGCTGACAATAGCTAACGACCTCGAGAAGATGTAAACGCGAATAATTTTATATCGTAAAATAAAATGTTTACGTTTAAACAGCGTAAAATGGGAGCCACCCGCTCGTTTCGAACATTTATAGTTCGCCTCAAACTTTATGGTGGATCGGAATACAACGCTTTAAGCTTTCTTGCGCAGGTACAGTCATATACCCCTCGCTTCACTGCGTCCCGCTACACCTAAAACTGGTTACTGCGACGCAAATTGTGGCTATGTTCGGATCCGCCATAAAGTTTCATTGGAACTATACCTTATAAACTAATCAGCACAGCATTCGTCAGCTCGATGTATTCATAAATCATCTGCATTCGCGATGGCTGAAACGTTTGCTGAAACTTGTTTTCGCGAATATCTTACAATATCTTTGAGGTCGAGAGGATGAGGGCAAGGGGGCCTGAGGCGCATCGGTTTTTCCAAGAATTATCGACGCGCCCGATCGACGCCTCTGGTGACCGGTGGGTTGGCCCTTACCTCGGGCAACGAATAAGCATTGCCATACAGCGAGGTAATACCGCCAGCCTTTTGACTCATTTTTTGGCACGGCACTGATTTAGATAATATTTTGTAAATATTTAGGTTATTATGTAATTAATATAATATAAATTTGTTCTATGTTTACAATAAAAATATTGATATAAAGAATATGAATCAATTAAAATATAATATCATAACTTTATTTAATCTTTGTAATGATCCTAGAAGTTCGGATGCTAATAAATAGCTGAAATTGTTTTAGATTTTTCCTATTTTCCAAATACCTGACTATGCTGTTTTAGTCCTAAGATTTTCCCAACGATCTATTTCTTCTGATTGTTCTGAGACATGTGAATATTGTAACACGTTCTTTTTTCTTTTTTAGAACAGTATCTATACAAGAGTAAGCGTCGCACAGACCAAGGAACTGTAGGTTCGATTGCGGAGACGAGGTTCGCTAGTTCGCCATCCGACACAACTATTCACACCCAGCAGACATGTGAAACGTGGATTGAAAAATTCTGCATAAATACAGATTACAGACATACAGAAAAACATTCGGTCATAGTTTTTTTTCCGTGTCACTAAGGAATGTCCAAAACAAGATATTTCGTATGAGATAGATGAAGTCATCCCAAAAACAAAGTATATTTCAAAAGTTGAACGTACGGTATATTTCGGGCACATGCGTGTGCGTCGGTCGGTCCGTTTGATAATTATTCCGTATTATGTAACGGTATCCGAGATGGATTTCTGATGGACGGACAACAAACTATTAGCGGGATATTAGACGAGTCATGTCAGAGCTTTTATAATTGTAGCAATTATTAAAATATGGTAAAAAATACATCAATGAACAAATGCTATTGTTGTCTACAATGAGGTTTGTTTAATTGGCTTTGTCGTTTTATATGCGATAATTTCGTCTGTTCGTATGACTGCTACTAAAAACGTCAGAAAACAAAATCGACAATTTCAGCTTGAAAATAACTTATGTAAAATAATTTTGAAGCTTGAAAAAAAATTAATCTACATCTTGTTAGTTATAATATATAAAAATGCATACCTATACTCACACCATTTCCATTCCATTCCATCAGCCCTTTTTATATCCCACTGCAGGGGCTTAGGCCTCTCCTCAAGATGAGGAGGCTTGGAGCTTAAATCCACTACGCTGCTCCAATGCGGGTTGGTGGATTGTAACGACCGTCATCTATTGACAACAACTGGGAGCGACTGCTTTACGTGTAACGCGTAACCTACACACCATATATAGAAGCTATTTTTGAAAATTAACATCTACACCGTTTCTGTACCACAATTGTATTTATCTAAAATAATGCACACGCAAGTGCTGCTGTTATGTCCATATCCATATCAGCCCACTATGCCCCACTGCTGGAGCGTAGACCTCCCCTCGGTATAGCAGTACTTGGAGCTTAATCCACCATGCTGCTCCACTAGTTGGTGGATTTTAACGACTGCCATCTAATGATGACAATCGGAACCGACGGCTTAACGTGCTCTCCGAAGCACGGAGTCAGTGATGTACTTAAATAGCACTTGTATAGCACTTGTATAGCACTGAAAAAGGTAAAGGTAGTTTCAATTTTTTTCCAAATTAGTTTCCAAAAGCATTTTCATTTAGTCATTTCAGATCATTTGGCCAATTGGCTGAATGGTTAGAGATCCTAACTGCGGAACCAAGGGTTGCAGGTTCGATTCCCGCCAAGACAAAGGTGAAAGTAAAAGTGTTTATTACTGGAATACTATTTATTGTAAAATATCTGTTTGTACACATTACGTTAATATACAAACTTTTAATTGAATTCTTTGCTTGCTTGTTTCGTTTGCTTCATATGACCGCATCGAAGCTGGTTTTTGTTTCGTATTACATATCAATATTTCGGCCATCTCAGTGTTTTGTAACTTGCGGTCGAATTAACGTTTTTTTTGTGACTGCTCAGATATTATATTCTAAATCTGATGAGCCTTTCCGTCCAAGCGTTGGTTAATCAAATAAAAGAAATAGCTCTAGAGTGTGTTCAAATATAAGAAATTGCTGTCGTATTTCCGTACCAACGAGTTTTGAATTAATTCAATAGAGGATTAATGTTCGAGGACCAGACCAAAGCTATCACAAACGAGACGTAGGATGAGGAAGGGAAACGGGTGGGACGCGCGTATTGCCCACGCGAAAGGTTACCTAGAAGGTATCGAATCTGCGACCTTTGGTTCGCTAATGAATACTCGGTCTATAACCACTAACCACTCGGTCAATCGGTCAGTTAATAGAATAACTTGATCTTTTTCTTCTTGATTTTCTAATATAAAAATTATTTAACTATACTTGATTGATTGTTGACACTTGAAATTTTCACAGACAGTGTACCACTACGGCGGCTATAAAAACAAACGATTAAAAATAAATAATAAAAATTCAAAGGGGGTCCCTATATAAGATACTTGTTTTTTTCTGGATGTTTTTGCGTAGGTAACGAACAGTGTATCTTTAATTTATACACCAATGACAGAAATAGTGTACATATTGTATGTTGGTAAGGAATCTTAGGCCGGTTTTCTTTAACTCATAGAAATTCATCAATTGTATCACGCAGGTTCGTCGGTTTAGGATATTTGATATTTGGCTCTACTTTAAGGATTTTATCTTTTTAATTATTTGAAATAACTTTAAAGAACTATAGACTCTAGGCCCTTGTCATTAATGGAACTTTTATCCCTAAGATTTTTAATAGTTAATTATTATTAATATTTTTGAGACATCCACCACTTATGTAGCTTCGTACTCCTAAACTAGTGAGTTTGCCCTAAAAACTACTAAACGTTATATATTTATATATATATTTGTTTTTAACCTTATTTTCTAAGTATACAATATTTTATTATAATTACAAGATTAGCCAGCCTGAGTTTGTACCATCCCCCTATGCGGCACCCGTTCACAAGCATGACCGGAGAAGCAGCTATCGCCCTGCTCAACCATATTTGAGATGACAGGACGACCCGAGATTCGTGCCACCGCGCATTTTGACTTTGTTTATACGGCTAATTCAGGTTGCTTTGAAAATTTTGACAGTGATTTGGCTCTACTTTAAAGCTTTGGACATTTACCGTTTAAAATACTTAAACAGGCGCTTATCTTAGAGATTTATCTCAGAATCTAATGTAACATAATATTTTACACTCCTAACTACGGGACAGCATATAAAGTATACTATAATTATGTTATCATAGTAACACTACCAACAGCCCCTTAATTTGAGATCAGGTTACGACATCTAACGTTTAAATACTTCACGCGATCCGGCGAAGATAACACGACTGGCGTATCTTACTGTCACTCGACTCCCGACTATTTATGAAACTGCTTATCAAGTTGTTTGTTAGAACTTGATGTTGATATTAGAGATAAAAACTGTATGCGCCGTACGTTTCTAGCTAGTAACGTCTGGATAGAGAGTTGGCGGCAAAAAATATCACCTAACTGTTCGGTTATGATTCACGCAGCAGTGTCGGTTTGTACGTGGTTAGTATGGCGTAGCGAGAGTATATGGTCTGTTGAGTCACACATACAAGTATGTAAAAGTTGGCCTGCCATTTTTGTTGACAAACGCAGCGTAAGACGTCCAGCCACAAGGTGGAAAGATGACCTTGTGAAGGTGGGGAGACTCCTATTGAAAATCAACGGGGGAGGCCTATGTCCAGTAGTGAACTTACTATGGCTGAGATGATGATGATTTATTGCGAGGGTCTATCCAAACATTATGTAATCAACGACTAGATGTATAATAAAACTATATCGAATAAAAAAAATTATACATTAAATCAAAAGTTTCCAAAAGACACCAATAACATTTTTGTAGATATATAATATAGAAATCAAAAAGGAGCAAACCAGTAGCGAATGGTTTGGTTAGTGTGTATTGTCAATTAAAACTGTATCTATATATCTGGTTTGAACGCAAATTTCGAGTGAGAAGGGACGAATTGTCGTCGTCGGACCATCGAAATTCTGTCTTTACTACAAGGAGGCTGATGTCAATTTTGTTACATTACGTTAGTACATACAAGTTCGTCCAATTCTTACAGTCCGGGAGACCGTGACTAAAAAATGTCCAAAGTTTCTAAAATATGAATTTTCCTCACTTAAAGTTCTCGAATTGTTCATCGTGGTCACGAATTTCTAAAGTTTTAATTTTTGACAGATAATAGTAGGCATAGAACATTTATTTCATGAGTAGCATGTGAAAGATCTTATGAAATGCGCGATGATACGTTGCACCTGCTACTTTCCTTCACATAGTCCGTCACACATTTCCGTCACACGTACCCACCCACTCTATACAACTTGATATTGTTATTTTTCTTATTACTTTAGTTTAAATGAAAATACTTTTTGATTTTGCTTACTTTAGTGGCGATCGTTAAATATAGTACAGTTGAAATCATAAAATGTGTATCCATCATTGGCTGTAGGATAACGATATATTATATAAGTTTATACTTAAGCATTTTAAGATCTGTGCATACTGTTATTGAAATAAATAAATAAAATAAAATAAATAGTCTCTTACGTTTGCTACAAATAACACTTAACGAAATTGCAGATCGTGCGAATGTTATCGTTTATAAAAACTTCATTATTATTTGAAAATATTAGAGATATCTTATCTTAATAAAGAAAACAAATCGAAAAAGTTACAATTTCTACCACCATAATTTATAAATGGCAGTTGTATATGATTAAAAATTTAGTTTTATTTTCATTGCATATGAAATTTCCAGTAGCAAATGATAGAAAGTGTGATAATAAGTTCATAATGATCAAAAATCATGGCTAGTAAAATTTCACAGGTGAAATCACTGCGAAAAAAATTGTAATTTCATCAAATGAAAATGGATTAAAAGTAGCAATCATTTCCATGTCTAGGTAATAGTACTTATAGAGCTCATTCACATACTTGTGGTCAGTCAATTGGATATGGGAGTGTTGAGGCGCAGCGCCCTTACGAATATTTAAAATTAAAAAATAAAACAGTTAAACAATAATTGTCTCAAAGTAAATAATTTTAAAGAAAATTTAATGAAATATATCTAGATGTTTGTTCTATTGTTATGCAACTTAATCGTAGCTCAAAAACTATCCACTTTCGCATATAGTGAATGTGAACCAAAAAATGTAGAACCATTCCCCTGATTCTTCTCCTGTCCTGGGGTGAGACGTTTTGTATATTAGAAAGTATCTGTAATAAATAGACATTAGTCAGAGGTTACATGATTTCTGTAATTCAACTTTTAAGAACTTGTAACGGACGTGTGATATTTAAAAGCAGTTTCGCCGCCAGGCGCCATTTATCTCATAAACCAATTATTAGATTCCATCACTCAATCACACATCCGCCAATCAGGCGTCACTTGGCTGCGTGCAATATGGCGGCCATTTGTCAAAACTCGCGCAGACAACACAATCGATGAGATTACGCAAACGCAAACTAACAGGCGGGACCCCCGTTTGCAAAAGCCCATGATGATTGATTAAAAAGTTTACTCTATTGTCTATGGGCACAATCGCCGGCAATAATTACATGGAACGAGCTATACTGGTGTCGCAATATGGCTGACGAACGAGGTTATGTCAGTTTTTGACAAGAGTGTCGACAGATAATGCGCACACGCCCAAAATGCGCTTCGTTCTTTTTTATCTTTTTGTGTACAAACCTACTTAAATGTTCGTATTGTGAAGAACAAGCAAAGGACCATTTAATTGTATGAGAGTTTTCTGAAACGAGAGATCGTCTGAACTTTCGAATCCAAAAAATTAAACACTTGATGTGTCAGGTCGATATGAAACGATATTTCTAGTAGTGACACTTGAGTGATAGATAACGACAGAGGTCAACCTTAGAGATATAATAAATAAGTTGTTACTGAGTGTACAGACATTTCACGTGACAACAATGATTGAAGAAGAAGGCGCAGCATCCTTAAAAAAAATTGACTCGCCAAGAGAACGCCTTGGTATGTAATCTGACATTGAAAGCTGACTTTGAAATGATGGAACATACTCCATATTCACTGGACCTTACTTCATGTGTCTCCATCTATTTCTAAGATATACGAACACCTAAATAAAGAAAAATATTAAAAAAAATATGATGCAGTAGTAATCGCGGGGCAGTATTTTTCGGGTGATCAAGATGAAGCGTTTTCCAGGAAAAACTTGAAGACGACTATGTTGAAAAATAAAAAAAATTATGATTTCATTTTTAATATTCCTTGTATATCATAGAAGATATGCATTGATTAGTTTTTTAATTATTTCAATTATTTTCTTAAACAAGGTTGACCTTTATGTCACCTTGGTTATTTTTGTGTGTGTTGGCTTAGATAGTCTCGGTCAACACACACAAAAATACAATTTGCATGTCAAATAGAGGGAATTTCGTACGAAATTGCCATAGCAATTAACCACAAGACCAATGACAGAAGCGACAGGCGGTCAGACGATGAACTTGTAAAAAACTTAAGCAAGTACCATTTTTTTATTAGCATTGAAAAAAGTTCCGTGGTATAAAACCAAGCTACTGTTTACTTTTTTAAATATAAATATTTAATTTGCATATAAAAGACCGCTAGGTAAGCTGAATATATGTACATGAGTTGGATGTAATTGAACACATTAAACATAAATACTCTAAGCGTTGACACACTTTTTCGGTTGAATTCGGTTGAACACTATTGAATATTCAACTAAAACCCTGGCTCAAAGCCAGGAAATTCGTAAAACCTTCCAATAAAAATTCCATGTGTATAATAAAGATCATTAGAAAATTTAAATGAAATTGGCAATATTACAACATACAGCAGTGCTTACCCCCATAACAACATTTAGTATATAACATAAAACAATAAAAATATAAATTGTCTAAATAAGTATCTATTCATTTACGTTTGCCGTTACGATTGACGTTAAGCCCCTGCATATAGAGATAGACTTCAAATTTATAACACTCCTCCTTCTCCTGAAAGGCTAAAAACCAAGTTTCTTACAAAATTGAAATCGAGTAGTGTTATTTAAAACCAAGAATCACTATAAAACCAAGGTAAAATAAGTCAATTTCACATTTTGACAAATAATTATTTATTATATACAAATAAATTTCATCATATAGGTCGACGAAAATTTCATTTTATATTTAGGATATTAATAATTAAATGAATCATAATTTTTTTTTTAAATACAGTAAAAATGTTTCAATTGTGCATATTAAATTTCAGTAATGAATAAAATATTTTACTGATTTTGTCTTTTGGAATTCAAAATGATCCTGCTGAATTGTTCATATATTAAGCAGAGACTTCCGCATGCAACAGTTATGGGTTATCATAAACTCAAAGGATGGATTCACCATTTTAAATATAACAAGATGCTTGAACTCTGTTACGAAAATCACCCCGGGGAGAACGTGTTCCCTCGACAAATGGTAAACACAGACACTTAGCATATAGGCGATTTATAGCACTGTAATAAAATAAAAATTTAGGCAGTAATTAGTATAAAAATGAATACATGTTTTCGCCTAATAACTCATTAGTGCGATGTTCTTACTTCACTTGGTAATTTAATTTACTGCTCAATAAAAACGTACCCAGAATTTCGAGTTCAATCACCTACACACAAAACAAAATGCAGCACTATATGAGAAAATCTAAAACGCAAATGCCAAAAAATCTTTATGTCATTGCTTAATCGAGTCGGCGCGAAAAGGGGTCTTTAACCCCCCGAATTTGAAGTTTTACGAGTCTCGACGTGTATGTGAGACGTAATTTAAGGGGCCATACGAAATTTCAAACAAATGGATTTCAATACACAAGAGGCTGACTGTACTTTTTGCGGTAGCCCAAAAAAACTTACGTACAGTGAGATCCTCATACAAGTGCATTTTAGTAATTACGGATATATGATTAACATGTATACGATATGCACAATGTCATGCTTGTTTAGCAGGCAGAGGCAGGAACTATAGATTTCCACTTGGAACGGCCTTTACATATCTCATTCGCTACGTCGACATTTTTCAAACTTTTAACGCCAAGCTTGTCGGTATCATGGTGCTTAAAATTCTTTGAGATGTCGCCAATTTGATTGACATATCTATTAATCTATCATGATTAATATTAAGCACAGAAAGGGTAACAAGCACCGAACTTTGTGTGTAGGAGACTAGAAGGCGAACGCTCGCTAAACCCAATGACTCAAAATGGACCAAATTTTGTCAACTTGTTTATTTTTTTTTATCCATATCTGCCTTTCATTCAACAGCCAGTACTTAGTTGTGACGGGTAATACACAAAGACCTAGACACAACACAAACATCTAGGTAACCAATCGCATGGACCTTAAGCGCGTACCGCCCTCATCCCTTCTTCATCTAATGGCTGAAATGTGATAAACTTGATTCTTCAACTAAACGGCCAGTATTACTCCTCTATTGATCGAATTCAATGCTCGGTAGTAACAAGAATCAAATTAAGACGTACTGTTCTAAACACATTAATGTAAGGCTAAGTTGGCACTTAAACTTCAGCTATAACAAGTGAAACGCTTTGATTATATGTCTGGATGGACCATCGCATAACAATGTCAACAAAAATGACAGGCCAACTTTTACATACTTGTGTGTGTGACTCAACAGTCTAAACACTCTCCCTACGCCATACTAGCCATGTACGAACCATCTCTGTGTTCGTAAATATTATTCGAACCGGTTAGGTGCCTTTTTTATCTACATTATTTGACGCTGACTCTCTATCCAAAGGTTACAAAACCAAAGATCATACTGGTGGATCCAGTACCATACTGTATATGACTTTGGGTCTTCACATAGGGAACCTTTGTACTGACTGACGAGTTGGCCGTGTGGTTAGAGACCCTAACTGCGGAGCCAAGGGTTGCGAGTTCGATCGCGCTCGGGACAAATAATCTTGTACATGAACATGTCTATTTGTTCCGTGTCTGGGTGTAAAAGTATCTATATATGTATTCATTATAAAGAATTTTAAGTATGTATAACAGTTATCTAGTATTCCATGAAATAACATAATATTTGCTTACTTTGCGACCAGATGGCGCTGTGTGGGATACCACATGGCAGATAAATAACAAACTTTAAACTAGAATTAGTAAGTACCAGTTGTATTTTATTATCACTTTGAAATTAAATTAAATTTATTAATTAAATTAAATTTTAAAAAGTACCTACTTGTATAATGGACAAGTAAAGATATTTCATAAGCACTCGAAACACTTGCTCACTGTACTTCGAACATATTAAATCACTCTCGAATTTTCATCCATCAAAGGGCTGGATGGGTGCCCTTTATGGGCAATGCCCAACAATGCCCACCTTGCCCAAACTCGCGGTAATATTTTCAAAATGGCCGACGAGTTAGCGATACGATCGATTGCACCTCGGGGTTTTAACGTCTAATTGTGAAGACACGACTTTTAAGGAAAACCTTTTTTTTGTGCCACCGAATTTGATGGAAAGGTAAGGCGGGGAGAGGCTAATTATGAGCACGAGCGAAAAAAAAGAAGAAGATGTAATGGTGCACATTTTAATGCCCTTTTCGGTGCTTCAATTAAAAAGTACTTACGGCTTGTGTTTTTTTGGAAATGGATAATTAAAATGCATTTATAGTCAGCGATGAGTACGATAACGCCAACCAATTTATTTAGAATAAGCTTGAAGTGTTATATTGGCATATTTGTATAATACCTGGACCATCCCACATAACGCCATCTAGTCCTAAACTAAGTAAAGCGACGTCTTGATGTGAGATAAAAGGTTCAAAGTATAATTTTCGTAGCATGTAAAATACCAAACTTAGTTTACAAAGCGTGTATTATGGGTACCAGACAACTGATTAAATATTCTTTATAATACATATATACACATGTAAATATTTTAATTCCGGACACGAAACAAATAGACATGTTCACGGGCACAAATATTTGTCCCGGGCAGGAATCAAACCCGCGACTTTTGGTTCTACAGGTGGAGATCTTTAATCACTCGGCCAATCAGTCAATCATGTTGAAACTATTTCGTAAGTGAATGGCACTGCTAGATATTTAAATTTATCAGACCCAGTATTTTAACGATTCTGAGTCCGTTTATTATTCATAAACTTCCAGTTAGTTCTAAGTAAAAGTTAAAGTAAAAAGTTACAAATTATTTTCGAAATTAAGTCATCGCGTGTACGTATATTTTTTACGATCTGTCAAATCTTAGAAACGATCAGAGTTCGTCTGTTGTAATTACCGTGTTCTGATGTCGTGCTCGTCAAGCGTCTCGTTGTAATTACGACTTGAGGCGTTTAGGGTGGCTACACATTTACATACATATAGTCCGGAATATAAAATGGCCGATCTATTTAAAAAAACCATAAATATTGACTCGAGTAAAGGAATATTTGGGTATAGAACGTGGCAATGGGACCAGCATTGTGGGCACTTTTTGGTCAGGGGCGACAATGGATGGGTTATCGGATTAAATGAGATTACATTTCCACCAGCCCATTATGCCCCACTGCAGGAACTTAAACCTCCCTCCAGGGTCAGCGGGATTGGAGCTTGATCCACAACGCTGCTCCAGTGCGGGTTGGTGAATTTTAACGACAGCAATCTGTCCATGGCAACCGGGAACGACAACTTAACATGCTCTCCGAGGCACGGAGTCAGTGATAGTTATGTACTTAAATCGGAAAAAACTCATTGGTACACGGCTTTCTAAATCAGAAATAGGTTTGTTGCGCTATCCGCGACAAATGTTATTAATAAAAACTAAAAGTATCTGAGTTTTGATGCATGTCCTTCACCTTTATAGGTATATACAATAATATTTTTTGCCAGCAGGCATTTTTAGTTCTTATTGAGGTTTTAATTTATTTATTAACTTAAAATAATTATTACGTAAAATTAAATAGTATTTGCTTTGAATAAATTTAATTCATATAATAATTTAAGTGAGTCAATGAATGGAATGGAACTCGTTTTAGTCTATAGTCTGCGCTAATCTTAATAGTGTCATATTAATATTATAATTACTTATTGCAATAAACTAAAATTATTCGCAACTTAATTCATACAGTGAATTTAAAAGCAGCTTTTCTTTTCTAGAGGGATAAAGGTTATAGTCTCTCCATAAAGGTTTATTTACCTATAAATATATTACTTTTTTACTTTAAAAAAAAGTATATACTTATTTTTAACTAGTATTTACTTTTACCTTAATAAAGGAATATTATTCTCTATGGTCATCATTTGAAATGAATATCTGCAAGATTTTTGTTCCATAACCTTATAAAACATAGTTCCTTGAAGAGATAGGATTGTCTTGCGTCAGTAATAGTCCGATATACAAATCGGCTGAAGGACAGCTTCAGGTTCTTACAGGATACATATTCTTATTTAGTGAAGAAAAATATGTTACGTAAATCTGAATTGCATCCGGTAATGTTACACGGACGTGGTAAATTTTAGTGAAACTTTTTTTTATATAAACCCGCATAATTAGCTTTTACTGTCGCGAGAGAGTCCTGAAGATAAGAGATTAATGTGTAGCGATCCTTAATCCTAAATCGTAAGAGAATCGGATCTCGGAGCGTCAAGCGTGACTGTATAATGAAAGGTTCTTATTAAATCAACGTCACAAGTCCATTAGATGGCCGGCAACAACAACGTCCAAGCCGCCGCGCTATCAATCAAACGGACAGATATAAAAAAACGGGGAGATTTGTCTTATATTTCTTATGGTGTCCTAAAACTCTTAAATCAATCCTTCGCGTATGTTTTGAGCTTCATATTAATAATAAAATACAGCGAGATAGAGCAAAAAAAGAGTAATTAAATTAATAGCATAAAAAGAATTTATTTTGACCCAAATCCGGCCAATTATATAATATATATGTAAGTAGCTTCCGCCTGCAATTTAGTCCGCGTGATGCAGTTTTCTGATCTTGCTTTGAGTCTAATCATGAACCTAGGAATACCTAGACGTAGTACCCAGAGTACAGAGCACCCCTAGTAAGTCAGCTGGCTATCTACACACGCGTCAACACGAACACACTCATACCACAACTCATACCTAGTAAGCCTACCGACCGCCAGTACGCTGTGAAGTTCCACTCATACATACTTACGCGGCGGCCATTGTAGTGCTTCATTTGTCTTTGGGGAAGTAACAAGGAGTGTATAGTTTTTATTACGTCTGTGATGCTATTTTGAAACACGAGTTTCATTTATTAAAGAGTATCAAAGAGTTGTAAGCGTTTAAACAACCACGTTAACAAAAAAAAAACTGTGAGTTTTGGGTTTAGGGTTGACGTGACAGGATAGATGACATTGTTATAATTTTTTGAATTTAATTTACTTAATAATAAAACATGAATACTGAAATAAATTGTTAAAACTAGTAAGCAAGTTATGAACGTCTCTAATCTTCAATTAGACAAAGAGAGCAATATAGAAATCTTTCATTATCATCATCATCAGCCCATTTTACCCCACTGCAGGGGCTTAGGCCTCCCCCAGGGTGAGGAGGGGGTTTGGAGCTTAAATCCACCACGCTACTCCACTGCGAGTTGGGGATTGTAACGACCGCCATCTATCGACAGCGTCTGGGACCGACTGCTTAACGTGCTCTCCGAGGCACGGAGTCAGTGATAGGTTAATGTACTTAAGTCAGAAAAACTCATTGGTACACAGGTTCGTTGCGCTCTGGGCTATCACGATACACAAAAGGTCCATGGCTTCCCGGTAAGCCGATATTGGCAAGGGGCCGCTCCAATTCCTTGCCATCAGATATGTTGAAGCGCATTAAGTAATCATATATGATAAATATTCTCAATATATGTGAAAGAAAATGAATAGGAATCTTTGACACATAATAATTTATAATTTTTTAATATTTTATTTTTTATTTTGCTAACACTTCAAGTGTATTTATTCATACTATTAAAAATATAATTATTTCCAAGTCAGTTACCTACTCTATTAGTAGTCAAATATATTAAACTTCCCAACGACATGAAATCCAACAAATATAATCGTTATAGTTTTATAAAAGTATAAATATTAACCTATTTAAGATTGGTCGAGTGGTTAGAGATCCTAATTGCAGAGACAAAGATAACGGGTTCGATTCCCGCAGGGAGAATACATTGGTGTGGTTGAACATGTCTATTCGTTCCGTACCTGGGCGTAAAATAACTATTTATGTATATATTATACAGAATATCTAAGTATGAGTGTCATAAAACAAGCAGACTACTTGCTCACTTTAGGACTAGATGGCGCTGTGTACGCAGCGTCCAAAGTATTATAATTGTTATTAATACTGTCCCAAAGGACAAACTAACTTTCCTGGTTATCAAATATACCCGGCTTCGCCCGGGTTGACTACGGAAACGTTCCTCGTTCCACGCATTAGTACATTGCACCCGTTCGAAGTCGGGGTGGGTCGCTATTCCAACCATAAAGTATCATTACTCTATGGTATCATCGTCATCATCCAAACAAATAAATTCTCTGGCGCGTCTAGCAACAAATTTGATTGCCATAAAAAAGGTTATAGTAAGTCAACCTTAAAAGATACACATATGCTGTCGTGGACTTTTGGTTAGAACTTTTAAATCGGAACAATTCCGTAATAGCAGCGCGCGTAACGAAAGCTCTCAAAAGGAATAATTTTTCCCGTTTTTGCAACATTTTCCATTGATGATTCACTCATATTGGTCGTAGCGTGATGTAATAATAGCCTATAGCCTTCTATAACAAATGGACTATCCAACACAAAAAGAATTTTTCAATTCGAATGGGTAGTTCCTGAGATTAGCGCGTTCAAACAAACAAACAATAAATCAATCAATCAATCAATCAATCAAACAAACAAACAAACAAACTCTTCAGCTTTATAATATTAGTATAGATAATACCTACTTTTATTTTAGTAATACATGGTTTTAAATTACGAAAAATCTCTGTAGTATTTAAGATCAATAGCAACTTCTGTCACTTTTTTGTGGTTACGGGAGACATCTCTTTCAAAACTACTTGGTATTCGTAAATACATCTACATTCCTCTCCAAAGCATTATAATCCTTTTAAAAGTGTTATCTGTACCCAGGTCGAGTCATTACGTGAGGATAAAAAATAAATGGGGAATGAAAAAAAAAGGGAAAAAGATGTGATGGAAGGTTCGGACACGCCACGCCGGGAGGTGCTACGGATTGAAATTTTTTTTAGCTTATTATTAAAAATTTGTATTAGATTTTTTAAAATGACTTTACATTTTTATTTTTCACAGATCTTTTGGCGTTAAATTGTTGAAGTACTATTGAAATTAAATTATTCTTACGTATAATAAATTTCTTGCTTACCTGTAAGGTTCATATTGTTACTAACGAATCCTCGACATCGATTCTTTTACTAATTTTGACCGAAATGGTTCGGTGAATAATAAAAGACGAGTATTAAAATTCATGAGAGAATTCTGGAAAGCGCTAAGAGGTCCGAACCTTTGAATATTAAAAATGCGTGTTCGGTAGCGTAAAGTGTTAAGTGACAGTCAGATATTAGTGAGTGAAGACATCAAAGTCAAAGCACAAGCGCATAACAAAATAGACCAGTTATCAGTGTCGAAGTGACATGCCAAATTTTTCAACAGTTGAAACGTTTCGCTGCAAATGGTGATCAAGCCGAATTTTTTGAAACAGAGGACTAGAAAAAAGTTATGTACCTACAGCAGATTTATCTTAACATGTAAAAAATGTTGGTTAATATAGTAAAAAACAAATAATACAAGCGGTGAAAATCATACGAATGAAAACGAAGGAAAATGATTAATAAATAATACCTGAGACATCACATATAACGCCTTTTAGTCCCAAAGTAAGCAAGTATTATACTTGTATTATGGGTACTAGACAACAGTTAAACTACTTAAATATTAAAACAAAACCAATAGACATGTTAATGCACATATATCTCAATGATTCACTCGCACAAATATTTGCCCGGACGGGAATCGTACCTGCTATCTTTGGCTCCGCAATTAGGGTTTCTAACTACTCAGGCGATCGGTCAGTCAAATGCAAATAAAATAGTACCAAAATGTTTAAAAAAATCTAGCAAGTCTTATTCAGGTTTTCATTCTCTCATGAATAATTTCATCCAAGGGGTTTCTGTACATTTAAGTCGAGAAGTCGCGTGCCGTCCGCGTCGTGGCTTCTCAAAAAAATTTCTACCTTACATAGCGTGGAATGCTCATTAGGCGCGGACTCGTGCGTCCTGCTCTAAGCACTCCTTGGAACTAGTTTAGAAAAAGTAACAAATAGGAGGTCGTTACGGTAACTGACCTTACGACCTAAAGATGGTATACCTTAAAAAAAACTTTAATAATAATACATGGAACATTCCACACAGCGCCATCTAGTCCCAATGTAAGCAATTATTATGCTTGGGTTATGGGTTACTAGACAACTGATAAACAAAATATGTATATACATAAATATTCTTCATAAAATATACATTTATAAATATTTTACACCCAGGCACGGAACAAATAGATGTACATGGTCACGCACATAAATATTTGTCCCGGGCGGGAATCGAATCCGCGACCTTTGGATTTGTAGTTACACTCTCTAACCACTCGATCAATCGGTCAGTACTAAGTAATAACTTTATTATACCAATTTTGATAGAAAAGGAACTTGAAAAATTATAATGGTAAATATTAATTATTACGCAGAAAATCAATGATACTTTTACTTAGTGAATCAGGTAAATACTCTACACGTGCTGACCAGGAAAACTGCCACACAATACGATTCGAGTCAATCAACTTGTCTTTTGTCAGGGTCGTTTGGATCGGCGAATGAATGAAATGTACGTAGTCGCTCGTTCATTACGTTAAAAAAATGCAGTCTCGAGTGACAATTAGCTATATACGAAGTTGATGTATTTAAACATCATTACCTGCATTGATATTCAAAATGTTTTAAAACTCATAATAATAATAATAATTTATATATTATCAGAATAAACATTGAAATTTTAAATGAAAACAAAAGAAACACTTCCGCTGCAGCCACTTATCTTGAGGTTTGACCACACGTTTTACGTTCATAATTTTTTTTCTTGCACCAACGATACGTAAGATACTTAAACTTCAAAAAAATCAACCCTCCACCACAACCGAGAAAAGCGATGAAAAAAAAACACCATTTACTGGTATCATCGTGACATATGCATGGGAATTGAAAACTCTCTAAGCCCTGGCCATACTTTACGTAACGATCGAGCGAATTTCTATGTAAATATGCCATGATGGGTACGACATACGGAAAAAGTATCATATTACCAAGACGGCTGGCTTGCAAGAAAGCCATATGCACTTATTAAAGCAAACGCCCATTGGTCCCATATTTGGCTTTATTTGGATGATGAAAACAGGTTAAGTCAAGTGCCGCCTACTTATTGGACTCAATTGTATTTAGACCAAATTTGGTTATGCAAAACAACCCGACATCGATGCTACGGCAACACATTCAAGCCTGACCAATCGTCCAAATGTACCCAACGAAGGTAAAACAACCTCCCACACTACGGGAATTGAGTACAATAGTATACTTTTGGCCAATATGTGGATACCTTCTTAATATTGCTTAGTTAGGTATTCAAATAACGAGTTACGATTTCTTTGTATGACTTAGTAAGTTCGATTCCCGCCCCGGAACAAATATTTGCGTACATGAACATGTCTATTTGTTCCGTGTCTGTCTGGGTGTTAAATGCAGATGTATATATTATTAGAAAAATATTTAAGTATGTATATCAGTTGTCTAGTACCCATAACACAAGCTCTGTTTAGTCTGTGACTAGATGGCGTTGTGTAGGATGTAGCAGGTATTATTATTTATTTATTTATTATTCACTTCTATAAATTAGAAATGCGCGGCAGAGAGAAATTACTTCGACACACGTGCTACGTATAAGCTCTGAATTTCTCCAATCGCTCTCTGTCTGGCCAGCTCCCGAAAACCGCAGCACCTTCGATCCGCTGTCATAATACTTCCCGCGTTGACCGCAAGGAAAAAATAACATGAGGCAGGCAACTTGATTCCTGCACGTGTACCGCATGGTAAAACGAAAAAACGTCAAGAGCGATCTATAAAAGAAAGCTAAGACTTGTGACCAAAATGGCAATTTTTTTTGATCCTGTAACTTTCGCTCAGTCGGTTCAGGATGACGTGGATTAGTAATAATATAGGGTAAAATAAAATATGTAAACGCAATCAAACAAATCCTGAATATTAAAAATATTAAATACTAGCAACCGCTTGCCGCTTCGCCCGCCACCAAACTAATGAGCCTGCATTAAGGGACTGATAATGCGAAAGAAGAATGTGAGGACCGTATTAAGTGGTTAAGTATTGATTCAACTCTTCGGGAAAAAAGCATGAGCTTAAATACGTATGCTATAAATTTTGATGATATAATGTCTATGGATGGATCCTCGCAATACAATGTCAACAAAAATGACAGGCTAACTTTTACATACTTGTGTGTTTTAGATACTAACCATGCACATTGTACAAACTGTCTATGTGTGCGTGAATTATAACCAAACAGTTACGTGATATTTTGTTTACGTTCTTTGATGCCGACTCCCTGTCCAAGTATATAAATCGAAAGTTAAAAAATAAATACGTTACCTTCCACAGCTGTATCTGAGCTAGAAATCGAAGCTTCTTATTGATATAAATTATAAATCTATTTGAAATTTTGAGGCTCAGATCAAATTTTGAAAGACAGCACAAAATAAAATCTGAAGGGTTTTATTTAGTTCGCGGATCTCTAAAAAAGAGGATGCATTATAAAAGGATAATCGGGGGAACAAAAAAGTGTATCGAGTTGAACCTGTTCTCGTTACGATATTTAATGTATAAATTATTGATTATTAAGTGCCGCATCCAATGATTTTCGAAATTATGCGGTCATGACACGAGTTAAGTGTAAAATCAATAATTATATATGCATCAGAATCGAGATATTTCGGTTTCTACTAATTCATCACTAGTTTGAAAAACATGGGTTTATAATACTTTTATACATTTCAAAGTTTAGTTTATTCATAGCTTCAGGTGGTAGTCGCTAAAATCCACCGACCCGCAATGGAGCAGCGTGGTGAATTAAGCTCCAAACTGAGCATTCCGCTGAGGCGGGGCATTATGGGCTCGTATGGTATGGATTTAGATAAGAATAATTAATACTCAGTTTTAGATAATTTTTCTGACAGTAAATTAACTTTTCAAACATTATGTTTTCTTGTTATTTAAACAAAAAATAAAACCGGCAAAATGCAAGCTTTAGTCAACATGAGGGTTCTATACCACCCACAATATATTTCTGCTATGGGTACTTATAATAGAAATAAAGGTAAATTAAGGTAAGGTAAATAAAAGTAAAGGTAATTCCCAAAAATAAGTTTATTTATACAACTACAAATTAAAGATTTTCGGATTTTTTAAATTGCGCTGTGAGCCCTTCCCATCCCTATCCTATCAGCCCATTATCCCCTACTGCAGGGTCTTAGGCCTCCCCCCGCGATTAGGCTGCTTGGAGCCCTTGTTTCTTGCCAAACATGATTCTAGGTCAATGTGAAGTACCGTATAGGTTTTGATTTATTTGCGATTGCCAAAATATGCGGTAAAATGGTCGTATTTTTTATTGCGTCGACTTAGAAGTGTTAAATATTATAGCTCCAAGGAACCATAGAATGAAGTATTGATATTAATTAATATCAACTTAACACCTCCGCGTCTTCCTGAGAAAAAGGGTCTTGAGAGATAGCCAGACTGACAGCGAAGTGTCAGTCTGTCTCCCTATAAGGTTTCCTTTTTTCCTTTTGAGGTACGGGCACCTTAAAATAGGGAAATCACAAAGGCCGACATTCTCGCAAGATTTTGCCTTTGCTAATACAGAAACGTTAAACTTTATATGCAAATCTCGTACTGCGTTTGGGAGGAGCGCGCCTTCTTCGGCTTGTAATTTACAATCTATCTGACGCAGCAGCCGGTAATTGCAGAGTGCAGGTTTCGTTTATATTATGCAATCACATTCTTCGATAGTTCCTTTTATCAGCTACGACTTTTCACGTGATAACTTATCTATACTTATATTATAAAGAGGAAAGATTATATTTTTTGTTTGTTACGGATAAACTCAAAAACTACTAAATTGATTTAAAAAAAAATCACCTACAGAAGGCTGCATTATCAGCGAGTAACGTGGGTTACATTTCAATTTCATACTAGTTTCAATTTCATACTTCTACATACTTGCACCGAGGCCGCTATAAATTTTTGCGTATAGTTTATAAGCTGAAGATTGACATATGTTACTTTTTATCCCAATACAACTGTCATAGAGGAAATACATTCTATGTAGTCCAAGTAAGTAGAGCCAGCGAGCAGAAAGCCATCATGGTTTAAGTAAATAAGTAAAGAACGTTAGAACGTTTCAGAACTATTTTATATCTGTAGAAATAAAAGGAACTAGAGGCTAGATATTGTTGTTGCCTTGAAGAGAAGGAACGAGAACAGTGGTGAGAGCAGAAAACGACTATATAGGACGTAACGTCTGACAGCGAGGGCGAAACCGAAGGTGGAAGCTAGTTTAGAGATATATGAATGGACAGAGATGAATACCGACAGTGATTTTCAGCAGGAAATCATTTTATACCCTATCATAAGAAACAGAAAGACACGTTCATATAAAGATCAGCAGAAAGGACAGACGAAAATGATGTTTATAATGTAAATTCAAAAAGCAGATAATGGTGCGAGTGATAACATCCGTCAAAGGTGAATGTAGATTCACACTGGAAAGGTTAGTGGTATCGGAGACGGGAGCACGGAAATATATGAAAGTGTTATGTCAGATACTGCTAAAGAAATAAGTCACAATTGTTACTCAAATTCCTATCACGGAATTGGTATTCTTTACAAAATACATTATATTAAAATTTTTATTACATTTATTACAATCATAATTATTGCTAAAGGTAATTTTATATTAACAAGAAAATAATATTGTAGCGGATTGGCATAGGAAGATGACTTTTTACACCTGTTATTAATGCTTATACTATGCATAACTGAGAAAATTTTCAATTAACTGCAGCCGCGCATCCAAGATACAAGGTAGTGTGACGAATCAGGCGATTTCATGAATGCCATTAGCTTGCGCGGGAGTCGAAAGAGCTTCCTTATTGGACGAGTGATTAGAAATCGATTAAACTAAAGCTCGAGGCGACGAGCAATCGGCAATGTTAATTATTAGAATGAGTGTTTAATAAATCATTACTGTCAATCTTTTTCAGGGTTCGCCTAATCCGTACGTCAGTTCGGGTCCTTTGATTATACAATGTCTGGATAGAGAGTCGGCGTCAAAAACGTAGATAAAAATATCACCTAACCGTTCGGTCATAATTCACGTACGTAATAACGGTTTGTACACGGTTAGTATGGCGTAGGGAGAGAAGGTCTGATGAGTCATATCTCCAAGTTTGTAAAAGTCCCGTCATTTTTGTTGGGTATTGCGACGGTCCATCCAAACATTATATAATCAAAGTCCGCGTCTCAGCTCAAAGACTGTTAACACATGAATCTCTTAGTACTTACTAGAAAACTGTAATTTGGCATGAGTATACATATTAATCACGTCGAAAAATACACTTACAGTTGGATGAGTTACTTTTTTATCTATCCCATGCACAGACCAGTCAACCTATAGACCACGCTTTAATAAACGTCAGTACGAAAACGAAATCGCCAAAAAGTGGCGGGATGCGGGGAGAAGTCGGCTAGTTTTCATTGGCTCGTTCAAAATTGACAATTTAATGGCTTCCGACGTGCTTCCAACTGACCGCTCTCAAGAGACGTAGTTATGTAGTGTCACTACATAGCCTTGGCGAATGCTACTCCCTGTCAAAGCGTGGTCTATAAGGTTGACTTGTCTGTGATCCCTTGCTATGGGATATCGTTGAATAGGTTATCTTTCGAACCAGGTACGCGTTTGCAAAATATTAATCTTTGAAATGCTAATTTTTGTTAGAGGCAAATGTCCTGCACCTGTTAGCTAAACGGTTAAAAAATTCATACAACTTTCTTTTTTTTTATTATTTTGTTTTATTGTTATAAACGGAAAAAGAAATAACTTAATAGTATCGATAAACATATTCATGTGTTGAAATCCGTCACGTTGCTAATTTTTTTTAACACTTAGAACCTTAAAGCGATGGAATAACATTTACGAAGTGTCTAGTCGTCCGTTAAACGGAGGAATACAATAAATTAATCGTCCGATTATCGGATGAATAGATAACCTTTTACGAAGTATATAGTATTTCGCTAAAAAAATGTATGGTTAGGTTAAGCTATGTCAAAGCGAGGAGCAAAGCAGAGCGGACCGACGCGACGACGAGCTACTCAGAAATCTATTGATTAATTTAGAATTTAGTTCATTTAGGTTAATGATTCACTTTTTTCAAATATTTTCTTTAGGTTAGGGAATTTGGTTCATATAGGTAGTTATTCAATTTAAAGTTAATAGTCGAAGAAAAAATATTAAAAATTCTACTGAGAGTTTTTTATATTTTTAATTTAATAGTTGTAGAAAAATATTAAAAATTCTACTGAGAGTTTTTTATAATTTTTAATTTAATAGTTGTAGAAAAAATATTAAAAATTCTACTGAGAGTTTTTTATAATTTTTAATTTAATAGTTGTAGAAAAAATATTAAAAATTCTACTGAGAGTTTTTTATAATTTTTAATTTAATAGTTGTAGAAAAATATTAAAAATTCTACTGAGAGTTTTTTATAATTTATAATTTAATAGTTGTAGAAAAAATATTAAAAATTCTACTGAGAGTTTTTTATACTTTTTAATTTAATAGTTGTAGAAAAAATATTAAAAATTCTACTGAGAGTTTTTTATAATTTTTAATTTAATAGTTGTAGAAAAAATATTAAAAATTCTACTGAGAGTTTTTTATAATTTTTAATTTAATAGTTGTAGAAAAATATTAAAAATTCTACTGAGAGTTTTTTATAATTTATAATTTAATAGTTGTAGAAAAAATATTAAAAATTCTACTGAGAGTTTTTTATACTTTTTAATTTAATAGTTGTAGAAAAAATATTAAAAATTCTACTGAGAGTTTTTTTATAATTTCTAAATGCATTTTTCCTATTTTCTTTTTGTCTGCTGCAATATATATCTGCTACAATCATAACGTCAAAATTCATGAAACATTAAATGTTAATGTTAAAAATCGACAAACTACTGAAGAATAAGTATGTTATTGGACGATAAATATATTTTATTCATCCGTTCAGTGGACGACTAGCACCGTCCCAAGATTTAACTTTTAGGAACTAATAAATGAAAACCACAAGTCAACGAGAATTCTCGACGTTATATTAGTTTTAATATAAACGAGTGCTAAATATGTGTCCATATTTTAATAACTTCGAATTAAAGTATTGTCCACCATATTTTAATTCAATGTTATGATATTTTATAATGAATACGAAATGGCATTTTATTCAGTGTACTTCATCAGCCCATTTTTACCCCACTGCAGGGGCTTAGGCTTTCCCCGGGGTGAGGGGGGCTTGGATCTTAAATCCACCACGCTGCTCCACTGCGGGTTGGGGGCTGTAACGACCGCCATCTATAGACAGCGTCCGGGACTGACTGCTAAACGTGCTCTCCGAAGCGCAGAGTCAGTGATAGTTATGTACTTGAGTCAGAAAAACTCATTGGTACCCGCCATGGCCTTATGGCCTTATAAATTTGAGACAGGTTCGTTGCGCTTTGGGCTAGCACGACATTCAGTGTACATATTAAATTAGTTGTTTATTTTTCATCGTACTTTTTGCAACAAAATTAATGTTCTTAAGTGACGATAACCGACAGTAAATATTTGCACGCACTTAAAAATATTTTTAATCACTTCTGTTTATAACTAATTTCGTAGGTATACGTAGTGCAACGATACGCTCAAGATAATGAGACAGCAAGTGGTCTCGACCGAACTCGACTTGCGAGAATGAAATCAGCGAGGATCGTGGGAAATGCAATATATGCTCTCTCAATCAATGATGACGATATGAAAGTTTCAATGATTCACTGTTTGTCTATAGAAAGGTTACAACGCACATTCTATTGTTTAGAACAAAGTAGTGAAAACACTTTTCCACTCCACCAACTTGGAAAAGCGTAATTAATGGCTTGCGAAAACGAAAAAGACGAAATGCGTTTTTGCTTGTTATAAAAAGGGTGCAATTATTCTTGCGTTCAATTTAAATCTTTGTTGTTATTTTATAATATTGTTGGTTATGTTGTGGAGCGAAAATTCTTTCGTCAAAACGTCTGCCTATATATTTCGTTGCATCTATGTAAAGGCAATTTTGTTTGCGGATCGTGGCACGCAGTTTGCGCTGACATTTGAAGTCGACGGGTGTTTGCGTAATGCCATGCCATCTCGCAGATAATACACGGCAATTAAATTTAATAGGCTTTTAATATTCCGAACCCGTGATCGATGGTACAAGACTGTGGTAATTATAGGCTGTAAAATTGTAAAGACGAAGAACAGCGAAGTCTAAATGACAATCTTTGTGCTGATACGGTGATAAAACAAGACGATAATAATACATGGGACATCTTACACAGCGCCGTCTAGTCCCAAAGTAAGCAAGTATTATGCTTGTATAATGGGGTACTAGTCAACTAATATGACATACTTAAATATTCTTTATAATATATTATATAGACACATTTACACCCAGACACGGAACAAACATGTTGATGCAAACAAATATTTGTCCCAGGCGGGAATCAGCCCCCGACCCTCGGCTCCGCAGATAGGGTCACTAACCACTCGGCCAATCGGTCAGTCGAATATAATAGATAATAAGCATGTAAGCTTGATTTATGTTTGAATTACACCATGATGATCTCCAGATACAAAACTCAAATAGCAAAAGATATGTACATAATACATAGACGTTGCTCTCCACTAAAATCGCAGCGTAGGTGGAGGCAAATTGTCAAACAACATCGGCGACAGGGTCACGATTCTCAATAATAAGAGACTGACTGAGGAAAAAGACTTAAACGAGATGTTCACCTGAACTTAGTACAAACTTATAGAGCGCGTAGAGCTTACCGGACTAAATAGAACGTTTCAAGCGAGCAGATGGCGCAAACTAGCGGTTACCAAGAAAAAGTGTTTAAAGTGTAAATTTTTTTTTCTGTTTAATTTTTTTTAAGCTCTACACTCTATAAGTTTGGACTATGTTCGGCTGAACGCCAGGTATATCGGTACATATCGCGTTCTAAACAAGTAATGAATATCTCTGTGCGCAACTCGTTTCTGGCATTGTTTACAGATTTTACGAAGCACTCGTCAAGTTTGCAAGTATTATGCTTGTATTATGGGGAACTAAACAACTGGTATACATACTTAAATATTCTATATAATAAATACAAATATATATATATATTACACCCAACCTCCGAACATATAGACATGTTCATACACACAAATATTTGTTCCGGGCGGGAATCGAACCCGTGACCCTCGGCTCCGCATTTAGGGTCTCTAACCACTCGACCAATCGTCAGTCAAAACATTTCTCTATTCTCCATCATCTCTAACTAACAGGTATAGATTAACCAGTGATAATTATAGTAAATGCGAATCACGTCGCCTACCACAGTGAATAGAAGGTGGTTATTAAAGGAGATGCGTAAAGACGCGTCCATACGTTTATTCGCAGCCTTTTATACCCGGCAGCAATTGCGCTGGTCATTGCTCGGTGTTTGAAGCCACAGGCGAAATAAGGTTAAGTCGCAAGTTGGCAATTTTTATTTATGTCTTAAATTTGCTTTTCCAAATCATCGACGTTGATGCGTAGACATGGACATTCACCAGAGCAAAGTATCTTCCGTTGAAAGGCGATGAAGTGATTAAATTATAGTTGTTGCAGGTGTGGTGATAACTTATGCAATTCGTAAAAACATCAGGTGCTAACAGAAAATCAGTCGTAATTGCATCTAGCGAGAGTCAAACTTATATAGCGATTATTTCCTTAAAGGCATAAGTTGGCGGTTTGTAAACGACACAGCTGACGACAACCATCTACGTACCCCCGCTCAACCTTCTTTACACGCGCTCCTTGAGTGCACATTCGACTTAGTTTAAACTGAGGATGCGTACTTTAGCATATGCTGCTGTCTTTGTCATTCTAGGGGTAGGGGCATAAATGCAATACCATATCGCCCGACAAAGACATAATAATTGTGTAGGAAACATAACATGTATCTCACTATTAAAAACTGTAACAAGTGGTGTTGACCGCTTATAATTCATAACCACTAAATTAATTTGATGTCTAAGTCGATCCGCACTCGCTTACTCATGTGACATATCTAGCAAAGGGAGAGTGGGATGCCTAATACAAGCTTTGCTTAGTTTGGGACTAGATAACCCTGTCTGGGATGTCCCAGGTATTATTATTATTACAAATTTCCATAGGTTGCCTACGTTTTTATTAAGCACAACTCACTATAAATAAAACATATTAAGTAATTTTGAAATATCCGTTCAAGACGTTTACGGTGTTAGCAGGTTTCTTAAACGGCCGTCACACTTACATAGAGCGCGATGTTCCCACGCGGTGCGCGGGCGGTCATTTCGCTTTCTTCGCAGAAATTACTGAGGATTGCGAGATGCGAGCCACTCGTGAGTTCAATTCCGTAAAAAAAGGAGTTACACGTCTTCGCGTGCGTGCGTATGCTCATGCAGCTTCTAGAACTTACTTTTAGCGACTGATTGCTTTCATTGCGAACGACTATAACACAACTTTTGATTTTCGCAATCAGTAAAACTCACGGTAAGGCCTTCACACGTACTACCCTTTTCGTTTTACCGGCATTCATCAATCGTTCATTCACGTATAATCCACACGTCACTTTCAAAACTCATTTGCTCTTTTCTCTGCGCCTGACCTTCGTTCCTGTCACTAGATTGTCACTTCTAATCTGACATCTCACGACGGACTTCCTCGTAGTCAAGTGTGTCCAATATAAAATCATAGGTTCGGTCGTTCGGGTGCTTTCCAAAAAACTACTATCAATACACACCAGCCAACATTTTTTTTCCATTGATACTTCACTATTGCATATCTGAAGGATATATTTAATTTATAGATTAGCCTATCACCATACAATGTTTGTCTCCTACACGAATATCGGGTATTTGGCTGAACTCAGTCCAAACTTATAGAGCGTGTAGAGCCTCCGAACTACACAAAAAGTTTAAAGTGAGCAGATGGCGAAAACTAACGGTTACCGATAAAAACATGTAATATAATTTTGGAATTATATAAGTTTTATAAGTTTGGAATACGTTTACCCGAACACCAGGTAGTATACCAACTATCAAAATGCTTGTCAAAGAAGGAAATAGTGTACTCTTTTTGATAGTGAATGTTTTCCATCAATCTGAATATAACATGGGCACATCTATAATTTCAATGTACGACACAAACGCCTAATACGAAAGTCCTTACGGCATAGCAGGTGTGGCAAGTATAGAAAACTTTAATAATACGTGATTATAATCGTCAAACGAATTTCTAGTCCACTCCATACGGGGCCGGACATCACAAATCACTGCGAAACATAAAAGGAAAAGTACCGAATCGTCACTTCAAAGCATCAATCAAGACGTCTATCGGGTCATTTGTAATCTGGTTTTAATAATCGTTCTGAGAAACTTCGGAGTCCGAATTAGCGGATGGTAATGAGGCCTCGTTACTCGACTCGCTTCGGATTTGGGACACCTGCGTCGCTCTGCGCCTTAATCTCAGCACTTGACCTGTGCTTTCGACACCCAAACGAAGAACGACCTTATTTTGAACTGCGTAAGACATATAATATTTTATTTATTAATCAGGTACTGCTAACAAACGACCTAGAAGGTCATAAGTCACGAGATCCGTCGGTTTTAACACCAAGCAAATAAAGGTTATTTTAGATTGACAAAAATAATACGACCCGATCCGAGCGTTCGTTAAGCGAGCGTTAAATCGCGCGAACTAATGAATTGAGTTATTTTTCATCGCGCAACATCGATCACAGAACGAATTGCAATTACCATGAACCTTGTGTACGGCTTTGGTAGTGTTAAAATAGTGTAAGTACACTAGAAAAATTGCTAAATTTTGTGTATGTTGCGGGATCACTGAGATGTATTGATTTTTATGATAATCTTGAAAATCTGTAATATTTTAAAAATTATTTGTGTAATTGTTATTTTCACTAAACGTTTTGTAAGGAAGATATTATTTCTTTGTGAGTTTCAATTTCTTTAAGTTTCTTGGATAGAATATCCCGATGAAAGTTTGAATTTTTTTTCTTCTAATTTGGGCTTTAGAATTTTAAGAGACCTAATATTAAATACAAGCTAATGCATCTAATTTTTAATAAATATTAATTTTTAATAAATATATTTGTATAATTTTGTTTTCTATCTTTGCAATATAATAAATATACTATGTGGAGAAAATATATATTCTTTGAGTACGTTCGTAGGATAACTGCTTAAGTCGGCCGCAGCTGTCAGCGGTGTTGGTACAGTGAAAGTAAATATACGAGCAAGTTCGTGAGTTATCGCTAGTGTATTGTCACTATGACTCACCGCTGCACAAATCATATTAAATATACAAAGAAAGTGAAGTGAATCAAACCAACACCAATGAGGGATTATTTTTTATGAGTAATAATAATATTGTGTGAATAGAAATGCGTTGCTTTGGATATGCTATATTATAATTTTCAATACATTTGCTATTAATACGGTCTTTATGACATCGAAACTTGAACCGTAATGTTGTATATTAATAGGCTTTTTTACTTTCCACCAATCACAAACGAGCATTCTGTTTGTAACGCATGCGCATGCGTCAACCGCGAAAAGCAGCCCGCTCATGCCCTTAGCTTCCGCCATTATTACATGTGAAGTATCTACCTAATTTTAATCGCAAATGTATTGAAAAACGTCGTATGATGGTCGTAATAAGTCGTCGTATGATGGTCGTAATCAGTAAGCTGGCTATTATAGTCATAGGTTTATTATAAGCACTCGGCTTCGTCTCGTGCCTATAAACACATCGACTATAATATGCAGCTCACCGTACTTGCATCATAATCCCCTGTATTTAATATATAATTACGTATACATTGTGAGGTCAGAACAATTAAAAGATTTTTCTGTATTTCTTACCGCATATAAAATATTCATTGGTTGTTATTTTTTTGTGTTACCCTTTTTAATTAACTGGGTTCGATTTGGATTTAAATACTCTAGTAATTATTAAAAAATGTATATTATAACATTACCATTAACAAAAATAACTTAAATGAATATAATAGGATTAACGGTTATAATAATTATTAGTAATAATAATAATGATAATATAATTATAATAGCTGGGACATCCCAAACAGCGCCATCTAGTCCCAAAGTAAGCAAATATTACGCTTGTATTATGGCTACTAGACAACTGATGATATACTAACATACTTAAATGGTCATTATTATATACACATATATAAATATTTCACACTCAGATACGGAACAAATAGCCATGTTCGTTCATGGACACAAATATTTGTCCCGGGCGGAAATCGAACCGGCGACCTTTGGTTCTGTAGATAGTTCTGTAGTTCGGTTCTGTAGTCAATCTTCTACTAGTATCATAATTTTATTAATCTTGTAATTTAGTGTAAAATACACTTGCTAAGTGATTTCCTAGTGACAATTCTAAGGCTGTATTCAGGATATATCCCATTGAAAAGATTTGTTTATATGGCATAGAAAAGGTGGAATCTCCGAATTACATGTGCGGTAAGGGAGAAGAACCTTTATTATTTGCCCACATCCTGGCCAAAGCCAGAAGTAGGTACAGGCTTGCTATTCAGTAGTTGAAGGCAAAAAGTGAATCCATGTAGGTACATGAATTTATTTTCTGCCCTGTAGGAACGGATAATGCAAGTTACATGAATGTGAAATCCGGTGTCCAACGAGGAATAAAAAAATTGAAGCGCCAGTTGCAATTATATTCCATTCCATTCTATCAGCCCATTATACTCCAGTGCAGGGGCTTAGGCTTCCTCCAGAGTGAGGGGGCTTGGATCTTAAATCCACCACGATGCTCCTATGCTGGTTGGCGGATTGTAACGACCGTGATCTATTGACAGCAACCGGGACCGACTGCTTACCGATAGTCAGCGATAGTTATGTACTTAAGTCAGAAAAACTCATTGATACACCCCGGATTCGAATCACGGCCACACGACCTTGTAAAATTGAAACAGGTTCGCTGCGCTCGGGCTATTACGACGCCTGCACATATTATAACGATAATCAATTAATTTAGAATTAATTACGGTGAATTGCACTTTTAAGTCTTGTAAAAATAAATCTGTTCATATATTTACGATAACACTTAAGCATTACGTGATGTAGGAACGTAATTAGCTTCCTTCATTATTCTCCACCACTCAAAAGTGATAACTGCAGTGTCTATTCCTTTACAATATAATATACACTCATACTTATGATCATCATCTGGACTGACCGGTCGGCCGAGTGGTTAGAGATCCTAGTTGCGGAGCCGAGGGTCCTGCGTTTGATCCCCGCCCGGGACAAATATTTTTGTGTATGAACATGTCTATTTGTTCCGTGTCTGGGTGTAAATATATATATATTATTAAAAAATAATAATATTTAAGTATATATATCAGTTGTCTAGTACCCCATAATACAAGCATAATACTTGCTTACTTTGGGACTAGATGGCGCTGTGTTGGATGTGCCAGATATCATTATCATTATTATTATATTATATCTACATCACGCGGACGTAGTCGCTGGAGTACCTAGTTGTAACATCTCCTAGTTATATATACCTATCTTCCACCCTGATCCCATGCCCATTACAATACAGTTCGATCTAGGATCGTATGATCGTGCGATGATTGCGTAAAGATTGCGAGCGCGTGCGGCGAACACAAAGGCGCCGCAGGAGCATCCGGGATCATTTTCGCTGACACGTCTTCGGTCATTGCACGGGGAAAATTTCCTTCAGGTATTATATGTACCAGATGTTCTATATAAGTAGTGAATAATACATACGGGAGAGACAGCTGACCTAACGGCCTACCGGAATATAAAAAACGTCACCATTTTTTAGATATCATTAGTTCACGTCACTACTTTGTGTCATGTTTTTTAATGAACTTTGTTTAAATTAATTATGATTCCAAATTAAAAAAAAAATCTTGTATAGATGCTCTGGCTTACATATATATTTTTTTTGGGTTCCATAGGGAAATTACAAAAAAGCGGATCGCTTATAATTTCGTTCTGTCTGTTCGTCTGTCACAGTCAACCATTTTACTCGGAAATTATTGACATCATATTCATCCAGTTCGGAAAATAGATATGTGATCTATGAAGCGCTATACAACTAACGAAAAATGAAAAAAAAATGCTTTGAATTTGTATACGAAATACGAAAAGACTTTCTCCATATCAGCCCATTATGTCCCACTGCAGGGGCTTACGCGTCCTCTCGGGATAAGGATGCTTGGAGCTTAATCCACCACGCTGTTCCAGTGCGGGTTTCCACAAATGGCGGCACTCTGATGATGGCAATCGGGACAGACAGCTATCGCGCTCTCCGGTTCACAGAGTCAGTGATAGTTACGTACTTAAGTCAGAAAAAATCATTGGTACATGCCAGTTTCTGGAATTCGAACCAGGTTCTAAACAAAAAGCAAGCTCGTCACCACTCGGCTATCACGGCACGAAAAGACTTTTTCCCCAAGCCAATATATGGTTATTTTCTTAAATTTTGCTCTACGCCTTTAAGATTGAATCCCGAAATGTCAAAATGAATGCCTCAATATTAACCGGTCTCGATTCTGAGTAAATTCATTTTTTATCAGTATGTAGTATAAATAAAGGTCGAACCAATAAATATTTTTTGTATGAGCAATTTACAAAAAAATTACCTTCAGTATAAACATCGAAGCGCGTCCGGATACGCCCTTAAGGTATTGGTTCTGATCGTATCATTTTCATTCACTTTAACAGAAAACCGGTCAAGTGCGAGTCGAGCGTTGCTCTATTAGGTCATGACTTATTGATTAGCTGATTAGCTGACTGGTTAGAGACTAACGGCGGAGTTAAGGGCCGCGGGTTCGATTTCCGCTTGGGACAAATATTTGTGTACATGAACATGTCTATTTGTTCCGTGCCTGGGTTTTAAAGTATCTATACATGTATATATTGTTAAGAATATTTAAGTATGTATACCAGTTGTCTAGTACCCATAACACAGGCATAATACTTGGTTACTTTGGAATTAGATGGCGTTCTGTGGAATGTCCCAGATACTTATTATTATTATTTTTTAAATTCAATTAGATGACGCTTTTTTCGAGCAAACCACCGTAAAAAATATAGCCATAACAAGAAAATAATTAACACAATAATATGACTACAATTATTGAATAATGGACAGTAGTTACGTCGATGGGAGCATTGGCTTTGCATACCTTTTGAAAGTTTGGTTAACTCTGGCTCATAACTTGTTGTTTTAAATTTCAAGCAAGACTATAGATTTTCATTTATTAGTCAGATTTTTATTATATTCATGAAAAAAAACAGCTTGCTCACACCGATATGTCGACCCGAAGTTTGTCTGCACTCCAAATGCCAACTTCTTCACCTCACTGTAGCACTTTGAAAGACTATTTCATACGTCGATTATGAGTGTACCTATTTTCGCGGCATTTCTTTTACAGTTATCCACTTATGCTGCGCCACGTGCATGTATTTTTGGACCTTCGATAACGACTCGCGTAATTTTGCGTATGGAACTGGAGAGCCACAACTTTATATCGAAAGAACCGCATGCGCCTCGCGAGTAGCGGATAGCCGACCCCTGTTCCAGGTCAACGGGACGTACCTACCCTATAAGTTTTGATTTACTGGCGAGTCCATCTGTCCATCGTCTATACTGTAATTGGGTAGTGCTAATATATATATATATATACATATATATTTACTTTAGGTATTTTTGTAAAATGTTTCGAATATTACAATTTTGGCTACTTTTTGCAATACGATGAAAATGAGAGCCGGTATGATTGCTTAAAATTAAAATAACATTTGGATGCCTGTGTTACATAATTTAAATTATTTAAGAGAAGTTTTACGAGAGAAAAGCCATGGTAGTTATCTAATAAATGAAATATCACCAAATATCGCCAAGTACTTGAGCATCGGTAAGAAAAAGCTGAAAAGTAAAAGTGTACACATGTCAGTTCATACTTGGAGATGGTACGGCGACTGAATTCCTAATCAGACGCCCACTGCCGACCGACACTTTCTAACGCAATTTGGCATGCGCACGAGTTCTAATGGGGTATATACGAATACTGACGAAATTTTACAACTGCATTATAATTAATCAGTTTTTGCCCGTGGCTCCACCCACGTGAACATTTGTAACGTCCATTTCTTGCGTTATATTCCACTAAGAAAATGGTATTATTCCTATATTGAACTGATTGATTTATCCTAAAGGTCGCGCGTTCGATTTCCGCCCGGAACAAACATTTGTATGCATGAACATGTCTGTATGTTCCACAGAACTTTATAAAAAATATTTAAATATATATAACCATAGTATAATCATAGTTACTTAATGATTTTTTTAAATAATTGTATAAAAAAAAGTATAAACTCTATCTAGTGTTCGATACTAGATGTCTGTTTGTGAAATGTCCCAGATATAATTATATTATTATTTTAATCCATCGCAGAATTCGAGGCCAAGCAACTTTTATTTACAATGCTATAAAATAAGCTTTATCTCCAGATGGAGAGTCGGTGTCAAAAAACAACGGTAAAAATATCACCTAACACTTCGGTTAATGTGGAACGTGAACGTGAGTTCATACACATTAGCATATTATAAAACTCGACCCCTTTTCTTCTTGACATTATATCATACATAAATAATCAAAGGAAATAAATGGCGAATGACGTTTATTTTCAACCTTGACTAATTTTATATCCCGGAAACCTTATAACGTCGTGATAGCCCAGAGCGCAACGAACCTGTCTCAAATTTATAAGGCCCCATAGGGCCATGGTTCGAATCCGGGCGTGTACCAATGAGTTTTTCTGACTTAAGTACACAATATCACTGACACCGTACTTCGGAGGGCACTTTAAGCAGTCGATCCTGGACGCTGTCAATAGATGGCGGTCGTTACAGTTCCCAACCCGCAGTGGAGCAGCGTGGTGGACTTAAGCTCCAAGCCCCCCTCCTCACCCTGGGGGAGGCCTAAGGCCCTGCAATGGGGTAAAAATGGGCTGATGATGATGATGATGATGATGTTGAAACTAAATTTAGTGTGTGTCAGTCTTCGTCTATCCAACTACTATGATTGCCCGAGTGATTAGAGACCCTAACTACGGAGCCAAGGGTAGCGGGTTCGAATCCCGCCCGGTACAAACATTGGCGTGCATAAACATGTCTATTTGTGCCGTGTATGGGTGTAAAACGATCTATACATGTATAATATTATAAAAGAATATTTTAGTATGTATACCAGTTGTCTTGTACCCCATAATACAAGCAGAACACTTGTTTACTTTGGGAGTAGATGGCGCTGTGTGAGATTTCCCAGGTGAAAAAAAACTATCTCCATGGAAAAAAATATTTCTTTTCAATGCTTCGTACTACGTGCAGAGACAACAAAGACACACACTTTCGCTTACATAATATTATTTGGGGCTTGCATTCACTTCGAAATAGCATTAGAATAATAAACTGAACTTTAAAAAGTAATAATAAAACACTTAAAATATTTCATTCATCGATTTAAGAAAACTTTCAATTTGAATGTTTTAAGTACTTTTTTGAAATTGCTAAGATGTTACTACTTTTTTTCCAATATTTATTTCTAGATCTTTTGCTAGGTTCAGAAAATATGTACTTCGATAGAATATTAGCATTAGATATGCCTACAAACCGGGGTAGATATATTATATAATAAATTTAGTGAAGTGCCATAATGCTGGAATCATCATCATCAGCCCGTGTCTCTTCACTGCAGGAGATAGGCCTCTCCCAAAGCTCGCCACCACACACGGTCCTTTTCGCATCCAACTACCCCCGGTATGGTGGTTAAGGTTCCACCTGACTGGGAGGCGTCCAACACTTCGCTTCCCTATACGTGGCCTCCACTCGAGAGCTCGGCTACCCAACGGATACCCTATCGGTCGTCAGTTGTACGGCATATGTGAATATAGTATCATATAAAGGATGAATTCGCTAGTATGAACAAATGAAATCAACAGTCAAAGGTCATATTTGAACAAGATAATTGAAATTTTGAACCCATTTACGTCTCACAAGTCTGAAAAGCTTTTCTTCATTCTGTGTGAATAAAGCAAGTCAATCTGCAACTTTTTGCTATCAATAGTTATTACGTATTGTCAAACTTATTTTGATCGTTTTCAATAATTTTGAGTTCAATATTCAAATGTCATTTTAAAATGAAGAGTTATATACTTAAATCAACTTGTTTGAATATTTATATGAACAAGTAGTGCGTGCCAATAAAAGATCATTAATAAAATCAATAGTGTTAAAATTATAAAATAAATCATTCCGTAGTTCATTACATCACTAGATCACGACATAGACCAAAGCAAAGCTAATAACCCGCGACCCGCCTGCGCCGGCGCCGGTTGCCCAAACACCGCTCGAATTATTTTACTCTTGCAACGTTTTATTATTCCGCGATCTATCATTATGGCTAGATGAAAGTTGCGACTAAATAGTAAGCTAGGGTTGTCAAATATAAATAATTATAATACATGCAATTTTGGAAAGTGTATCGATGGGGACAAAATGCCTTTCGAAATATATAAGTTGTGCCCTTACGTAGATAAGCAAATAATAATAGCAAAATGTCAGACTCACTGATTAGGCAGACATCCATCATTATCATTGTTTTAAATAAATATTTCGTTAAAATTACAAGTCAATGTAATTTTAGAAACACTGTTTTTTTTTCTTTCTCAAATACGAATTTTACGAGTAGGTCACACAAAATTCTACTACACAGTGAATATTTCAAAACACCAAGGGACTTATATTTGGTTTTAGGTGTATATTTTTTTGCACAACTTTATGTGGTCTTAACGCGGTATCTTTGCGAATATCTATGGTTGTGCCTTTAAACAATTTATTTGTTAACCGTATATTGATCAAAAATATACGAAATTAGATAAATTCAAGAAACTAAAATCTATTATCTAAAACAGCTAGAAAGCAAACCTTTGAAGCAATGAGTAACTTTTACTAATATTTTCTATCTAAATGAATTAAAATTAGTAAATTTTTCGTTGATATTTAAAGTGTTTTTACGCATTAAGTGAAAACTGACAACCCTAAATTGCCCATTTTAATGCCGCAGGCCCGCTCACCATTTACGCACATAACCGTCTCGATTAGGGTGTTATAATATTAAATTATAACGTAGATGTTGTCATATCAATCAATCATTGAAATCTGTATTTTAAACAACGCATGGCAGAAATAGTGTTATTGGCTCTGAAGATGGACGATCATTGTATGGAGAACTTTGGATTTTTGAACCGAGAACTTCGAACCGACTCAAAAGCTATCGCGTGTATAGGATGGGACACGATATATCTGTCTGTATCGTGCGGTTTTCTGAAAAACAAAACACGAAAGAAAATTATAGACATAGACCGTCTGCATCCGAATCCAACTTACACTAGGCTAGTTTAATTAAATATCAGCATTGTCCCTTATACCGGGTGTTCGGTTAAATGGAGCCCAAAATTATAGAGCATGTATAGCTTATCGAACTAAACAAAACGTTTCAAGGGAGCAGATGGCGCAATCTAACAGTTACCGAGAAAAACATGTTTAAGTTACCATTATTTTTTTTATTTATACAATATATTTTTTTAAACTCTTCGTTTAGTTCGATATGATCTACATGCTCTATGAGTTTGGCCTACGTTCAGCCGGACACCATGTATATAAACAAACAAACTTATGGTAATCACAGTGACAACACCGTATTAAACGTAAAATATTGATCGTGAACTAGATATGAACGCTTTCGCTCTCAATAATGGTTTGATATTTGGCCTCGTTTAAGAGAGATCACACTGGCCGTAGGGCGGGCGGGGAATTATTATACACGTATACGAGTCTAGTATAGCCAATTTCAATGACTAAGCACGGTTTACGCAAAGCTCTAAACTATAAGATTTTTTAAAATTAAAACTAAATTTTCGATAATTTCGAGTTAGGTAACTTTATTATTGAAACAAGATATTAAAATAAACGGTTGTATCTGATCTGAAGAAAAAACATTTTTGCTCATTCTCATTCAATTCGACTAGATGGGTGCTGTTCAAAATTTTGCAACATGGTCCCAAAAATTTTGAATTTAAAGAAATAGGTAAATGTCCGTATTCAATAGAAGAAATATGATTTTTTGGAGGCGTAATAACAGTTATTCCTTGAAAATCATACATAACATTTTTTTTAAATTACTTATATATTCTAGATTGTCTATATTTTTATTAAAAAAAGTATTTAAATATAATATAATTTTTAATTAATGTTCATTCTTATAAGGCTTTTTTCGGTTATGTTAGTTCGTTGATAAAATCTAAAGAAGGCCTACGACAAGCAGTGAAGGTCTACCGGCTGAAACAAAATAACAACTGTATTTGGAACAGCACCAATTCCAATTTTTTTCGTTTATGTTTAGTGATATTGTAATTTATGTAAATATGTGTTGAATTCCCCTATAAATGAAATATAAAATTACAGTTTTCAACGTAGAAGGCTACGACGGAACTGCATACAGACAAACAGACTCTGAAATGTTCGTTTTTCTCAGTTTTAACAGAGGTTAATCAAATTTAGTGTTATCAATTAGCTTATCAGTATGTACCGTTAGCTTTTCGTAAATATTCCATTCCATTCCATCTGCCTATCATACCCCACTGCAGGTACTTAGACCTCCCCGTAGGGTGAGGAAGCTTGTAGCTTAATCCACCACGCTGCTCCAATGCGGGTTGGTGGATTGTAACGACCGCCATCTATTAACAGCAATCGGAACCGACCGCTTAACGTGCTCTACGAGGCACGGAGTCAGTGATAGTTACGTATTTAAGTCAGAAAAAACTCATTGGCACACAAAGTCACCGGATTCGAACCACGGCTGCAATTCGAACAACAGCTTCAGGTAAAAAGAAATTAAATAAATTAAACGAATGTAATTTTTTAGACTAAATTAGACCAAGCTTTTACAGCAGTACGAGCTTTGATGAAATATCCCTGCCGTCGATTTTTTTCTGTTATAGATATTTCATAATAATCATGCCCCCTTTCGGCATAAAAAGCTATGCCTATTTTAATCTCAATATAGTGATATATACTCCTCTCATCGCGGAGTACACAGTTTCAATTAAAACTAAATTACTACAGGGCCAACGCTCCGTAGCCAATAATTGTATTGGCAAATATTAATAATATATCTTAAGTGTTATTTTAGGTATTTAAGTTCAAGATATTAATAAATTCACTATTAATTGGACTTAGACGGTTTGAAGGTGTTATTGTAATATTGTAATAACATTATAAAAAACATATCCATATCGGTATACGTATTTTTAGTTTTAAATTTAGTCCCAAGCTTTTATTTGTTATTAATTTAGTATATAATTTAATTCATAATCCTGGTGTAATTTTTGTAGATATATTTAAATTATTAATTAAGTGGATACTTCTAGAAGCTTTGAACTTTTATTCAAAACTAAAAAAAACTCAAAGCTTTTATATATCAAATACTATTAATTATAATGATAAATAACACGCCCAGAACATAAAACTACTGAGTTCATTGGATTATTTTCATTATTTCATTTAACAAACGCATAGGATTGCTCAGTTGTTATCTATAAATGACGTACACGCGGAATAACTTGTTGGACCTATGTAAGATTTCAACATGAAGAATAAAGCCAAATATCAGACCACAAACTGCGCTCCAGCAGCCTCCCACACCACGGGAATTGAGTTCGATAGTGGTTTTTTTATCTCTATGATTGGAGATAAAAATGTACTTTTTCTCAAAGATGCGACCATATCTTAAACAACCTTCTTTCAAATAAATCATATTTGCAGTACCGGACCAGATAGTGTCCCGCAATGTTTTAGCAGGTGTGCTCGAGCGGTCGAATACGTAATTTGAAAATGGAACGAATTCTTTTAAACCCGAACATTGATAACTAAAAGCTATGTCATTTAAGTTTTAAGCACGACAAAAAGAATGTGCCATTAAATGTATTTAAAAAAGTAACAAAAAAGAAATCGACATTGGAACGCGGCAAATTGGCGGCAAAATTACCTAAACTATTTTTATTTATTATTGTAATACGGTTGTCAATATAATTAGTTTATATTAATTAACTATACCCACTATAATTATTCAAAATGAGTTCAACGAGTGATGAAGACTTTTTAACACCACTTGAAATACAAGAAGCTGCAAAAGCTGTCATTGAAAGTTGTTTACCACCGATATCGAAGGACAGATACTTGAAAACGTATGAAAAATTTATTAATTTACACGCATCTTTGAGAAAAGTACTATACAAGAATTTGAATCACAACTGTGCATAACCGGACTCTGTGATGCGTGCCTCTGGTGTGCCTCGGCCTGCATATTCACGATCGTCCTGTTATGCTGCACTTGCGGGCCGCGGCAGTAATCTACTATAACCATATTAATGAATGCGAAACAAGAAAAGAATCATTTTATACCGAGTTAGCACTTTTAGTGTGTCAAATTTGATATTGAAACATGGATTAAAAGAAATAATAGATTACCCTAAATGACTTGACGAAATCACATATTTGTGTTTTCTATAATGGATTTTAATTTCTAACGTGCAATAGAAACACATACGAACAACAAGTTATCGTTACCTTATATTATTTTAAAACAAATAGTATGCAAAAACTGTTTTCAAAGTACACCACCACTCGCCATAGCAATAAATAAGTAGTAATAACACCTTAACTATCGATGAAATATCGATATGAAGTTATTTACAAGTTCACAGCAAAGCGGAGACCGGCTGCCATCGGCGTATATATTCGTATATATATATATATACGGCGTCTTGCATTTTGTCGATCGTCGTTGCCGATAATCGGTAAGCGATATTTCACGCCGACCGTATCATCACGACTCTACTATGTCGGCGGATCTAGAGACCTCCGGCGATTGGAGTTAAGCTACAGTTTGTTCCGATTTCATTTTGACTTTGACTGACCGATTGGCTGAATGGTTAGAGACCCTAACTGTGAAGCCAAAGGCAGCGAGTTCGATTCACGGCCGGGACAAATATTTGTGTACATGTACATGTCTATTTCGTTCCGTGTCTGGGTGTAAAAGTATCTATATATTATGTACATATTACAAAGAAAATTTACTAGTACCCATAATACAAGCATAACACTCGCTTACTTTGGGACTAATTGGCGCTGTATGGGATATCCCAGGTATTATTATTAATACATTATAATCATATATTACTGAAGTACTGAATAAGTAATAAACAAGCAAGATCTTATATCACTTGCATCGTTTTAGCCGATTTCGGAAGAGTAACATAATTTACATTATACGAAAAATCGCGTTTACGGGCCTTTGATACATTTCTTTCCCAATTGCCGCAAACAAATCACACCTTTATAGTCGGTATTATACCACATTGAGACCGTGATCGGATATCTCTTTATCAGCTTTTACCTGTTTTACGAGCTTCACTACAATCCGTCTTAGCTTCAGGTTAGCTAATCCCATCTATGTTGAAGTTTTAATCTAGGTAATTGGAAATGCTGCCCTGGATGAATCTCTTTGACGACCGCGATGCTATTGTGTTTTGGATAAATTACCTGAAACAAGAAATGGTAATATTTAGTACAAAATAAAAATTTACACATAGGATTTAGTGACATATTTCTCAGAGTCATACGGCATATTCGGATGAAAGTAGTCTAAACTTATAGAGCATGTAGAGCTTACCTAACTAAACAAAAAGTTTCAAGTGAGCAGATAGCGCAAACTAACGGTTACCGAGGAAAACGTGTTTAAATTTGAACTCCGTTCAGCCGAACACTTCGTATATAATAAATTAAATAAATGAACTAAACAAAAAATTTCAAGTGAGCAGATGGCGCAAACCGAGTTTACAGAGAAAAAAATGTTTAAAAGTTTCATTTTTTTACTTTTGTTTAGTTCGGTAAGCTCTACACACTCTATAAGTTTTAAGTACTTTAATATTATAATATTTCACAATTATTACTCCTGGATTCTCTTAACGTACCGCAAAACCAGGTTGTGAAATAGTTGAACGATAATAGATTCTGTCATATACACATTTTCTGCAGAAGATTTTTTTTTCTAGACTCATATTTACCCCTATAGTCAACATGTCATTCAATGCTGATAAAAATGGGAGGGAGGTAAAGAATATATTCTTTGCTCCGATTCCCTTTTATTCGTTGTAAAAAAGACAAGATTTGAGTACTTGTATTAGGGAATTCTGACTTTTCTGCTCTGTATCAACAGCAGCCATTCACCACCACTTACTTTGGTTCTACATTTTCTTTAATAATGTTTGAAAAGAGTCCTTTCAGAAAGAAAATAATTCATTGTCATTACAAAAAGGGTAAACGTGCAAAACTTCAATAATATTTTTGACTAAGTTTTATATATATTAATACTTAATACTAATAAGCATATGTTTGTTACAGGAAATGTATGTAATACGTAATTATGTAGAAATCCTAGGAAACGTATACAATGCCTAAAATCGACAGGAAATGTGTGAAATAAATTTCATTGTACACATTTCCTAGGAATTTCATATATTTCCTTATCAGGAATCGGAAATCAGTTAAATTCTGGATATAATTTCAGTAGATATCTGCGGGGTAAGGTGTGAGTGCGCGGAGTTACGCTATTGCGTCATCAGCTAGCATGATGATGGGACGGGCCGCTCACAAATCTATTGATCAATTTCGAATTTGGTTCGTAGAGGTTAATGGTCCACTTTATCAAATTATTTGGTTAGGTTTATTTTATTTTATTTTTTTATTTTGGAAAACGAACAGAAATAGACAAAATACATTATACAGATAATTTATTTAGGTTAGGTTATGTCAATGTGAGAAGCGAAGCGGAGCGGAGCAACGAACCACTCAGAAATCAATTAATCATTTTGAATTTGGATCATATAAGTTAGTGGTGCACTTTTTTCAAATATATTTGAATAAGATAGGTTATATTTAATAGATTTCCTAATACTCTTTAGGAACTACGTAGAATGTCTAGGAAAAACATACATTTCCTAGGAAATTCATATTCTAAAGAACCTTTGATAAATTATTTTACACATTTCCTAAATTGGCTCGGCGTTGTGTACATTTCCTAGGTTTCATACATTTCGGTTAACATGTTCATAGATTATTGATGATATTTTTCTTTATAACACACCCACATTATTTTTTAAAAGATACACTTTTAAAATTTTTTAAAAAGTTTCTAATTCTGCAGGTGCACCTTTTGTGCAGTCACCGATTTGATTGCAATAATTCGTTTATATCAGTTCGACTTTAACACAATATAAACGCATAATTATTACATCAAAAACTAGTATTTTATTATAAACTAGCGACCGCCCGCAGCTTCGCTTGCGTAGACTATACATTCCTGTTTCAGGTAGTATTAACATTCGAAATGGTTTATATGTAAGTACTTTTTACTGAAACTAATATTGGGTACACCCATTCAAACTTTCAATCTTCATCCTCCCCACTCCTTTAAGCAAACCGATACTCCCATTTTTTTCACCTCCCGTTTCCCACCCTTAAAATGTGGAAATACAAAAACCCCGAAACACATCATTATTTATTTAAAAAACAAAGACTCTCATACAAAGGCCCTCCATCCCTCCCTCCTTAAATTTGAAATTTCCAAATATTCCTTTCTTAAAAATCAATACTCACGTTATAAAATAAACCACTGTTCCAAATTTCGACTTCCTAGACTTAGTAGTTTCGGCTTTATCTACGTTGATAGATCAGTGAGCACAAACGACAGACAGCCATAAAAAGTAGCTGATGTCACTCTTGACAACCTTCTTTCACGTCTGCAAAGTTTCATTAAAATCTGTTCAGCCGTTTTGGCGATTAGCTCGAATAGACACATAAACTTACAGACAGACAGACGGACAAAAAGTAACGTATGTCACTTTTGACCACCTCCTTTTCATACCTGTGAAATTTCATTAAAGTCGGTTTAGCCGTTTTGGAGATTAGCTCGAATAGACAGATGGACGTACATACAGACATACAAAAAGTAAAGTATGTCACTTTTGACCACTTCCTTTCCACATCTGTGAAGTTTCATCAAAATCAGTTTAGCCGTTTTGGAGATTTGCTCGAATAGACAGACAGACAGACAATATTATTTTATACGTATAACCTATAGCCTTCCTCAATAAATAGACTATCCAACACAAAAAGAATTTTTCAATTCGAACCAGTAGTTCCTGGGATTTGCGCGTTCAAACAAACAAACAAACAAACAAACAAACTCTTCAGCTTTATAATATTAGTATAGATTAAATTTCTCTTTCTATTTCTCGCCTCTTGCCTACTATGCTTTCTCTCTTATCCTTTTAGAACTAAAGTGAAAATCCTACGGATATTTAGTATTTATAAAATTTTAATCTTTTTATAGGTATTTAAAATTTTTGCGCACAAAAGTAGGTATTTAAACTTATATTTTCCATCCCGCTCTTTCTGAGTCATTTCGGTTCTGGTCATCAAATGCAACATAATTAGTAGTGCTTTTCGGATAACGTATTAAAATAGTAAAAACGGAAAGTTATTCGAATAAACTTCAAGCTTATTTGATTGTCATTCAAAAACACGTTATTTTTTTATTCGCAACCGGTTTCCACGGAGACCGAAGTGTCTTTTTTCCTGAGTAATATGGTCGCATCATTGCTCATATTGCACTATCAAATGTCTTAATACATAATAAATAAATCAATTAAATTCAAATTTCATAATAATCTCTTATAGAAAAAAAACTTAAATTTCTGTAAAATATGTTTTCTGAAAAAGAAGTACAAAATATTCTTTTTCAGAAAACATATTTTTCTTAAATTCTTTGTTATGATTTTTCTTTTCAGGTGGGATTTCTTAAACTCTATCGGAAATACCACTAATAAATATATTTACTTTATATACATACTGTAACCATGTGGAGTTTTGTAAATGATATTATAATGCAATCATATTGGCATAACGATTAATTAATTTAAATATTGATTATTAAACTAATTTCCAACAATATTATATCACTAGTATTTAATATGGCTAGTTTATTGTTAAGCAATAAATAATAATAAAGTAGCCGGCGGCGGTACGTCGCGTGACGCACGCTACCGTACGACTACAGCGTTTGCGCGGCTCCATATACTTATGAGGATTATTACTCTCGGAACACAATTAGGCCTTATTCATCCCATAATCAAGGTACCAGTAAAAAACATATATGAATTTATATTTAAAACGGAATTAATTTAGAAAGATTAACAAAAGAAAATGAATCTGGAAAATTAGGTCTATTCTACTCTTTGTCAAATGGATTATGCGGGTGATAATTTATATTATGCGTATGCGTATATTCGCATTTCAATACGCGAAGCGTTAGACGCCTCCCGGCCAGGTGGACAGATGACCTGAAGCACCATACCGGGGGTAGTTGGATGTGAAAAGCAGAGAGGACCGTGTGTGGTGGCGAGCCTTAGGAGAAGACTGCATCCTGCAGTGGAGATGCTCGGGCTGATGATGAATTTTTACTACTATTTTATAATGATTTCTTTGTTGAAAAATCGTCTGATTACGTCATATCCGTCCGTGACTACGTAACAAGAAAAATATGGTAAGTAATGTAAGTATCACAACCAGTAATACATTTGGAGACAATTACTCCATCTACGTGACAGTAGCGTACACTTATAGATTTTTCCGAACACAATTGTTGATGACGTGACGTGAGAATACGTTTAGATTTCGTGTTATAGTGGATATAGTCTCAAACCCTCTGCTTTGTTACTGTGATGTAAATCTCGCCTAGATCTCTTTACAACACGACGAACACACGAATTATATAAATATATTTATAGTAAGATTGCAGTAAAACTAGTACTGAAGTATTGTACTATACCATGTTATTTATTTTCCAACAAAATTAATATTTCGGACAGACACGACAGTTGAAAATAACCATTATTATATTCTATAACTGAAAGAAAAATTGAAATGGAAGGGGTGCAGAAAACCGAGAAATTGAGAAAAGAAAAATGTGGGAGGGGATAGATGGGAATACGCAACAAGAAAGGATGTGCTCGAAGTGCAGAGAAAATTGAATGGAACGAAAATGTATGAAACTAACTCCGATAATTTGACCAATTTGCTGTTTCGTAAACATATAAAAACTATAAAACAAAGATCATTTTAAATTTAATACTTAGATATCATAATAATTAAGATGGAGCGATTCATACTTCAAAAACGTGAGCAAAGTGTCATATTCATTGATTAGAGAGACCATACATTATTATTATTGTTTTAAACAAACATTGTTTTAAACAAACATTTAGTTAAATTACTCATGAAATATAATTTCAGTATTTTTATTTTCTTCTCCAGTATGAATTTCACATCCAGCTCACACAAAATTCTGCTTCACAGTGAATATTTCAAAACATCAAGTGGCGTTTATTTGGTCAGCGGTGTTAATTTTTTTGGTCACACTTTGTTGTCCCAATGCGGAGTGTTTATATACATCAATGATTTAAAATAATATAATTGGTTCATAACTATTTCGAAAAATATGAGCATACTTTAAAAGCCAGTTCTCAATCTTGTTTCAATTTTCGACCCGAATTCAAAAGCTTTCAAGAGTTTTTTTTTTCGATATTACACTTACGAAAGAATATGTCTTTGCTATAGATTGTGGAGAATCAACGAATTAAACAAAAACTAAAATTTAAAAATCGATAAAAGTTTTATATCAAATGAGCTTTATTATTTCAATAACATATTTATTTACTAGTAAAATAACAAATGTGCGAAACTTCTATTTTTAAGCAATTCATTTTGTGTTCCCATGTTTAAACTTTATTACGTACGTTGAAGGCATCACGTAAACTTTTTCGAGATAAGATAAGCAATACAATAGGCTCATAATGCAATGATTATATAGCAGACCGAGAGTTATCCAAATTTTATTTTTCGTGTAACACCAAGTGTACAAACGTGTTGGTCATTCCTTGAGATACTTAAAACTTAGCGCGCCTGATTCTCGATGACAAAATATCGCCGTAGAGAAAAATGTCGTACGATATTTGCGTGTGCGTTAGCTATACACGTATTACAAGTCTAAATGCATGTAAAAAAAATAATTTTATTATGTAACTGGCATAGACTGACTGACTAGACTGACCGATTGGGTGAGTGATTAGATACCCTACTGCAGAACCAAAGTTCGCCGGTTCGATTCACGCTCGGGACTAATATGTGTGTGCATGAACAATGAACATATCTATTTGTTCCGTGTCTTGGTGTAAACTATTTATATATTTTATATTTAAAAAAAAAAATTGAAATATGTATATCAGTTGTTTAGTACCCCATAATACAAGCATACTACTTGTTTACTTTGGGACTAGATGGCGCTGTCTGGGACGTGTCAGGTATTATTATTATTGTTAACTACTCAATAAATTTAGAAATAGATAAATGAAAAATTAGCGAAACACGCCACATCTGCCGCATTCCTCGTGGTATTTTTATAAAAACAGAGAAACACACTACACACAAACACACACACACACACAGAGTTTCATTCAGCATCCAAAACAATTTTCAACTTTATTGTGCACCTAATCTAATTATCCAATAAACAATTTATCTCTGCATAATACCCTTTTCAAGATTTTCAATCACCACCTCATTTAATTCTCCTTTCTTAGAAATATCTAAAACTCGAGAATTACACCTCCGAAGTCGTACCTCCCGACTTTTAATGAGTGTTTAATTGCGCGGGCGCAGAGAGACATGGCGGCCGCCTTTACGATCTTTTAATTATACAGGGAGGTTCTTAGGCAAATTAAGTACGAGACTTTGCCTATTGGCATATATCTAAGTGAGCAGAAAAAATGTTAAATGAGCTTACTTTTGAAGATAATTATAAAATCATCATTGCCTACTGTATTTTAGATTACGTCGTTATACAAGAGGAGTAAGGTCGTTTGTACACGGTCCGATATTTTTTGGACTATTGTCGGATCGATAAATATCGGATTGATGTGTTATGGTAAATATGTATACAGAGCTTGTTTAGGCAACTTCCGATATCCGACATCCGATATTTTCTGCTTCGACTATTTAGAAAATGGGACCGAATCAAATATCGGCCGAAGTAGTGGCAATAAAAAATAAATTTGCATTTGTCCATAAATGTCTGACCGTACATTCTACGTTTGGCAATCGGGATCACTACACTACTTTTAAAAAAGGTAAAATAAACAATCCGATATTTTACGAACCGTGGACAAAACGCAAGCTACCGATTTTCGATCGCCGATATTAATCGATGCGACAGTCCGATGAATAGTGAAACGTAGACGATCGACGGCCTAAGAAAATACCCTGGCTTATATAATGTCTGGAAAGAGAGTCGACGTCAAAAAACGTAAAAACATCACCTAAGAGTTCGGTTATAATTCACGTACACAGAGATCGTTTGTGCATGGTTAGTATACGGCGCAAAGCGTAGCGAGAGTATATGTCGTCATTTGAATCACACATACAAATAGTAAAAGTTGGCCTGTCATTTTTGTTGACGTTGTATTGCGTGGGTCCATTCAGACTATACACAATCAAAGGGAACTACTTATTTTTGAATTTGAAATATCCTGACAAACATTAAAAATACAAAATCGTGTTGTTTCATTTTGTCCTTTCTTCACGTCGTAACATAGCAACGAAACGACGTGATTTTCTACACGGATATAGTTGATGGGACGGAGAGTAGCATAGGCTAAAGTTTATCTCTGACAAAGACCCATGAGATACATAATTAATATCCGTAACGAATGATAAACAAAGCAAGGGTTGTGAGATGGGAAGAAAGTGGGGGTACTCAAAAAGCGGAGTAAAAAGATGTGATGTGGCTGCAGAAATGGGCTTGGAAAACATAGATTGGCATGGGGATATTATATGTACCCCCACGCATGCGGAGCCGCGGACAAACAGAATGTGCTGTAAGTAAATGTTATGATATGAAATCGATTTCTTGAAATAAATTAAATCGGTTCCGCTTAGCGGTGGTGTTGTAATTGCCTATAAATAATTTTTTTTTCATAATGACCAGGTTTAGTATTTATTACAGTGCTAATTAAAAGTTATATTTGATTCAATATCAAACATGTCTCGATTTGATGGAATTCTTTGAACTTCATCTAATTTCTTAATTAATAAAACTGTTTTTGGGCAATAAATGATAACAGTAGGTATTATTACAAAATCTTTGATATACAAAGGAATTATTATTGTCGAAGTATGTTTTAATTTTTTTCATTATTGGATTTACTAAAGTAATAATTATAACCGACTCCATGCCTCCGAGAGTACGTTAAGCCGTCTGTACCGGTTGCCGTCACCGGACGGTAGTAGTTAAAATCCACCAACCCGCACTGGAACACCGTGGTGGATCAAGCTCCAAGGACCCTCATCCATAGGGGAGGCCCAAGTCTCTACAGTGGGGCATAATGGGCTGATATGGTAAATACAAATGTCAAATTTTTGTGTATACTGTAGTATAAATTTCGATGCCAAATATGTAATTTATTGAAAATCGGCCTGGAAAATTTGACATACCGTAAGAAATAGCCGCAAAAACTTTTACACTCAATTTAAACTATATATACTTGTATACGTTGATTAATTAACGCTACACAAAATTATTAGACTAGGCGGGCGGGCAGAAATAAATTTTATTATTTTAATATTGTAATAGCCCGTCATAAATGAAAAGAAGTGTGAACTATATGAGGAATTTGTTTATTTATATTTATATATGGTCAATTAAGCAATTTAATTTCCATTAAAAATAAAATCATCAAGAAAATAAATGATTTGGGTTCGCAAACGTATTGTATCTTAAAAATAAAAAATAATCAAATATATATTCATACATCTCCGTATAATTGTATAGAACTTCGTTAACTCTATAGAAAAGTCTTCCCGCTTGTAGTAATTATAATAACGACGACAAGCGGGAAGATATTTACGTTATCACTTCGCCAACTTTACAGTTGTGAAATAATAATAATACCTAAGACACCCCACCCAGCGCCAACTAGTCCTAAATTAAGCAGAGCTTGGATGTATTGTGGGTACTACTAGACAACTGATATACATACTTTTTTTATATAATATGTACATATTGTACATAATATAGATATTTTAATAGTCATATTCATTCACACAAATATTTGTCTCAGGCGGGAATTGATACCGCAACCTTTGATTCTGAGTTAAGGTCTTTAACCACTAGGCCAACCGGTTAAACAGAATAGAATTTTAATTCCCTGATGTTCTGCTGAACGCAGCCCAAATTTATAGAGCGTGTAGAGTTTACCGAAGTAAACAAAAAGTTTAAGCAAATGTGAAACGTTAAAACTGTTTTTCTCGGTGATCGTTAGTTTGGGCTGTCTACTCACTTGAAACTTTTTGTTTAGTTCGGTAAGCTCTACACACTATAAGTTTGGACTATGTTCAACGGAACGCGCGGTATATTATATACGGGCTGTTCGGCTGAACGTAGTTCAACTTTAAACAAGTTTTTCTCGGTAACCGTTAGGTACTTTGCGTCATCTGTTCACTTGAAACTTTTTGTTAAGTTTGGACTACGTTCAGCCGAAAACCAAGTATAATCCTATGGCTAAAAAATAAATTATTTCTTAGCAATCTTGACCTATGCCCCAAGCCATTTCACTTCGCTACGGTCAGCAGATAAATCGTGGTCAAAAACATCCCTTGAAATTCAATATAATCACCGTTAGCACGAAAAGTGAAACTGTTCACCATTTTACTCCGACCCCTTTTTAACATTTGCTCAAATGGTTTCTCCATATTAGAGGTGAACGGAAATAAATCCAAATTCTCGTGAATTTACACAAAATAAGACAAGTTTTCTAAATTGAGTTTTTTAAAACAATACCTTCCTAGTAAATGCCATAGCAATATTTCATAATGTTATTAACAAATAACTTAAGTTCTGAGAACGGCAAATATAAACACGCCTTACACAAGAACTATTTGTACAACAAATTGTTCTACGACCAACTTTAATAACTTTGGATACTTGAGTGAGGCGATTTTCGTAATTGACGTAGATTTTGTATCTCTATGTACAGTGAACGTAACTTTAAAAAATCTACTTAAATTTTAGTATTAAAACGATCTATAGATTATTTTCTATACTAAAACCATAGAAAAAAATATACAATGTGTCTTTACCATATATTACAATCACAAAAACCCAACCAAATGTCAGTTAAGTCTTAATCTGTAAAAAGAAAATGGAAAACGATAATGCAACAGATTTTTAAAATTTATTTGCTGAAATAAGTAATTAAAGTTTGGGTTTGTACATTCATTACATATTAGAATTTCATTTCGATCGCTTCAGTATCCAAACCTCAAGAAAGACTCAACTTCGTACACGAATTGTTGCTCCTATTTCATCAAAATATGAATTATTGAACTATCTATGTATCTATTTAACCCTAATTGTTATTCAAGAATGTTTATGAACACTTTTTTAGGGTCGTTTTGATATTTTTCAATATGTTGTTGTTTTTGTGTTTATCGGTCTGATTTTTTTTCAAATTAAATCAAATAGTTTCGTAGTTTCGTAACATAATCATGAAATACGTCACAAGAGTGAATTTATTACTTTATGGCAAAATGTCCCCACAGAAGCGCATTCAAAATTTTTAATTTTTTTTTTTTAATTAAATTTTAAAAAATTTCCAAAGGCCTAAGGAGGAACGGCCTATTTAAAAAAAGAAGTATTATAAACAATTGCTTTAACAATAAGTGCTTTAAGATCAATATTATCAAAACAAACAAATTCGTTAGACGTGCCGGCTATATAATGTTTGTTTAAGTGGTGTTCACGTATTCAGTTCAAATTTTTCCACTTTTAAGAAATCTATCATGCAAAGAATTGTCGAATCTAACTAATGATTACTGTTTTACGCTTGTTACTTATTGCTTTTTGAGCTCAAGGTTACTTTCTCTATTTCCACTATTTTATTCTCATTAGAAATAATTATACCATTTTGTTAAATTAAGGAGAATATAGGCCTACAGTTACGTATACGTACGTATACATACATATACGTATATATCACAACAACAATGTCTAGGCCTCAAACTAAGCATTAGCTTGTGTTTTGGGTGCCAAGCGAAGACACCACATACATATAACAACCAAGATCCGGTACCGATATCGATATTCATTATATAAATACTGACCCGAGCCGAGACTCGAACCCGGGACCTCCAGCTTCGTAGGCAGGGTCGCTACCCACTAGGCCAAGCGGTCGTCAGTTAAAATGTATCTTGTTTTAAGCAATACTATTAGTGGCTGTTTGTCTGTGAAAATATTAAACAAATAAAATAAATATATAAAACAACTGATAGGCGAGCGGTTCACACCAATGAATTTTTATCTTCTAAGTAGTCGGATACTTCATAATAAGCTTTTGCATAAAGTTTTCGTTTTATTGTAGTTTTAATTTTTTTAAAGGGTAAATCTAAAATTTTAATTTGGATCATATTTTTAAAGGCTATGTATTGACCTTTTAAGGATTTTTTGATTTTATTGTTGCGGTTAATATAGTCAGATTTGTATTTGAACTTTAACTTAGTTCAACTTCTTCTTGTGAAGTTAATGTTTTTTTGTCTTAAACGACTAGAAGTTATAATTTACGAGTTGATTTTTTCTTAAAAATAGGTACCACCATTTTTATCATTCCATATTAGTTCATAAATTACTACTTTTTTTTTGAATTGTTTATAAATTACTTCAAAATATTATCTGAAATATTATAAATCGATTGTTCAGTGGATATGATCGCTACATTTATTGATCGAGCCCGCAGCGATTTAGTTTGATTAGATCCTGGATCACTTCTTGCAATACCGCAATACCATAGATCAGTGGCGATATTATAGAAAGGCAGATAACAAGTTGAGATACTGTTCACTCGTAAACGACATTATGCTAGCCTGTGTTGGACTAGTACTAATAAATCAATAGGGCTGCTCCCGTACACCTACTACTAGATAAATCAAAGGCGCGCCTTCGCAGGCGACAAGCGGCCTATAACCAACTTGCTTGTATTCAGCTTGTAGAGATGGATCGATTTCAACGTAATCGATCCATAAATTAGTAATCAATAGTCGATATCTGAGTATTGTTAGTTTGCAACCAATGACTGGTTGGTCGATGGTTGGAGACATCGACTACAAAACCAAAGGTTGGTTCGATCCCCGCCCGTGAAAAATATTTGTGTGCTTACGTCAACGTGTTCCGTGTCCGGGTGCAAAATATCTATATATTTGTAGATTATAAAAACATTTAAGTATGTATATCAGTTATCACCCAATACAGGCACATGTTAGTTTGGGACTAGATGATCGTGACATCTCGGATATTATCATTAAAACCTTCCACAAAATAACTTAAGGTCTTTGATTATACAATGTCTAAATGGATCCTTGCAATACGACGTCAATAAAAATGACAGGCTAACTTTTAGATACTTGTGTGTGTGACTCAAAAAGCCATATAGTCTCGCTACGCAATACTGATCATGTACAAACCATCTCTAATAAAAATAGTAATTTTTATCTACAGTTTTTGACGCCGACTTTCTATCCAGACATAAAAATCAAAGCTTAAAGTCAGCAGTTGTCTCTGGCTACAGCTTGTGTCTTTGCTGATGCTGATAATTATTGTACGTATACGGTTTCATACGAGTTGAAATTGGTTTAAGTTCAGTCCTCATTGGTTCTATGGCTGATTTGACTGACTGTTTAGTCGAGTGGTTAGAGACCTTAGCTAAAGAACCAAAGATCGCGGTTCAATTCCCGCCCGAGTCAAATATATATGTGTGCTGAGAACATGTCTATTTGTTTCGTATCTGGGTGTAAAAGATCTATATAATATACTAAATGTATCTATTATTAAAAGATATATAACTAAGAATGTATATCCCAGGTAATATTATTTTATATTTATTATCATCACCATCATCATCATCATCAGCCCGTGTCTCTCCACTGCAGGATATAGGCATCTCTCAAGGCTCGCCACCACACACGGTCCTCTCTACCTTTCTGCTTTCTGCCTGCTTCAGGTCATACGTCCACCTGGCCAGGGGGCGTCCAACGCTACTCTTCCCGGTACGTGGCCTCCACTCGAGAACTCTTCTATCCCATCGGTTACGGTTCTACGGCAAATATGACCGGCCCATTGCCACTTCAGTTTGCTGATTGCTTCGGCGATGTCGACAACTTTGGTTCTTCGACGGATTTCAGTGTTTCTGATTTTATCCATCAAAGAATTATTATAACAGCTGTTTATTTATTTTTGTGTGAAATTATCATCGGAACCCGTTCTTTAGATCTCTAGTCGCGAGCTGAATAAGAGAACAAAATTACAAAAACATTTTCATTTTAGGTGTCAATCAATATATTCATGTATAATGTAAAAATGAGTACAAGATGTTGTTAAACCCTTTAAAAGTTACATTTAAAATAACGTAATAAGGTAATTAAAGTTAAGAGTAATTCGCGTGTTTCAAATGAGATCACATTACGCCCTTCGTAAATCTTACGAAGAATGAGGGCAGTTAACTTATGGTAATTAACTAACAAAAGCGGTTAACTGGTACAAGTGCGAGACGGTAAAAACGAAAACCTCAGTATTGCCTTAAGAGAGCACGTTCGGAAACCATAAATGACCATAGGAATTCATGAATAAAATTACGGCACTAAAAAAATGTTAAAAGAGACCAATTAAAATCATTAGTTAGTGGTTCCATTCAGAGGTATTGACTAATTGTAGGTAAGAAACGAAAGGCAGAGGTATCTAAAAATCAAACATCGCTTGTTTTCCTTTCGTGTTTTCAAGAAACATTACCAATGTATTATCAATAGTGGATGAAAGAAAATCAAAGTTAACTATAGAACACGCCAGAACCAGGCCATACCAAAAATTCCTACAAACATGCTAGTGCTATAGAACACTACAATAATACTTTAGCTTTGATTATGTGTCTGGAGAGTTGGCGTTAAAAAAGTCGAAAAAAATATCACCTAACCGTTCGGTTATGATTCACGTACACAGACACAGGTTTGTACATAATCAGTATGGCGTAGCGAGAGTATCTGGTCAGTTGAGTCACACACCCAAGTATGTAAAGTTGGCCTATAATTTTTGTTGACATTGTATGGGAGGGTCCATCCAGACATTATATAATCGAAGCACTTTGGTTAGAGTTAGTAGCGAGGAACTGTGGTATTCGAGTGTAACTTTTTAACTGACGAAAAAAAAACGCAGGAGGTTCTCAATTCGACGAGTATATAATTTTTTTTATGTATGACCAGGCATAACTTTTTGCAGAGTAGTCCGATTTGGATAATTTTTTTTTTTATTAGATAGGATTTATTCCGAAGTTGCTCCCACATAAATTAAAATAATACTAATTATAATAATATTGATAATAATAACTTTTTGTAGAGTAGTCCGATTTTGATAATTCTTTTTTTATTAGAAAGGGTATATATATCCTGTAGTTGGTCCGATATAAATTTGAAAAAAATTTCCAACCCTAAGGGTACCAGGGGATGATTGATTGTTCACTCACTGATTGTAATGTATGACCATGCATGAAGGTAGCTAATTTAATAGTAATCAAAAATTAAGCATGTAGTTAGTAGATTATAGCCTCTAAAAATTATAAAATTAAAACTTTTTAACAAAAAAATTAAACCGCCGAAAAAACTGAAAAGCAAAAAATAATAAACCTTTTTCACTATGTAACCTTAGAAACTAAGTTCTTAAACTAATTTACTTATACGTAAGTAATTTTGAGTCGGCGTCAAACAAGCCTTCAAGTTTCACCGAGTCTTTAAGGTCCGAGAATTTAAGGTAATTTAGTTCCACAGGGTGATGCGAGCAGTGCCACTGCATCGTGTGAAAGGAGAAAGACTTTCAAGTTCTTTACTTTCTGTCTTTGGTTTTCATCATATAGACATACCGAATAATAAGCGACGTGGCTATTTTATGCCACTAACGGGTACAAAACAGTTAACAAAATCCTTTATTTTTAGTACAGTGTCCCCCAATAGGAAAACGGTGAAAGCAAATAACTATTTCTTACTTATAGAAAACAAAATGCAACATTGCAGAAATTTTTCTGAAAATGTTGAATTAGTCAGCTGACAACACACACAAGTCAACCTTATAGACCACGCTTTGACAGGGAGTAGCATTCGCCAAGGCTATGTAGTGACACTACATAACTACGTCGCTAGTGAGCCGTCAGTTGGAAGCACGTCGGAAGCCATTAAATTGTCAATTTTGAACGAGCCAATGAAAACTAGCCGACCTCTCCCCGCACCCCGCCACTTTTTGGCGATTTCGTTTTCGTTCTGACGTTTATTAAAGCGTGGTCTAAAGGTTGACTGGTCTGTGGCTGACAATAAAAAATAGGTAAAATATTTGGTATTGCGTATACGTAAATACGTTTTACACAACAAAAAATTTAATTTCTACTGCGATTTGTTAGTCGCCAAATGGCTTTTATGTTTAAAATGAAATAAAAACTTTCCCAATCAATTTTTTTTTAACAATCCGGATCTATTTCTTACATTTTCTAAATTCGATTTAGTGGCTTAACATGTCAAGGTTCGACAGCCTCAAGCTAACTCCTACGCACTCGTTAGAATCGCGCTGCGAGCGATGCGAATCGATACCTACACTCGATGATTAACATCTCAAGCGTTCGACGCATGACAGTCGAAATAAATCACTAATATCTATAGCGAAATTTCGTTCTCTGTTATATATTATTTGAAATGTTTATTGTACATGTTTGAGTTTAAAATATTTCATTACAGATTCTATTTTTTCTGGAAATGGTATTAGAGAAATCGATTTCGTCTTGATTTAGCGATATTTAGTTAATTACTATAGTAAAATTACAGCATAAAAGCGTACTTTATTTATTAATTAATAATGTAAATCAGAAAAAAAATATCAGATGTAAAAAATATTTTTCCAATAGTAATGTAAGTACGTTATAGGTGATTTAAAAACAAGAACAAGCTTTTCAAATGCGATTGATAATGTATCGATTATTTTCACTTTTCACAAGCATAAAACATTAACAATGGCGTGACTTAATCGATAAAAACTGAACGTATCATTTCTATATCGGAATCTATTCGATTTAAACGAGATCGAATGTGTATCTATGGCACGCGCTCGCGACATTCTATCAACTAATTACGAAAAGAAAGCGATACGCTTTTAAGTTATCAACGAAAAAATAAAAACATTGCGGAATATTGAACTTTAATGCAGTGAAAAAGAGTTTAATATTATTTAAAAGTCACACAAATACTTTTAAGGCCTAATACCCTAAGGCATAAGCGTGATGCACGCAGCAGAAGTTATCTGAATTGTATTTATACAAGTCTAAATTTTGTTCTTGAAGCAGTTCGATTTATATAATGAGACGTCCAAAAATAAACTTGAATAATGTTGAAAATATTACAGTTTGTTTATATTGCTCATAATTTGATTTTTTAAAAAGATTATAAAATTTTGATGTTCATATAAAGAATTCATTTAATTAAGGAAACATGACTAAAGAACGCACCGTGCGTTTTTTGTTTATTTCCTTACGCAGTGGACATTTTAACCTAAAAAATTAATAAAGAGTTAGGCCAGCCATTCAAGTCAATAATAGAGAATTGCAAGCCGTGGTTGAAGTTGATCCGTATCAATCTAATGCAGTATTAACGCTTGGTTCAGTCAGGTTAGTATACCCACAATATTAACCCATTTGTGCCAAATTGCCGAAATTAAAAAAAAAACAACTTAAAAAATATGGGTGCCACATGAACTAAATGTCGTGCACAAAAGTGCACGGGTTGAAGCTCGTTTTGTGTTGATTAATGTACACCAAAATAAGGAGATTTTGGATCAAACTGTGACGTGCAGCGAGTTAATTGTTTTCGATAACCACATGGGAGGAAAGAACCCAGTTGCTGAACCCGGGTCTATCGTCAGAAAATTGCACTATAAAAAGAAGCTAATCCATATATATATATATATATATATATATATAGGTATCAGTAGCTGTTTGGTGGTCCAGACGTGGTATCTACTATTGCTTCTATTGATCCGGTGCGTTAATAACAGCTAACGTCTATCATCAAGAGCTTTGGAGAATGATGGTAGAAACTAACAGACAAGCAGCCCTACGTGACCAACCGATCTTCGTCATTATCGCTTCACGATAACGCAAGAAAGACCGCAACTATACCGCAAAACAAAATATTTCAACCTCAACATTGTATTACCTAATTACTTTGGATCAAACGTATAAGCCTATCACACGATTGACGATCCGACGGAGCTTATAAATTTTATTTGGCTATTGCTTTTTATAAAACAAGAACTCATTAGCCTATTGGTGCGAATCGAACCAACTGCCTTTTTGCCAAAGACGGAATGCTTAACCACTCGGCTACCACAGTTCTTCCTCACATGTCTCTCTATTATGTGGTAGAAAATATTTTTTTTATCTTAACAATCAAACGACAATTTTAAACTACCGATTTCGACTGACCGATTGGTCGAGTAGTTAGAGACCCTAACTGCGGAACCAAGGTCGCGGATTCGATTCCCGGCTAGGACAAATATTTCTGTGCATGAACATATTCTATTTGTCCCGTGTCTGGATGTAAAAGTATGTATCGTTTATATTATTAAGGACATTTAAGTATGTATATCAGTAGTGTAGTACCCTATTATATAAGCATAATACTTGCTTACCTTGGGACTAGATAGCGCTGTGTGGGATATCCCAGATATTATATTGTCATTATATTATTATACTTCAACCCCAAACAATATAGTACAACTATTTTATGAAAGTCACATGCTCTCTTGTAACGTTAAAAATTAACATTAAATATTAACATACATTAACATTAACATAACATTAATTATGGTTAAACATAATTAACATTAAGAAGGATATGTTTTGTCATACAGAAAAAATAGATAAAAATGTAGACGCGATTAGAGCACGTGCCCACTTTGCTGCTAACAAGACTATCGCCAACGATTGGGCATTTAGCGAAAGTGTTCGTTCGCCCGACGAAAGCGAAAATTTCGTTCGAGTCGCGACGATCGGCAAATTGCTAGTCGTGCGAAACGAGACGCTTCTTATAGAAAGCGACTAGGAGCGATTTTACGACGATCACTTGATGATATCTACTCGATGACTGAACATTTTCTCGTAATCGATGGCGATCATCGAAAGATGATTGTAAATTTCTTGATTATATCACACACGCGATAGATTTTCACTGCGATGTGGCAGGAGAGAGGGATAGCTATGTTTCTATAGGAGACTAATGGTAATAAATGTCTTGGGTCAATTCGACTGGATTCACATCGTAGGTCCAGAATCAACAACCCCGTGAGACCCGCAAAGTGAGACTGCCTACACCTTTAACATGCAGCTGGAGCTGGAAAGATTCATGAATCCAGCTCAACGAGCAGAGTCGAAGTTGGATTTACAAGTACACATTCACTGTAGTAGTGTTGAGGCAAAATATATTTTATTGATAGTTTTTAAGTTACTCTAAGCAAAGTGCTAAAGGGCAATGTCCAATAAATGCCTGACATGAACAGAAAGTACGACTATTCCTAAATTCTAAATATCGTTAGATATACATACTAAAATTATTCTCAAGTTTGTAGAAGTCGGGTGAAAATATACAAATTATATTTGTATTTATTTGGTTTTATTATGAATTTTCATACAGAATCTTTTCGCAATAAAATCTTTTAAACTAGTTTCTCGGACTTTTTAGATAATTATTGTAATTGTAATGAGTTTCCTTCGATCAAAAGGTATATGTGGCGTATAATATATTTGGTTCATCTCAGGCATTTTTTATTTGACCAATGGGCATTGTCTTTTTACTAGTTAAAAATATAGGAACCCTCGTACTTCCGATGGAACCTGTACGTAAAAACTGCGAGAAAAGCTTGTCGAAGGAAATATTTATGGTTATGTGAAATTATTTTAAATCGAATGATTATTATGAAAGAAACTCATAAACTAATAAATGTCTTAGGTTTCATATTTCTATTATAATATTTAGGAACTTAGCAATTGATTAAACACTAACAACCTAATCATTTTTTACGACTTTCAATAAGTGTGTGCAAACATCTTATATTGAATAAAAACTTTTTGAATTTGAATTTGAATTTACAAGTGAGGGCCACTCAATAGTAGCGACATCTGCGAGCTTTCAGTTTTAAACGCATTCTAAACGTATTTTATTATTTGATTGATATTGCAACACAACTCGTGGTGACAGTCGAAGTTTTGAATATTTTATTTGATTAAAAAAAGTTGCCCGAGTGTAACTAGGCTAAGTTAAGCTAAAAAAGAACTGCGGAGCTAAGGGTCGTAGTTTCGATTTCCGTCTGGAACAAATATTTGAGGGTTGTGTATGTTGTATTGTTCTATTTGTCTACAGAAGAATAAATTTATTTGTTAAAATCTAATCTTGAATATGTGAATAACACAAACTACAGAAGGCCGTGCCCGAAAACACCTGGCCCAAATGTAGCCATCACACTGGCCGCGTTTCCGCGTTGGATTGCCAGTGAAATGCGCTGGACCAGGTATGTTCGGGAACGAGCGTCGCAACCAGCATCCCTTAGGCGGCGGCCCAGAGCGGACATAAAGCTCTTGGCTTCGGAGCACCAAGGCCCTCCTGTTTCAACCGCAAATGGAACGAAATAATAAGTGGCTTCTGATGAGGTATATTTTTGGTGTTTCCGCCGTGCCGCTGTCTCGGCGGCCGCGCCTGGGGCCCGTATTGTTGTCTACATGTTTTATTTGTTCTACATGTTCTATTTGTTCCGTATCTGGATGTAAAAGTATCAATCGTATATAGTATAAAGAATATATAAGTATATGGGTATGACAGTTGCCTAGTAAGTACCACATAATACAAGCATAATAATTGCTTACTTTGGGACTAGATGGCACTGTGTGGGATGTCCCAGATATTATTATAACATTGTAAGGACCATTTGAATTAGAATAACATTTGTCTAAATAAAATTGAAATCAGTTTGTACTCAACAGATATTTGCTCTTTTTCTTTTTGTCAAACGTACTATTTCAGTATGACCAGTAATAATTCTTTGAAAAATCAGTTCATTTAAACGCTTTGAATTCAAGTTGCATAATAAATCTCTCTTAAGGGTCATATATCAACCGCGAGATTAGCTGAGTGTCGCGGTGACGGTTCTCAGTGTTACAGGAATAGAATTAGTGTCCCACAGCTCGTTAAGGCTCCTACTTCCATGCGTTTTATCCTCATAATGAACCCATGTTGACAGTCTTGTCCGTTACTTATCTACTTAAACGCGCGCCTTAATTTGATTTTACAAGATGTCGGATTCCAGTATAAATTATTATTGTAGGTATGTATAAGGTTAGTGTAATTATTAGTAATTAATGCTACAAGTGTATTTATTACGTGGAATTGATTTAATATATAAAAAATGGATTCCCTCATTTTATGCAACACACGAAAGATATCAAACAATATATGATTTGTACTGTATAACGCAGTACTAAATTACAATATTACGTGTATAGTAGATATTTTGTAAGCGCTTATTAGCTTAAAAAAGCTCAAATTTTAAACGATATAATTTTAACATTAGATGTGTTTAAATAGATACTACGTTCCGAAAATAAACAACGAAAGTGTGTCGTTTATGAAACGTCAAGAAAATGCAAGAAAAATTACGTCACTTAAATGGGCGAACGAAATGTAAATATTAATTTAAATTGGATGCATTTCAAATGCATCCCGAGTATGTGCAAATGAGGAAATCAACTAAAAAAAAATTAAGTTGTCATCGCTCTATAACTTTCTGTAAAAAGTAAAATAAGTAATTTTAATTTTACGATACTTTACAAGAGTAAGATTTAGATTTACGATAACCGTATGATATTCATGTGAAATTTAGCTTATTCAAGTCTAACTCCAAAAACTTAGTATATCTTTCTACATTTTAAACCGAAAATAAACGAAATAACTGATTTCCACGAAGAACAGAAACATAATATCCATCTTTTGGAGCTTTTGTAACTCATTATTAGCCAAATGTTGATTACCAAGAAATAATAGTCAAAATAAATAAAGCTAATTTAAAGTTAATAAATGCCAATTTGAAATCTTCACATATTAAAAATATTTCATTTTCAGTTTTACAATGAACGGATTGTACAGTTCCAATCAAACTTTAAGGCGGATGTGAACATAGGCACAAGTCGCGTCGCAGTAACCAGTTTTAGGTGTAGCGGGACTCAGTGGAGCGAGGGGTATATGACTGTACCTGCGCAAGTATGTTTATAGCGTTGTATTCCGATCCGCCACAAATTTGAGGCGAGCTATAACGAATTCGTTCATAGCACAGTGTACCTATATACATCATGACATTCGTCGACGAAATGTGTTTCTATTGTCAATTTTCTTCAACCTCGGCACATTCGTTACAAAAGCACGTATAATGTACGTTCGCTAACGTAGATATTACAAACAACATTATTTACGAAGCCGGTTCAATCCCACACTCCTATGTGGAAATTAATTTAAGGATGCAAATTTAATGTAAAATCGATAATAATTTTAATTTACAAAGAAGTTCCCTCAGTAATAAATCTCATCAAAAAAAAAAAAACATTGAAATGTATAATGGTTTTAAGAAAACGTAATAATGGCAGAAAATTAAAGGGAATCAAAAGATAAAAACAAATAAAAAATAAACATCACTTACGCATCAAGAAATATGAAGTTTATTGGTAAGCTGTTATGACCTTTTAGAAAGGTCAAGAATCCTTCAAGGGTAAATTAGGAAAAAATCAATGAGCTATGACAGTTTTCGTGCCACGCACTATGGACGCAACATGAAATAATATTTGTATGAAACACGATTGCCGATTTCAGCGCGGGTGAAGTATGCCTTTCGGTGGAAACGAGACACCGTCGTGTGACAAAATGGGACAGCTGGGTGTAAAAAAGTCATGATAGTTTGCATTTCATTCAACCCCACCGAAATTCTTTCATTTGTTGCAGAAGAGGCGACGCGCGTTATTTTTTTTCTTCTAAATATCTGTAGCCACATAAGCATTTCTCACTTGCAAAAAAATAATTAAAAAGCACCTTATCGATAACGTTTGAAACTAAATCGAAAACACAATCTCAGCGGGTGTCGGACATACAAACAAGTTAACAGGTGTCCGCAACTAGAGCAAGGTGATACAATAATTATTTGTATTGACCACCGGCGGTGATTGGGTGTCGGCTGGCGTGGGAGAAACCTTACACTATAATAGGCACACGGAATTAATAAATGCGTCTGTGAATTAATTTGTTTAAATTAATTAACAATGATTTGTGAAGTTAAACTTCTGATATAATAAAGGCATGCGCTAGACCTTCCATATAACGCCGCACACACACGCCGCCGCACGCCGCAAGCGCTCCCACTTCTATAATTTTATAGTATAATATTTTTATTGGCATTTTTTAAAAGGAGTGTGTACTGACAAATTTCCATACAAACGGCGTTAATAATTGCACCTCATTAAACATGGTCATGATGAAACTAGATAATTACATTTTCACATGTGAAAAAAAAAGAAAAATCGAAAAACAGCCCAATGCATTCATTTAAGTTTTTGATTCTTTAAATTCAGGATTTTTTAAACTAGTGGTCGCCCAGTGGTCGAA